>OY282516.1:8706720-9177774 GCA_958296145.1 Hydrotaea cyrtoneurina | reverse complement strand
CTTCCTTCTTCCTTCTTCCTCTCTTCTTCCTTCTTCTTCTTCTTCCTTCTTCCTTCTTCCTTCTTCCTTCTTCCTTCTTCCTTCTTCCTTCTTCCTTCTTCCTTCTTCCTTCTTCCTTCTTCCTTCCTTATTTCTTTTTACTTTTTCCTTCGTCCTTCCATTTTTTTTTACATTTTACATTTTACATTTTACATTTTACATTTTAACATTTTACATTTTACATTTTACATTTACATTTTACATTTTACATTTTACATTTTACATTTTAACATTTTACATTTTACATTTTTACATTTTACATTTTACATTTTACATTTTACATTTTACATTTTACATTTTACATTTTACATTTTACATTTTACATTTTACATTTACATTTACATTTTACATTTTACATTTTACATTTTACATTTTACATTTTACATTTTACATTTTACATTTTACATTTTACATTTTACATTTTACATTTTACATTTTACATTTTACATTTTACATTTACTTTACATTTTACATTTTACATTTTACATTTTACATTTTACATTTTACATTTTACATTTTTACATTTTTACATTTTACATTTTACATTTTACATTTTACATTTTACATTTTACATTTTACATTTACATTTTACATTTTACATTTAACATTTCACTTTTTACATTTTAACTTCTTCCTCCGGAAATCTTTATACTTTTGTCCACCCACATTCCCAGTTTCCACTTTGCTCTTCACACAAATCAAGTTCTCGGTACTTTGTCGAATTACTCAGAAAAAGTTAGTTCTTTTTTATTGAGTTAACATTATTGTTATCGACACCTTAATTTTGAACTAGTTCAGACTTGTAATCAAAACTAAAAACAGAAAAGTTATTTTGCTCGTTAACGCGTTCCCGGAGAAACTAAAGTAGTTTGTGTAGTTTTGCCCCAGAAGGCCAAAGTCCTTACACAGCAAATGGCAGACAAACAAAAGCAAATTTATGATTTTCTACTTTTTTCTCTCTGTAACAAAACGCAAACCAAACGAGGGCAATGTGTAAGTTTGAGGTAATGTGCAAGTCCTTTGTCCTTGGTCATGTCACTGGAAGGTCATGTTAAACAATCTGTGGTTTAAGAAGTCCATTTTCGGCCAGATAACGCCAATTAAAGGTATTTAAATTTATTTGGCCATTAACTCGGCAGAGAGTGACAGGATTATGCATTTACCCCCGTCTCTGGGAAAATATTTATATTTGTAAACCAGCACATGTTCTGCAACGCTTCAACTGTTGCCAGTGAACTATTTTTTGTGTCCTTTTATAGTTTTCCTCTTAACTTTCAAAAGAATATTTAACTCCAACCATGACATACGACCAAAAAAAAAAAAAAGAAACGAAAACAATAACAAAACAGCATTGAGGATAATGAAACAAAAATATTTGCATTTCGCCAGGTTGGCAACGTTCAACGACAAAGAACGTTAAAGCTGTGAATAAAAAAAAAAATGAATTTGCAATGCAAAAGTGGTCTTTTTGGTTGGTGAAATTCAAAGAATATTGAAAACAGAAATTTTGAAAAAAAATACAAAAAAAATTTTCACACATTTTTCTTTCCAAATGTTTATAAATCTGTTAGACATTTTGATGAATTCGGGGGGTCGTGGGTTTAAGCTTCTCGGTTGCCTTCCTTGGCAGTTGGCGTCCAACGCCTCTGTTGCAATAAGTATTTATGTGTGCCACCATAAACCTTATCAATGACATTGTAAATAAATAACATTTATTTTTAGTGCTCAATCAATGAAAGCATTCACCACAATAAATTTTCCCCCAAGTCCTCCAAGTGGGCGTAACCTTTCAAAAAATTACAATAAATTCGAATGACGAATACTGTGGTTTGTGGAAAAACAGCCGTTAAATCCCCCATGCATGTTTTAATGTTTTCCGTGTTTTTTTTTTTATTAAATAAATTTCAGTTTTTACATTTCATGCGAGTAAACATGTTCGTGTGTATGTCATTTATCAATCATTGAATATTTGAACGTGTATCGTGGGAATTGTCTGTGTCTTTGGCATAATTGAACAATCTCTCATTGAATGTAAATTAAGATTGATGATGTTGTCAAACAAAATCCCCCCCAACCCTCCAAAACAGCAGCAGTACTTTGCATTTTCAATGGAAGAGGAAAAAAAAACTCCCCCTCTCCAGCCAAAAAGAGAAACAAACAAACAAAAAAAAAATGGAGCAATCCATTACAGATTCATTTCATCTTTCGAATTGCATAAATAAAAGATTGTTGACACATTGTGCCATAATTTCAATGCGGTGGTGGATTATAGTGAACGTATGAACGGAGTGGCAAGCAGGGCTGGAGCAAAGGCCAGAGTAAGACTCCGAACTCCAAAGTCTTTCATTTGAAGAACTCTGAAAGGGATTTCTGAAGAAGGCCTGTTTTTGAAACTTTTCCCATTTGTGATATTTTCGAAATGAATATAAATTTCAAAATCAAAGGCACGATCATAATATGACTTCAAACCTAAAAAGACCTCTGTCGGTTGTAGAGCATGTGAATTTCTTTACAGTTCATTCTCATTCTCATTACATTGTCAGTTGGACAACCAATGCGGTATGAGATCCTCTGATATGCAAGGCCTTGTCCATGCCGCCTCTGCTCTTAAATGTATGCATGACTACAACTCTGAATGCGGATATTGTGACTGTTATTCAAATCGTTCAGCATAACGTAGAATCTCGATTGCAATCTTCTATGTGGAAAGATGAAAGACAGATTTCAAAATTCATCTACATCTTCTTGGATTTTGGTTGGTGAAGTCCTCCACAGACTTTGACTTTGTGTCCTCACAAAAGCTATGGGCATTGCTTGCGTTTTTCTCTCTCTCTCTCTCTGTCTCTCTGCACTCTGCAGTGTTCTGTATGTCCTGCGGGACTATCAATCTTACAGCAATTGCTGTGTTTGTCAAAAAAATATATTTTTTAGGGTGAGGAACGGTTGAGTAAAACAAGCGGGGGGATGACCCAAGCAAGGAAACTGTGCATGTGTCAAAAGGATTTGCCATTTGTAGAAAGATCAATTGTTGGGTTATCTCCGGAACTCAAAGGGACAAATGTTAATTTGGGCATTCGGAAATGCATTGTTAATCAGAACAAGGACATAACAGTGAATAGGAGATAGCGCAGGGAGGTGAATAGGATGC
This sequence comes from Hydrotaea cyrtoneurina, assembly GCA_958296145.1. Classification (NCBI taxonomy): domain Eukaryota; kingdom Metazoa; phylum Arthropoda; class Insecta; order Diptera; family Muscidae; genus Hydrotaea; species Hydrotaea cyrtoneurina. Next base: position 9,174,587 of record OY282516.1, on the reverse strand, counting down.
TGCTGCTAACAGGAAGCTTAAATTTGTCATTGTCTAGTTGTGTGGGAGAGGAAAAGAAAAAGGACAAAGAATGAACAATTTTATTTAAAGTGACAAAGTCCAGAGTTAATATAGTTGTAAATTCCTGCCCAATTTGAAGCGGCAAGATATTTTTCTACCGTTAGATTTTTTTTTTCGAAAACATTTTTTCTGCTCTTAGATTTTTTTTTTTACTTTTCAAAAGGTCCGAAATATTTTTTTTTCGAATATAAATTGTCATAATCCGAAAATGACTTGTCTGATTTTTTTTTAAATAAATTTTAAAAAATTGATCACTAGATTATTTTTGATCTCTGCTTTTAGTGTCTTTCTGAATGCAAGTTTTAGAAATATTAACAAAGTTAAGTCGAAAAATATTTTTTTTTTGTTAAAAAAAATCTTAAAAAATCGAAAATGACAAAAAGTGTTGTTGAAATAAATTTTGAAAAATGTATCTCCAAATTATTTTTAATCTTTGCTTTAAGTGACTTTCAAGCTGAATGTGCAGATTAGAAGTTATTAACAAAGAAAATGTTATTAACAATGGAAAATGTTTTTTAATCGTGTTTTTTTTCTTTGTTCAAAAGAAATTCTCAAAATATCGAAAATGACAAAAAGTGTTGTTGAAATAAATTTGGAAAATTTTCTATTGAATTATTTTTTAATTTTTGTTTTTAGTGTCCTTTAATCGGAATGAGAGTTCTGGAGTTATTTACAGAGTTAAGTTGGAAAATGTTTTTTTTTTCGCATTTTGTTTTTTGTTAAAAAAAATCTTAAAAAATCGAAAATGACAAAAAGTGTTGTTGAAATAAATTTTGAAAAATGTATCTCTAAATTATTTTTAATTTTTGCTTTTAGTGTCCTTTAATCAGAATGAGAGTTCTGGAGTTATTTACAAAGTTATGTCGGAAAATGTCTTTTTATCGTATTTTGTTTTTTGTTAAAAAAAATCTTAAAAAATCGAAAATGTAAATTTTCGGCAGCATAAACGGGTATGTTTCATTAAATTCATTAATCGCTGGAGTAATTTCGATTATTTTCAAAATTTAGTGAAGGCATTTTTTTTATAAAAATCACACATAACAAAAAAAATTGTACGCATTTTTTCAACAAAAATTTAAAAAAAAATTTACCGACTCAACTTTGTTAATAACTCTCAACTTCAGATTCAAATTCTTTAACTGCAAATATTAAAAATAAATTAGTGATATATTTTTTAAAATTTATTTCAAAGAAATCGGGCAATGAGTTTTCAAGTTATGATTTTTTCTGTGAACTTTTCAATTTTTCAACAAACCACATTACAAAAAAAAAAAAAATAATTCCGGCTTAACTTTGTTAATAATTCCTAAGCTGTGCTTCAGATTCAAATGCTTTGAAGGCGAGGATTTGAAATAATTTGGTAATCAATTTTTTAAAATTTATTTCAAAGATATCGGGCAATGCGTTTTCAAGTTATGACAATTTAGGCTAAAAACTGTAATTTCTAAAACAAATAAAAAAAATAGATATGTATCAGCCCGATTATGGAAATTCCTGGGAGATAATTCCCGGGAAATATTTTTTTTATTCATTTTTCCAAAAATTTATTTCAAAGAAATTGAAAAAAAAATTTTATAATTAATATTAAAAATAATTTTGTGATTTTTTAAAATTTTTATTAAAGAAATCGAATAATTCGTTTTCAAGTTATGGCAATTTAGACTCGAAAAATTTAATTATTTAAAAAAATATAATGATTTAAATTTAAAAAAGAAAATTTAGTGATGCATTTTTTAAAATTTATTTCAAAGAAATAGAAAAAAAAAACATTTTTTAAAAAAAATATTTTTTTTATACATTTTTCCAAAATTTATTTATAAAAAATTGAAGAAAAAAATTTTTTTTAATAAAAATTATATAATTTTTTTCAGTAACTATAATTACGAATATTAAAAATAATTTTGTGATAAATTTTTAAAAATTTATATCGAAGAAATCGAATATTATTTTTTGTAAATTGTTTCAGTAACTAAAATTACGAATATTAAAAATAATTTTGTGATACATTTTTTAAAATTTATATTGAGAAATCGAATAGTTCGTTTTCAAGTTATGTGCAATTTAGACCCGAAAAATTTAATTTTTTAAAAAATAAAATATATCAAATTTAAAAATGAAAATTTAGTGATGCATTTTTTGAAATTTTTTTTTTTTAAAAAATAGAAAAACAATATTGTTTAAATTTTTTTTCAAAATTTATATCAAAGAAATAGAAAAAAAAATTAATAAAAAAAATATTGTTTAAATTTTTTCAAAATTTATCTCAAACAAATTGAAAAAAAAAAAAATGTTTAAAAAAGTATTTTTTATAAATTTTTTCAGTAACTAAAATTACGAATATTAAAAATAACTTTGTGATGAATTTTTTTAAAATTTATATCGAAGAAATCGAATAATTCGTTTTGAAGTTATGGCAATTTAGACTCGAAAAAATTAATTTTTTAAAAAAATAAAATAAATTAAATTTAAAAAAGAAAATTTAAATTTTTTATAAATTTTTTCAAAAATAATTTCATAGAAATTGAAAAAAAAAATTTTAAAACATATTTTTATTTTATTCCAAAGAAATTGAAAAACTAATTTTTTTTTAAAAAAATATTTTTTAGAAATTTTTTCCGTAACTAAAATTACGAATATTAAAAATAATTTTGTGATCAATTTTTTTTTAAAATTTATATTGAAGAAATCGAATAATTCGTTTTCAAGTTATGGAAATTTAGACTCGAAAAAATTTAATTTTTTAAAAAAATAAAATATATTAAATTTAAAAAAGAAAATTAAAATTTTTTATAAATTTTTTCAAAAATAATTTCATAGAAATTGAAAAAAAAAATTTTTTAAAACATATTTTTATTTTATTCCAAAGAAATTGAAAAACTAATTTTTTTTTAAAAAAATATTTTTTAGAAATTTTTTCCGTAACTAAAATTACGAATATTAAAAATAATTTTGTGATCAATTTTTTTTAAAATTTATATTGAAGAAATCGAATAATTCGTTTTCAAGTTATGGAAATTTAGACTCGAAAAAATTTAATTTTTTAAAAAAATAAAATATATTAAATTTAAAAAAGAAAATTTAGTGATGCATTTTTTAAAATTTTTTTTAAAAAAAATAAAAACAAAAACTTTTTTTTTAAAAAAATATTTTTTTATAAATTTTTCAATAACTAAAATTAAAAATATTGTAAATTATTTTTGTTAATAATTAATAATATAAATGTATGCTATTTTTGTACTCAAGTGACCACAGTACATCAGACTTATTACAAACACGTTTTTTTTTCTGTAGCATAGTGTTATCGTCTTCTTCACTATCTGCTTTCTTTGCTTTGATTTTGAGGAAACTTTAAAAATAATATATTTTTTAACTTGTACAGAAACAATACAAAAAAAATATATACGGACGGACATAACTGAGCACACAGATATGAAATGACGCATACAAACATACACATAAAAAAATATAAATTGTGTCTCCAATAGTCTTCAATATATTCATAAGGGAGACACACAACTGGGATGTGTGCACTTCTTCTACACATACACATGCACTTGCGCCACTCCTACACACACACACATATATAGGAGTATATGTATTTGTTTTGTGGACCAGTGTTGCCACCAACACATGCATAAAATCAATATTGAATTGCGACAGATCGCTTCTAGTGCACAGTAAGTGGAAAAACAATCAAAAATAAAATTGTTGCAGTGTAAGTGTGTATGTGTGCGGGCGTGTGTGTGTGTGTGTGCATGTGTACATATTAATAAAATGTAACGGTTTTCACATATGTGTGTGTGGGGCGGGGATGGAAGGTGGAGAGCATTACAAAGTTTGTCATATGAAAATATGAAATTCACTGCACTAACATTGAGGTCGGAGTACCGTAAGGACAAACGCTTGACACTCAAGGCTAGCGGGGATTTTCACACAGAAAAATATGTGTACCGCACGTTCTGGGAAATGTAAAAATAAAAACTCTATTCGAAAAGCCGATTCCTTAAAAAATCTCATGAGAATGCGCGCCACCTTTAGACAAGATGGTCCAAGGAGATTTTCTTTTTCTTCGAATGGCCTTAGCCCAACTCCCCCGGCCGCCTATCTCTCTGCCCTGTTCAGCCGGCTATTGACGAAAGAAATGAACAACATCAATCTAGGATTATGTTGCCTTTACGATACAAGCTTGCAGCAAATGTATTACTTTCCAACTGTACAGCATGGCGTGTGGCATGCATTTCATCCACAGCCTCTCACTACTCGAACGATTTACCCAAGTAAATCATACTCGAATGAATTGGTGTGGGGATTTGCCACAGACAGCGTTTTCCTTTTTCGTCCTGATTTTTTTTTATTTTTTTTCCCCCAGTCGCCTTTACTTCTTAGTTATTATTGTGGAAATCTTCAAATCACTACAGATGTACAAAGATGTTGCAAGGAGGACTGTTATGCATGTCTTCGTACAAGTGAATGGGATTTTCAATAAAATGAAAAGAGAGAGAGAGAGCGAGAGAAATAGACGTGATTGATTATGCCATGAAGAGAACAATTTTAATAATGAAATTTTATAAATTGTATTGTGTTTTTATTGATATTTTCCACAACGTGCCCCTAGGCGAACGAATGGTGGGAGCTTTATATGTTTGTAAGGGAACCGATCGGAGACTCTGGGTGGAAAGAAAATACAACCAAATAGTTGAAGCTACACTTAATGTTGCCCACATATCAAGTGATTTATTTTTAAAAGGCTGCTCACAGAAAAAATATGATTTTTTCCCTCATTCTCCTATTTTTATGGAGAACAAAAATTGCTTTAGAATCCCCGAAAAGTATGCAAATTTTTTTTTAAATTTTTAATTTTATTTAAATTATTATTAGTTTCAGAGCAATAGACGGACAAAAGGAACTCTATCGATAAATGAGGTTCATAAATCAATGGTAGTTTTTAGCGATAATATAGATTTTTTAAAAAAAATCGCTAAATTTAAATATTGTGATTTTATGAAAACCACATTGAAATAGTTTAAAAAAAAACATTATGGCGTTTTTTAAATTGGCAATTTCGGAAAATTTAATTTTTTTTTGTTTTAAAAAAACAAGTTTTTTCAAAATGACGATTTTTCAAAAATTTCCAAATTGAAAATTTTCGTTTTTTAAAAATCGCCAAATTGAAAATTTGTTTTTTTTGTTCATTTAAAAAACAAGGTTTTTTCAAAATGATGATTTTGCGATTTTCAAAAATCGCCAAATTGGAAAAAAAAAATTTTTCATTTAAAAAACAAGGTTTTTTAAAATGACGATGTAGCCATTTTTTAAAAATCGCCAAATTGAAAAGTTACGTTTTTTAAAAATCGCCAAATTGAAAAATTTGTTATTTTTTTATTTAAAAAACAATGTTTTTCAAAATGATGATTTTGCGATTTTCAAAAATCGCCAAATTGAAAAGTTACCTATTTTAAAAATCGACAAATTGAAAAATTTGTTTTTTTTTTATTTAGAAAACAAGGTTTTTCAAAAATCGCCAAATTGAAAAGTTACGTTTTTCAAAAATCGCTAAATGGAATTAATTTTATTTTATTTTTTTTCTCATTTAAAAAACAAGTATCTTCAAAATGATGATTTTGCGATTTTTTAAAAATCGCCAAATTGGAAAGTTACTTTACCAAAAAATCGCCAAAATGAAAAATTTGTTTTTTTTTTATTTAAAAAAACAAGGTTTTTCAAAATGACGATTTGGCGATTTTTCAAAAATAAAAATTTCGAAAACGGAATTTTCTTAGGATTAGAATTTTTTAAAATACCAAAATTGAAAAATATTTTTTTTTAGATTTTCTTAGAATTCGAATTTTTAAAAATCGACAAATTAAAAAATTGCAAAAAAACAGCACCCTAACAATTTCGTAAAATTTTTTGTATAAAAAATGGGATAAATTTTAAATTGGCGATTTTCTTAGAATTCGAATTTTTAGAAATTGCAAAATAAAAATTTAAAATTTTATTTTTTGTTAGAAAACGGCACCCTAACAATTTCGTAAAAAAATTTGTATAAAAAATGGGATAAATTTTCAATTGGTAATTATCTTAGAATTTTTGAAAATCGCCAAATTGAAAAATTTTGTTTTTTTTATTTTGGTCTTTACTCTTAAAAGAAAGGAAACATTTGAATTTGGAATTTTTTTTTCGGAAAACCTCGCTATCAATTTAGAAAAAAATTTCGATTTTTTATATAAATTGGAATTTAGCGATTTTCTATGAATTTGAAAATAGCCAATTTGAAGAATTCCTTTTGTTTAATTTAGGCAAAATTTTAAAAAAAAAATTTTTTTGCCAAAATTTATCACCGTTTTTACTCTTGAAACAAGAAAAGGGGCAAAATAAAAATTTGAAATTATATTTTTTTTTAGTTTTTCGAAAAAAAAAATTTATATCAAATATATATATATATTTGATATATCAAATATCTTGAAAGATACTTATACACAAATCTCAAGGACATCCTTATTATCACAATTAAGGCAACATTATTTGGTTGTTATTCAAATTTGTTATTCAAAAAAAATATAAGGGGTGTCTCAGTAAGAGGGTTTTTTTAATTTTATTGCCATTTGTTCTGCTTTTGTACAGGGAGGGGCCAAATGTCACCCTCGTGTTTCTAAAATTTAACAAATTTAAATTAATCCAAAAAAAAAAAAAATTAAAAAAAAATTTTTTAATAACAAAAAATAATTCGAATTTTTAGAAATTGCAAAATAAAAATTTAAAATTTTATTTTTTGTTTGAAAACGGCACCCTAACAATTTCGTAAAAAAATTTGTATAAAAAATGGGATAAATTTTCAATTGGTAATTATCTTAGAATTTTTGAAAATCGCCAAATTGAAAAATTGTGTTTTTTTTATTTTGGTTTTTACTCTTAAAAGAAAGGAAACATTTGAATTTGGATTTTTTTTTTCGGGAAACATCTCTATCAATTTGGAAAAAAACTTCGACTTTTTATATAAATTGGAATTTAGCGACTTTCTAAGAATTTGAATTTTTGAAAATCGCCAAATTGAGGAATTCCTTTTGTTAATTTAGTATTAAAGGCAAAATTTATCACCTTTTTTTTACTTTTTGCCAAAATTGATCACCGTTTTTACTCTTGAAACATGTTAGGCTTTCGATTGTTTTAAAACAAAAAAAGGGGGTGAAATAAAAAGTTGAAATTATATTTTTTTTGGAAAACGGCACCCTATTAATTTCGAAAAAAAAAATTTATATCAAATATATATATATATTTGATATATCAAATATCTTGAAAGAAACTTATACACAAATCTCAAGGACATCCTTATTATCACAATTAAGGCAACATTATTTGGTTGTTATTCAAATTTCTGTTTACAATTCCATGCAATTAACAAAACTGTTTAACATTTCGGAGGACACTACACGAAAAAAGAAGCCCACAATCGTTTTCCAACTAGACAGATGTCATCAGCTTCTGTTTCGTCGAAAAGAATCACCAAAGTCCTAATTGTCCGAACATTACACGAAAAACGACATGGACGAACAGTTCGGTGTTGCCTGCAAAACCAATTCAAGGTTGCGGTCATTATTTTTGTTTTTCTTATTTTGGGTGTTTTTTTTTTTTTTTACCAAAAAAAAAAGATGTTGGCTTTTAATTATTTTGCCACTAACCGCTTAAGATGCCATAACTCCTAGACACTAGTGCCACCACGGACAGCGGCATGGGGTGCGGCCACAAGATCCACTTCCGGAATTGCTGCAAAATTAAGATGCTGCAGAGAATAACATTTTGTTTTCTTTTCGGGGGGGAAACCAAAAAAAAAACGAAAGTACTTACACTAATGACTCTGTATACGTATGCTGGTAGACATTTTTGGCCTTTGGTGCGAGTTGGCTGAAAAACATTAACTGCATTTAAAAGGGAATAAACGAAAACAGAAACTGGAAGAACAAGATTTCTAATTAAGGAAATTCAAGAGCTCTGCAGAGACCATGGGAGAGTAAAGACACAGGAAGCGTAGTTTCGACAATTTGTTTTGTGTGGAAAATTTGTATGTATTTGCCTGTTCTCGTTTTGTAAATTAATTGTGCCAGAATTTCTAAGATGTAGTACAAGTTTTTAGTGGACGCTTTTCTTATTTAATTTACTGATGTTTGGGGGTGGGGGAGGGGGGAATCGTTCATTGTGATAGGGAAATTAGTTGGACAAACAAATCTTTTGTTGGTGTTGTTGAATTAAAGGCATATTTATTTCCCAACTACGTGAGGGTTTATTTTACTCCTCGAGTGAAAATTACATGAAAAATTTAGTGCTTAATTTTATAAAATTTATTTCAATCAAATCAGAAATGTCATTTTCGAGTTCTGACAATTTTGTGTACAAGGAAGGACCTGTCACAGTTGGGAGTATCACACAATATTTTGTAAGCTGTAGCTTAAACTGGTTGACTCGTGTATGCTATCTGCAGATAAAATACATAAAGGCAGTACCCTGCCAACAAAAAAAAAAAAATCTTGGAAAAAAAAATATTCAAAAATAAAAAACTCACCGACTTTTGGCCCACCCTGTTTAAGTGTAAAATTTACCAGGTCAAAAAAAATATAAAACCTGTCTCAGTAAGAGGACATTTTTTAAATTATGTGCCATTTTTTTCTTGTTTTGTACAGGGTGGGTCAACAATTTCGAAACTTTAATTTAATATGAAAAATAAAAAAAAAAATACTAAAAAAATTCAAAAATAAAAAAGTCACCTACTTTTGGCCCACCCTGTTTAAGAGTGTACATTTGACCAGGTCAAAAAATATAAAGGCTGTCTCAGTAAGAAGACATTTTTTCTTGTTGTGTACAGGGTGGGTCAATAATTTCGAGACTTTTATTTAATATGAAAAATAAAAAAAAAATACTAAAAAAAATATTCAAAAATAAAAAAGTCACCGACTTTGGGCCCACCCTGTTTAAGAGTGTAAAATTGAGCAAAATATAAATGCCATTTGTTTTCATTTGTACAGGGTGGGTCAAATGTCAGCCTGTGGTTTTTACAATTTAATAGCTTTAATTTAATCTGAAAAAACATAATAAAAAAAATAAATAAAACTTAAAAAGAAATCACCCAGAATTATTTTTGGCCCACCCTGTATGAGAATACAAAATTGGCCATGTCAAAAATAAAATAAAGATTGTCTCAATAAGAGGACACTTTTTAAATTAAGCAACCGTTTTTGTTCTTCTTTTGTACAGGGTGGGTCAACAATTTAATAAAAAAAAATATTAAAAAAATAAATAAAAATCACCCCAAGGTGACTTTTGGCCCACCCTGTATAACAGTGTAAAATCGACCATTTCAAAAAAAAAATATATAAAGGTTGTCTCTGTAAGAGAACACTTTTAAGTGCAACTTTTCTTCTTCTTTTGTCACCCTGTGGTTTCTAAAATTTCATAACTTTAATTTAATCTGAAAAAAATAAAAAAAAAAATATTAAAATATAAAAGTCAACCCTTGGTGAGACAGAAAAATTAAATAATAAAAAATAAAAAAATCACCTCAAGGTGACTTTTGGCCCACCCTGTGCAAAAATATAAACTGCACCTTGTCAAGAAAAGAAAAAATATAAAGGGTGTCTCAGTAAGAGGGTTTTTTTTTAATTTTATTGCCATTTGTTCTTATTTTGTACAGGGAGGGGCCAAATGACACCCTCGTGTTTAACTAATTTAAATTAATAAAAAAAAAAAAAATTTAAAAAAAAATTTTTCATAAAAAAAAATAATTAGAAGAGAAAAATCATTAAGATGGAGACATTTTTTGGAAAAAAATTATATAAATTTCTTATTAAAAATATTTTTTTTTTAAAAAAAAATTTCATACATTTTTTTTAAATAAATGACAATAAATATATAAAATAAATGAAAATAATAAAAAAAAAAATATAGGGCGTCTCGGTAATAGGATACTTTTTAAATGAAGTGCAATTGTTTTCTTCTTTTGTACAGGGTAGGCCAAATGTATCCCTGTGGTTCCTAAAATTCCATAACTTAAAATAATTCTAAAAAAAAAAAAAAAAAAAATAAACAGTCACTTCTAGGTAATTTTTGGCCCAGTAAGAAGACACTTTTTAAATTGAGTGTAATTTTTCTTCTTCTTGTGCACAGGGTGGGTCAAAAATTTAATAGCATTAATTTAATTTGAAAAAATAAAATTAAAAAAAGTTTCCCCCTTGGTGACTTTTGGTCCACCCTGTACGACTATATAAAATTGACCATATAAAAAAAATATTTAGTTCTCAGTAAGAGTGCCCTTTATTTAAATTAAGTATAATTTTTTTGTGCAAGTGGCAACTCGGATATTTATCAAAAAAGGCTTAAGCGCCATTTTTTTCAAAACTCGCTTTTTAATGAAATTCGATAGAAAATTGTCCAACACTTTTAATCCCAAAATATTGAAAATTAAAAACATATATTTACCAAGATATGGCAAATTCAATTGTATCATTTGGTGGGTGGTCCACACAAAAAACTCTCTCCTGTTGAACTTTCCTTTTTTGGTGCTTACGTCTTTTTCGCGGTTAGGGCTCGATGTGTTTATTGCGATTATTGCAAATTGTGAAAACTTATTACAAAAATTTGCAAAAGTGTGCGAAATTCATAAATTCATGCAGTTTCTCCCTTACACTTCTTAAAATACTTTTTTCACACTATTTGTGGCCAATGGAGGACATGTACGACACGCACAAGTCACAGCAAAGTTTATGAATTTAAATATGATTTAATAAAAGGATGGCAAAAGTTTTTCGTTTTCTTCTCTCTGCTTTCCTTTCGTGAATTTGTTGAGCCAACATGTGGATTGTTGGAGGAGAAAGCGGTTTTCTGGGGGGGAAAAAGTCTTTGGAATCTATAAAACGGAAGATTGTTATGGGCTGTGGTGTGTGTCGGAGTGGGTTTCTGTATGTGCGTGTGTGTGCGACTATCGTGTGTCGTATGTGTGTGCCTGACATTTCGATAATACATTAATGGCTCATTAATATTTTGGTCGTATGTCTTTTTTTTTTCAGGTTTTGCTTGTGATTTTTCGGGGCTTTCGGTTAATATCCTTCATTGTCTGTATAATCGTTAAGACTTCTAATTACAATAACTTTAGTTATTATAATTAATGTTATGAACACGCACACACACACACAGATACACATGAAAAGAAGAATATCCTTCCGCCCACACCATGCCAGCAGCTGCTGCACATCACAGCATCCTGCCACTTCCTGGCACATCCACAACAATCATAATACTTGTTAATTAGCTCCTGCAAGTTGAAATCTTTGCCACACACACACACACATACACATGACTACGTGCTGGGTAGGCCGCCCTTTATATTCCACACACGCTTGCTACCAGCTTTGGGACTCAAGCGCCACTTGTGCTCAGATTTTTAGTGTTAACAGCGTTAGCTTCATTGTTGTTTTTGTTTTCATTTGGCTTAAACTTTTACTTCTGAAGCGTGCGGGTGTGTGTGATTTGTTTTTTTTTTGGCTGCCAAGATTTTTATCATTCTTCACACGCCATTAGATAATATTCAATATTACCGAGAAGTGGCGGTAAAAGAAATTATGAAAATAGTACCATGTAGTCCTGCGACGAGTGCCATCCACCACCGATGGGATTTCCAGCACACTCAGAAGTCGTATTTCATTTATGCGTTGATGTGACTTTGGCTTACGTTCATTTTGCTTGAATACAAAAAAAAACTTACCACAAATCTTATGAAGATTTGATGTTTTATGGGTGAGATTTCGATATCGACTGATTACACTGTGCAACCAAAAAAAATACAAACAATTTTCGGGATGAATAATTCGAAGACAAATCTTATTATGAAAACTGGAGACATTTTTTAAACAAAATTATATTAATTTTTTTAAGCATATTTTTTTTTTAAAAAATTTTCATAAATTTTTTTTAAAAATGTTTATTAAATTTTTTTTTTAAAAAATTTCTTTAATTTTTTTTTAAAAAAATTTCTTTAATTTTTTTTTAAAAAAATTTTATAAATTTTTTTTTAAAAAATTTCATAAATTTTTCTTTAAAAAATGTTTCTTAATTTTTTTTTTTTAATGAATAACCAGTATACATTTCTGATTATGAGAAACGGGGACTTTGTTTACATGTATAGTTGTTCTAAATTGAAACAATTTTTATTATTTTTTTTTAAAGTAATTTTTTTTTAAAATAGTTTTTTTACATTTTTTTTAAAATGTTTTTTTAAAATTTATTTTTTAAATGTTTTTTTAAATTATTTTTTTTTTTTTTTTTTTAAATATTTTTTTTTGTAATAAATAACCAGTAGACTATTCTGATTCTGAAAAATTTTTTTATGTATACGTTTTTTAAAAAAAATTTTAAAATATTTTATATAAAAAAAATTTAAAATTTTTTTTTTAAATATTTTTTTTTTTAAATAATAACCAGTAGACAATTCTGATTATAAAAAGTAAACCATTTTTAAATAGGTTTTTTTTAAATTTAAATTATTTTTAATATTTTTTTTATTATTTTTTTTAAAAATATTTTTAAAGTGATTTTTTTTAAAAAATAATTTCTTTTTAAAATATTTTATATAAAAAAATAGGTTTTTTTTATAAAAAATTTTTTTAAAACATTTTTAAAATATTTTTTTTTACATTTTTTTTCTAATAAATAACCAGCAGACTATTGTAGATTTTTTCAAAAAATATTTTTTTTTAAAAAAATAATATCTTTTTAACATTTTTCTTTTAAAATATTTTTTGTAAAAAATAGGTTTTTTTTAATTTTTTATAAACTTTTTTTATTCATTTTTTTAATATTTTTTTAAATAATTTTTTTTTAAAAAATTTCTTAATTTTTTTTTAAAAAAAATTTCTTAATTTTTTTTTAAAAAACTTTCTTAATTTTTTTTTTTTAAAAATTTCTTAATTTTTTTTTGTAATAAATAACCAGTAGATTCTGATTCTAAAAAATTAAGGTATATTTTTTATTTATAGGTTTTTTTTTAATTTTTTATAAACTATTTTTATTAATTTTTTTTTAAATATTTTTTTTTTAAAAATGTTTTTTTTTTTTTTTTTTGTAATAAATAACCAGTAGACTATTCTGATTCTGAAAAATTAAGATATATTTTTTTTATGTATAGGTTTTTTCTTGTAATTTGTTTAAAACATTTTTATTAGCTTTTTTTTTAAATATTTTTAAAGTGATTGTTTTTAAAAAATATTTTATATAAAAAAAAATTTAATTTTTTTTAAAAAATAACCAGTAGACAATTATTACAACTATTATTATATAGTTTTTTTTAAATTAAAATTATTATTTTTTTTTGTTTTTAAAGTAATTCTTTTTTTAAAATGTTTTTTTTTTTAATTTTTTTTTAATATTTTGTCTTATCTTGAAAACGTATACGATTTTTATTAAAATACATTTCAAAAAAATTATCACAGTTTTATATTAAACCGCCAAAGTTCATTTTCAGTGTTATTAACAAATTTAAGACGGAAATATTTTTTTTTCCGATTTTTTTGTTGAAAAAAAAATAATAAAAAATCGAAAATTACAAAAAGAGGACTGTCTCCGATTTTAATCATGAAGCCACTTATATTACATTAAAATGAGGTACAGAACATTAAAATCGTTGGAGTATTTTCGATTTTATTCACAACTTAGTGAAGGTTCCTTCTGGAATCTCTTCGAAACCTAAATTGTCATAACCTGAAAATGCATTGGCCGATTTATTGGAAATACATTTTAAAAAATTTTAAATGATCACTAAATTATTTAAAATTTTTGCTTTTAAAGCATTTGAATCCGAAGTACATTTTCAGAGTTGTTAACAATGTTATTTCGGAAAGATTTTAGTTCGTATTTTTTTGTTTTGAAAAAAAATCTTAAAGAATCTAAAAATACAAAAAGGGTCTTGTTCCAGATTTCAATCATAAAGACACCTATCGTAGAATTAAAATGAGCTATCGAACATTAAAATAGATGGAGTATTTTTGATTTTATTCACAATTTAGTAAAGGCCTCTTCTGGAATCTCTTTGAGGCCTAAATTTTCATAACTTGAAAATTCTGTTACTCAGCGGGATGTGATTTTTTTTTTTTGGCCACCACAAAAACTCAGATTGTTGTCATTTCCTTTGTACAAAAAAAAACTCCTTTCCACATTTTAGCCATTAAGTCTATGTCGTTGTCGTATCTATTACACATGTGTGTGTATGTGAGTGCGTGTGTCCTTGTATATAAGAATATATCTTTTTATTTATATTCACTTAATTCTTGATCTTAAACAGTAACAAAAGTTATTTATTGCATCACTTATCCAACCGCAGTGTTACGTTCCCCCCCGCCGCTTTCCAGCCTATTAACGGGTATGTGTACATCCTTTGAACAGTGGCGGTAATTTAAGGGCCTTCTCGAAGGCAACCTAAAAATAAGATTTTCAAGAGATTCATTTCGGAGGCATACAGTTTAGCATTACATCGTTTGTTATTTGGCGAAGCCCATATTTTTGTACTCCTTCCTGGCACATGGAATTTTGTTGGTTAGGTCCCTTAACTGTTTGTGAAGGCCTTCTGACAGTCATGTGGATCCTTTCTGTTTTGTTGCTGGTTCGATTATCTCACATATGCGTGAGTGTGTCAAGAGCCAGCCTATGAGTGAGTCTATTTTGGGGTATTTTCTGTTATTCTTGGCGAGAAATATTCTCACGCTTATGTCTGTGTGAGTGTGTGTATGCTTCACTGAAAATAGTCTATCGTCCTTTGTTTGTCATTGTTTTGGATGTTGTTGTTTTTTTTGTCTATATCCCTTTAACAGTCTCAATCGCATATAAATAGGCATTAAATTGTTCTTAGAACTTAAACTGGAGCTCAGCAGTGTAACAATCTAAAAAAATGAGATTTTTTTGGGGGAAACTTTTTTTTTTGGCCCTGAAACACAGAGAGAGAAATATGATGGTATTGAAACTGTTGTTGTTGTTATAAAGTTTTAAGCTGTTAAGCGGAAATGGTGATATTTTTAGCTCATCACTTGGCTGCGAGAAAGAGTGTTGGTCAGTGGGAAGTTCATGTTGGAAAATATTCAGGATTTCCATTTAATTTCTGAAGGACGTGAATTTTTTTTTTTTAAATTTTTAGTTAAATTTTGTTGGCCATTTTGGAAAATTTTAGGAATCAGAAATTCCATCTCTTCTATGACGAAATAGTCTTCCTTCCTTCCAAAATGTCAATTACACTGTGCAACAAAAAAAAAATTGTTAGAAAACTAAAAATTAATTCTTTCCTTCCACAATGTCAATTACACTGTGCAACAAAAAAAAATGTTAGAAAACTAAAAATTCATTCTTTCCTTGCGAAATGTCAATTACACTATGCAACAAAAAAAAAAATTTTAGAAAACTTAAAATTAATTCTTTCCTTCCGAAATGTCAATTACACTGTGCAACAAAAAATAAAAAAAAAATTGTTAGAAAACTAAAAATTCATTCTTTCCTTGCGAAATGTCAATAACACTATACAACAAAAAAAAATAAAAAAAAAAAAAATTTAAAAACTAAAAAAAAAAGTTCGTTAAAAAAAAACCTTTTCTTTTAATTGAATTTAATTTATAAACGGACAAGAATTTTTTTTTTAATTTTTATTTTTATTTAATTTTTATTGACTATTTTATTAAATTGAGATTGAAAAATGAGAGATTCCATCACTTCGCCTTCCTACCAAAATGTCTACTTCACTATGCAACAAAAAAAAATAACAAACATGTTTTTCTTAAAAATTGTTGACTGAGTTCTTCTATTCCTCAGTCAGGGGAAAAGCGCCCTTCCTAAGTTTTCTAAGTCCCAAAACATCCACAGCATAGGGTATCTTTTTGCTCTACCACAATCTCCCATTCGAATATATTATTAAACCCCCCGCTCTTCCTGCCATCTAACGCTATTCTACTTCGCCCCCTTCACCTCTCAGCTAACCCCGCTATTCAACTTCGAGCCAAGCGAATAAATAAAACTCACAGTTTATATTGTTTATGACTTTGATAAACTAAAACTGACATTTGTGCTAAGTAAATGTTTTTTTTTTTTTTTTTTTCGTTTTCCTTTTGCTCGATGTCTTCTGTTTCTCGTTGTTGTTTTTTTCTTTCTATCTTCTCCTTTAGTTGTTTGTTGGCATTGTTTCGGTGTCTCGGGTTACAGTCGCCTCTTGTTTGTGTTTGTCCAGCGACATCAACACGTGAAGGTCACCCAAGTCAATTCAAAAACATTTGACAGACAAAATATTTTGCCCAAGAAAAAAAAAAAAAAATAAATAAAGAAATGAAATGAAATGAAAACTAAATTGACACACTGTTATCGGACAGTACAACGACCAACAAAGGACCGTATCATGGGGCATAAGCACACTAGAAGGTCTAAATAGCCGAAATCAAACGCTTCATTACCTAGAAAATCTGAAAATCCAATTGTCGTCGATAAGAAAGGATTTGACAATTTCAAAAGTTCTTTTCGATAAGAAATTTAATGGATGATTTCACACTTGAAATGGGTTACAAGTTTGTGAGTGAATATTTTCTGCTGTGAACCCTTCGATTGTCTAACGACTGAAATAGATTCCATTGGTTATTAACTTTTTCCTATGACAGTTTACCTAAGTTTGACATTAACTGTGGGTTAGATCAATCGGGGGTGGGGGAAAATGCTTGTGAGGAATTTTTTTTTTTTTTTTAATTCATGTTTATTGTGTGTGGTATTAATACAATTCATCTTATTGCTAATCCCACGAAGCCAACATGGCTTGTCTGCAGGATGTAGAGAGAGAGAGAGAGAGAAATGTTAGATTAAGGAAATAAAATTTACTCTATGTTTCAAGGACTATAAATTTATAGAGTTATAAAAGACATTTCGATAACTTGTGAATACTTGATCGCTAATATAAATATGGACAGACATTTATGCTGAATCAATGGATATACACAAGCCCTTCCATGGATTAACTAAATGACATGAATTTCCAAAATCCTGTCCATGGATTAAATAAATGAGATTAATTTCAAAAATCCTCTACCCCTGCATAAAGAAGGGCGTTTAAGGCACATTATTTTCTCACGGCAAATAACCTTTAATTAACTTAACCTTAAATAACTTAATTAGAGTCTGATTTAATTTTAGACTCTCATCCCTGCCTTCAGTTCAGGGTGTCTTAGCATCTGCTTAATTATTGCCCAGAACTGGCACTAAGTCATATTTAAATCATTTAATTACCAAAGGAGCGACTCTCGTAATTGTTGTGAAAAATCTCCCATCAAATTTCCATGACCTCTGTTTCCCGCTATTGTTGTGACATTTAAAATTTAACAAGCACTAGGCTCAATAGATGTACAGAGAGCGAAAGAGATAGAGAAAGATAAATAGAGTGAGCGAGAGAGAGAAACATAAAGAAAGTGAGAGTGAGAGAGAGAGAAAGATAAAGATAAATAGAGAGAGAGAGATAGAAAGATAAAGATAAATAGAGAGAGAGAGAGAGAAGGATAAAGAGAGAGAGATCGATAGAGAGAGAAAGATAGAGGGAGAGAGATAGAGAGAAAAATAAAGAGATTGAGTGAGAGAAGAATAGAGAGAAAGAAAAAAATAAAGAGATTGAGAGAGGGAAAGATAGGTAGAGAGAAAACAAAAGGGAATGAAGATAAAGAGAATGAGAGAGAGAAAGATAAATAGAGTGTGAGAGAGGAAGATAAATAGAGTGTGAGAGAGAAAAATAAAGAGATTGAGAGAGAAAAAGAGAAAGATGGAGAGAGAGTGAGAGAGAGAAAGATGAAGATAATGAGAAACAGAAAGATAGAGACAGAGAGAGAGAAAGATAAAATAGTGAGAGAGAGATATAAAGATAAAGATAGAGAGGAATATAAAGAGAAAGGGCGATAGTGAGATAGAGAGAGAGAGAGAAAACAAAAGGGGTTGAGAGAGAAAGATATAGAGAGGGTGAGAGAGAGAAAACTAAAGGGGGTGAGAGAGAAAGAGAGGGAGACTGAGATAAGTAGAGAGAGAAAGATATAGAGGGAGTGAGATAGAGAAAACTAAAGGGTTGAGTAAGAAATAGAGAGACAAAGAGTGAAAGAAAGAGAGGGAGACTGAGAGAAGGAGAGAGTTTGCGAGAGGAAGAGATAGAAAGAGAGGGAGACTGAGAGAAGGTGAGAGATTGAGAGAGGAAGAGAGAGAAAGATAGTGAGAGGAAGAGAGATAAAGGTAGATAGAAAGATAGTGAAAGTAGTGAAAACTAAAGGGGGTGAGAGAGAGAGAGAGTAAGAGAGAGAAAACTAAAGGCGGTGAGAGAGAAAGATAGAGAGGGGGTGAGAGAGAGAAAGATGAATGGAGTGCGGGAGATTAAAATAAAGAGAGTGAGAAAGAGAAAGGTAGAGTGGTGAGAGAGAGAAATATAAAGAGATATAGATATATAGATACAGTGAGAAATGGAAAGAGAAAGGGCGATAGTGAGATAGAGAGAGAACTATAGAGATAGAGAGAGAGAGTGAGAGAACGAGAGGGAGACTGAGAGAAGGAGAGAGAGAGTGAGAAAGAGAGAGAGCGAGAGAAAGACGGATGTGAGTGAGATAGATATAGAGACAGAGATATTGAGATAGAGAGAGTGAGAAAAAGAGAGGGAGAGGAAGAGAGAGTGAGAGAGAGAAAGACAATAGAGATTGAAATAGAGAGATTAGAGGAACACCCGAGCAACAAAGAAAATACGAAAATTACCTAATTTAATCCACCATGATTTACATGAGTTTGTTCATTATTTAAGTATGGCCATAATTCTCTTCGCTTTCTTAGTTTTAATGACAAAGTTCATATTTCAGCCGTGCCATCACGAATATGTTCCGGCTGTTGGCGTCGTCGCCTATTAATACCAACGCTTGTTGCTGCCAAACACCGTGTTGTCTTTTTATTCCTTATGTCTGAGCATAATTTGTTTGCGGCACGCGGCTGTTGCTCCGGTTAATGGTGATTATAAAAAGTAAAATAAAACAAACAACATCTTTACAACTGTTGCTATTCTATAGGGGGGGTGGTGGCGGTACTGCCGACAAGAAAGTATTTGCGATTCCATCATAGGGTTGTGGCATTCGGTGGGGAACGGAGCTGGGGATTATAAATAAAATAAAAAATTCCATCTCTGTAAAAACATGGTAAATCTCAATACCATTTGAATTACCTGGTAATCGCATACTATTATCCCCGGTCTGAATCCTAAGCAAATAGTAAGGCCCTCCTCATAACAAGTAGTACTAAATGAATAGTTATTTGTAGTTACTTTTGTGAAAGTTCTTAATTCGTTGCTCTCTTTCTGTTAGCGAAGAGACCCTTATGATGAATCATAAGGAAAGAGGAATGTCCCAATTCAAATCTCCGCCAAAGTTATTTATTTAGTTTGTTGTTTGGCAGGCAGGCACACACTACAGCCCACATCGCGGTTGTCTAAACTAAATTAATTTTTAGAATTTAAATAAATGCTCTTAATTAGTAAGAGACTATTTTATTTTCTCTCTTTCATCTTACTTTCTCTCTCTCCGATTTCATGTATCTGCAGGAATTACTTTTTTTTAGTATTTAGTTTTTCTCCCTACTAATTTAATTTCTCTTATTTAAATTTGGGAAGATATACACTTTTACTCCATTTTTCTCTTTTCTCTCAATTTAATTTAATAATTTAAACTCTCCAATTATATTCTCTTAATGTGAGAAATAATCGTTTACTATGTGTTTCTCTTTTACATCGCTCTCTTTATTTCTCTCTCTCTTATGAAATTCTTCTAATTGGGTCTTTCTCTTTTACCTCGCTCTCTTTATTTCCTTCTCTCCGAGCTCAAGACTTCTCAGAAGTTATATTTTTTATTATTTTATTTCTTGAATTGAATTTCTCGTAATTAAATTTTAAAATTTATTTCTCTAATTAAATTCTCTCAATTTGAGAGACGCTTTTTTACTATATCTCTTTCTTTCATCTCGCTCTCTTTATTTCTCTCTCCGAGTTAATTTCTGTGCCGAAGTATTTTTTTTCTAGAATTTATTTTCTCCTAATTAAATTCTTAGAATTTATTTTCTCCTAATTAAATTCTTAGAATTTATTTTCTCCTAATTAAATTCTTAGAATTTTATTTCTCTGAATTAAATTTCATAATTTTATTTCTCTCAATTTGATTTTATAACTTAAACTCTTTAATTAAATTCTTTTAATCTGCGAACGACTCTTTTACCTCGCTCTATTTATTTCTCTTTCTCCGAGTTCAAGATTTCTCAAAATTTAATTGCTCTCAATTAAATTTTAGAATTTAATTTCTCTTAATTACATTTTAGTGTTTAATTTCTCTCAATTAAAATTTAGAATTAAATTTTTCTAACTAAATTCTCTCAATTTGAGAGACACTCTTTTACTATATCATTCACTATCTTTGTTTCTCTCTCTCACCGTGTTCATGTGTGGGCCGAAATTAATTTACTAGAATTTTTTTTCTCTTAATTAAATTTTAAGAATTTAATTTCTCTCAATTAAACTTTACAATTTAATTTCTCTCAGTTTGATTTTATAACTTAATCTCTTCTAATTTGAGAAATATTTTTTTATTTTTATTTCTCTCTCTCAGAGTTGAAGATTACTCAGAAAATATTTTTTTAGAATTTAATTTCTAACTGTTAAATTTTAGAATAAATTGTGTCTTAATAAAACTTTAGAATTTAATTTATTTTAGTTGAGAGATATTCTTTTTTTCTCCCACACTCTTTTCTTTCTGTCTCTGTGGGTTCAAGTATCTGAACCCACAGATAAATTGAATTTCTCCCAATTGAGTTTTAGTTTTTTTAATTAAATTTTCCTATTGAGAGTTACTCTTTACTCTCTTCTATTATATCTCTCTCTCGTTTTCCCTCGGAGAATGTCCTTACCTCGTATGACATCCCAATTGAAAACTATTTCAAAGGGTGTCTTCCTTACAATGAGTGCGAATTAAACTTATCTTCAAATATTACTGGTTACCCCTTTCGCTGGAACCCTTTCCCCCCTACGAAGTGTTTTGTCGGGACACCCTTGTACACATCTACACAGTCTCTTCACTCGTCTATAGTTGATTGATGTGAATAGTTAAGTTTGATCACACGTGTTCTCTCATGGATGGAAATCCTCTTCTTGCCTGCCGAAGGAATAAATTAATCCTTCGTCCTGACCATTTCGAACATGACTTTATTATCCCTTAAGGGCCACTCAACGATAGTTGGCCTTTTTGTTTTCGTTAACCAAACAGAAAATAATGCAGAAATTAAACGAGGTAAACCAATTTTTTTGGAATTTATTTTTTTTTTTAAAAGAAAAAAAAACAGCAACGTCTCAGGCACTTTTTCAGTTGTTGAAAACAGAAAAATTGCAATTAAAAAAAAAAGATTTTTTTTCTTTGCCTTAAAGCTTTAAGGAGTCCACCTACCCGACGATTGTACTCAGCACCCTCTGCAGCGTCCGTGTGCTCTCTGCCGCCTCCTCCACTGCCTGTACTTTGGTAACCCAACGAAAAGCAAAACTTTTCCTAAATGAATTACTGCAGTGTGGGTGGAAGTTTTTGTTTTTGGTGGCTGTTGTAATTTTTGTTTTTGCTGCGGTTTGGCTTTTTTTTGTTGTTGTTTTCCGTTTCCTCCATATTGGGCGAGTATAAGTGGATTTGCCAACTGATGTTGAGTTTTGTGCGTGTGGTGGTGTGGCCAAGATGCCAGGGAGCCGAGGGGGCACCAGCAAAAGTGCCATGTGGAGACCACAATTTTAATCACAAAGTACCAAATACACACGCGTATGTTTATGTACACTGCAGAGCCTTGGTATAGGGCAAAGCTCTTTGATATCTTTTTCAAAATTATTACACATGTTTTTTCCATTATTACAAAATTGTGCTAAAATTTAAAATATGAATAACTACCTTGCCCTATTCAAATAGTTGGCAGTGTATGATTGCATACACAAAGGCGAGAATTCCGTTTGGCTTCTAACTTTATTGATGGTGTGTTTGATGTATGTTTTTTTTATGTTTGTATACATATGTGTGTGTATACATGCAGGTCTTTAAGGTTAAGATGTGTGTGTGTAAGTCCATTTTGTGTACATGAATTATGCTTTGTGTACACACACACACATAAATATTATTACACTTTATGTGAGTAATAAAAGATCATTAAAATATTATGAAAAGAAGAATTCTTTTTATAACATTCTTCAGTTGTCGTTCATTCGTTTCATTCTTGTCCCCTCACCCCATCGTTTAGTTTTATTTGCCAAACATTTTTTGCCTTTGCACATTTGGAACATTCAAACATGTTTGCCTTTTTTTTGGGGGGGGGGGGGGGGGGGGGGGTAACGGAGGCAAGTGGTACATACTTCCGCCTGAGTACGTCAGTACATGTGTGTGTGTGTGTAATTCCTGGCATATTAATTATTCATAAAATATTACTCATACGTTTACGCAGATCCTGTGCAATTTGCAAAGTGCACAACCACTAACTACATTAAGGACATATCCGTAGTGTCCTGCAGCCAAAGTCTCACAGTAGTTGGTAGTCATTTATTATTGAGGCATTTTTTTGCTTTCATAAATAATGGCATACCGGAATACTGTGGGGCGAAAAGGCCATTTTTTTTTTAGGGGAAAATATAAACAGTCGTTGAACTTCCCTCCAAACTTAATGAGCAGTCGTTGAACTTCCCTCGTTGAACGGTATTCAATAGAGTTTCTTGTACTCACTGACAGGGTTGAAAATTAAACTACAAAAAAAAATTATTTTAAGAAAGCATAGGCCGCTTGGAGTTATCTCGACTGCAGGGTTATCGATCACCTTCTCTACCTGTCATATCCATTGCAGCTCACTGATTTTCTAGAACTTCTTCTTCGTCTAATGGACCACTGTGGCCAACTAGCCTCGACTTCAATCAATTCTTCTTCTACTTTGAATTTTATTCTACTTTCGATCATAAAAATTGTCTTTGTTGTTTAAGCCCTCTGTGGCCTCTGGTGGTCTCGTCCACTTCTGTCGTATGTTGCAAGGTCAAATTTGTTTGGGTCAAGCAAAACATAAAAAGAAAATAAATTACTGACATGATATTCGAAATTGATGAGGATGCTGTAAACAATAAATAAGAAAGAGATAGAGATAGATAGAGATAGATATAAATGGACAGAGAATAAGGTAGATCGAGAGAGAGAGAGGTAGATGGAGATTCTAAATTCTTGACCTAAGATAACAAAAACTAGAAATACAAAAAAAGTAAAAAAAACATATTTCAATTCAAATTGATTAAATCGTACAAACTTTGAGACATAAGCATTTTTTTTTTTTATAAATTTTTTCATAACTGGTTATAAAAGCTTTATAAGTCTTTGATAAAAAAAATAAAAAATGAATGAAGAGATAGATAGAAATGGACAGAGAAAAAGGTAGATCGAGAGAGAGAGTGGTAGATGGAGATTCTAAATTCTTGACCTAAGATTACCAAAACTAGAAATACCAAAAAAGTAAAAAAAAACATATTTCAATTCAAATTGATTAAATCGTACAAACTTTGAGACATAAGCATTTTTTTTTTTATAAATTTTTTCATAACTGGTTATAAAAGCTTTATAAGTCTTTGATAAAAAAAATAAAAAATGAAAATACAAAATCAAATTGCACACATTTTTTTTCATCAAATATTTATAAAGCTGTTATAAATTCTTATGAGATTTTTTTTTTAAAAAAAAGAATAAAGTACAAAAACTATTTATAAACATTTTTTTTATCAATGTTCTATAACAGCTTTCATTTTTTATGAGATTTTTTTTTTTAACAAAAACTGTAAAAAACACAAAATCAATTTTCACATATTATTCTTATCAATGGTTTATGAATCTGTTGGAAATTGTTTTGAATACGTGGGCAGTTTTTTTAAAAACAATTTTTATCAATTTCCCCAATTTTTATTATTTTTGAAAAAAAAAATATTTTTTTTACTTTTCTTAGCATAACTTGAAGAGACTCCAAATTTTTAAACTACTTAAGCGTTACGAAAAAAAAATGTTTTTTGAACTGAAACCTTAAAAAAAACGATAACCATTTTTTAAAAAAAAAAAAATTTAGGAAAATCTGAGAATTGATAAAAATCTATTTTTTAAAAAATTTGACGTGATACAGACATTTCCACGAGTATGCCTGCCAAAAATCAGCTCGATTGGATCACTGAAAAAGGGTTAAAAATCGGTCCAAAGGCTTTCACACAGGCCACTACGAGCTTCATACTTCAAACTTAAAAAAAACAATCTGACGTGTACATGAAAATCGCCGATACACGTGTATTTTTATTTTTTTCCCTCTTTCCGAATATGTGCATTTGGTTCATAGGACAGAATGTGTGTAACACGGTGTTATTTAAGAAAATTTTGTTCGTATTTTATCCCCGTATTCATAAAAATTCATAACAGCTTTATAAACCATTGTTAAGAAAAGTGTATAAAAATACAAAAATAAATTGCACAAATTTTTTTTTTAACAAAGATTTATAAAGCTGTTGTAAATTCTTAAGAGAATTTTTAAAAAAAAAAAAAAAAAAAATTAAAGTATAAAAACTTTTTTTACACATTAGTTTATGTCAGTAGTTTATAACAGCTTTAATTTTTTATGAGAAAAATTTTTTTTTTTAACAAAAACTGAAAATACAAAATCATTTTTCTCATATTTTTCTTATCAATGGTTTATGAAGCTGTTGGACATTTTTCTGAATACGTGGGCAGGTCGCTGATTATTTTAGAAAATTGTTTTTGTATTTTACCCCCGTATTCATAAAAATGTATAACAGCTTTATAAACCATTGTTAAGAAAAATGTATGCAAATGCAAAACAAAAATTGCACAATTTTTTTTTAACAAAGATTTATAAAGCTGCTATATGAGAATTTTTTTAAAAAAAAAAAAATTATGTAGAAAAACTATTTTTACACATTTTTTTATCAATGGTTTATGAAGCTGTTGTAATTTTTTTTTTAAAAAAAACTGTGAAAATACAGAATCATTTTTCACACATTTTTCTTATCAATAGTTTATGAAGCTGTTATACATTTTTCTGACTACGTGGGCAGGTCTCTGATTATTTTAGAAAATTGTTTTTGTATTTTACCCCCCTGTTCATAAAAATTCATAACAGCTTTATAAACCATTGTTAAGAAAAAGTTATAAAAAATACAAAAATAAATTGCACAAATTTTTTTTTAACAAAGATTTATAAAGCTGTTATAAATTCTTATGAGAATTTTTTTTAAAAAAAAAAAAAAAAAAAAAAAAAAAAAAATTAAAGTAGAAAAACTATTTTTACACATTTTTTTGTCAATGGTTTATAACAGCTTTAATTTTGTATGAGAAAAATGTTTTTTTTAACAAAAACTGTGAAAATACAAAATCAATTTTCTCACATTTTTCTTATCAATGGTTTATGAAGCCGTTATACATTTTTCTGAGTACGTGGGCAGGTCTCTGATTATTTTAGAAAATTGTTTTCGTATTTTACCCCCGTATTCATAAAAATTCATAACAGCTTTATAAACCTTTGTTAAGAAAAATGTATAAAAAATACATAAATAAATTGCACAAATTTTTTTTTTAACAAAGATTTATAAAGCTGTTATAAATCTTTATGAGAATTTTTTTTTTTTTTTAGAAAACTGATAATACTAAAAAAAGTTGTATACATTTTTTTTTATCAAAGATTTATAAAGCTTTAATAATTTTTTATGAGATTTTTTTTAAAACTGAAAATGCAAAGTCATTTTTCACATATTTTTCTTATCAATGGTTTATGAAGCTGTTATACATTTTTCTGACTACGTGGGCAGGTCTCTTATTATTTTAGAAAATTGTTTTTGTATTTTACCCTCGTATTTATAAAAAAATATAACAGCTTTATACAAATTTATAAAAATACAAAAAAAAATTTCACAATTTTTTTTTTTTTTAACAAAGATTTATAAGGCTGTTATAAATCTTAATGAGAATTTTTTTTTTAAAAAAAAAAAGAAAAAAAAATTAGAGTCCAAAAAAATTTTTTTGTCAATGGTTTATGACAGCTTTCATTTTTTTATGAGAAAAATATTTTTTTTTTTAACAAAAACTGAAAAACAAAATCAATTTTCACATATTTTTCTTATCAATACGTGGGCAGGTCTCTGATTATTTCAGTTGCCAATAGATTGATCGACCTATTTGAATTTATTTTTATTTAAACAACTTTTGTCCACTTCCCTTTAATTTTTGACAATTCCTTTTTTTCTTTTCAGATTTTCGGAAATTTCCAAAAAAATGCTCTAGAGAACACCTCAAACATTCAAAATTTCCCTGGGATGACCTCCATTATTGGTGGACTCTGGTGGCAGCAAGGTATTTGGTAATAAAACCACATAGAATGGCGGAGGATATTAAAGTATGCTGACATTTTGTGAATGAAACGTAACCAAAAAAAAAAAGAACAACAACAAAACAAACTCTAATCACGTTTACAGTGACATTTAAGCTGTCCACAAAAAGACTAGCTATCGAAATTAAAGACCACAGGTATTGGGCAGTTGGCGATTTAATATGAAATACGATCATAAAACGGCAAAACCGAACAAACTGTTACGACGCAGGCGACGAAGGAGGTGGAGTGCGAACACACGCATTAGTCTACTACACGTTGTCGCACTGACATGGCTGGCAACATGTTGTGGGGCACACGAACAACACGAGCAACACCATGTTCCTACAGCTGGTGTAGAACAAGGCCAGCAACTGGCCGAAGACCGGCGGCCAGCCGAACAGAAATCTCTGGCAAATGTAATAAAAGAAAATGTACGCTTACAATTACAACGGCCAACAAATCAAGATGACATTAACAGCACCAGCTGGGCGACTAACTCGACCGGTGGCCCAGGGAAAGGAAAGAGGCTGACAACAACATTTAATGACAGCAGAGGTGAAGCCAGAGCTAGCTACCATTCGGCGGGGAGGACCATTTACAACTTGTATGTCAACAACACCCACACAGAGACAGTGCATGGAACATGGACACAGTTCAACCGTACGACCAGACGCAGCACCCCGGCTGAAGGGAGCAGAGATGAGGCTACCCATGAGGCTGATGGTCAGCTAAGGCAGTTGCATTCGCCACCCTCGACCAGCTTAGACCATTTATCAACGATGTCAGGGCCAGTGCCGAGTCAACAGCCAGCTGTCATCCGTAATCGACAGCATGGAGTCATCCTCAAGGACAACTCCCATGTGGTGGCCACAAAAACTATGACTGCACGAAGTGATAATGCAGCTCGTGCCCCTACAAGTGTTGACATTTTACGAGATATAATAAAGCCACCGGAGGATGTGGTAAATTCCATGGAAAACTTGGTAAATCCCACCAAGAACATGAGCGAACACCAGCGGACACCTGCACCATCGCCAGCCAACACCACTGCCAGCCACCTTAAAGGGAAATCAACAAAAGTCTCAAGAATTGCGGGCGATGATGAGAACGCCACCACCAACAACTTGCCACCGAATGTTGCCGTATCGTTGGCAACACCCAAAAGCGTCACATCAGCGGTGGTGGCCGTGCCTGAGGCGACCTTCGCGCCGGCAAAGTTGGGTGTCGCTGCACCCCGACCGAAATCCTCGCCAGGGCTTTTGAATAATAATTTAATTAATGGAATAGCAACAAAGGTGCAAAATCAACCCGCCACCACGCCAGCCACGCTGTACATAAATAAAGGATTATTTCACCAAAATGCAGATCCTGTGACAAAAGAAAAGGAAAAATTAATTGAGGACTTACAACGGGCGGCAAATTATAATCACGAAGCTGTGACCGTTTTAATTGCAAACCAGACGGGCGATATCGAAATTATGCAGCAGCAGGCAGCGGAAACGGAAACAGAAACAGAAGTGCCCGTCCAAGGAAATATGAAATTCCCGTCAACGAAAAAGAGACAAGAACAATTTAACAACGACTCCAAAGGAATTCACTTAAAAATGTATGAGGAATTAGCAGGGGAAAAGTCTAAGGACGCATACCCTCTTGCTGGGACTGACAATCTAATGAGAGCGACTTCTAAAGAGAGTTTCAACAAATCCCCTAATGGGAAAAAGTCAAAAGAAGTCTACACTCTTGCTAGAACTGCCAGCATCAACAGAGAGCGTCTCGAAGAGAGTTTCAACAATTTGAAGAAATCCCCTAATGGGAAAAAGTCAAAAGAAGTCTACACTCTGGCTAGAACTGCCAATATCAACAGAGAGAGTCTCGAAGAGAGTTTTGAAAATGTTAACAAACCCGAAATTGACCACTCCTCGAAAGAACATGGCTCAGATGGACAGACAGAGAAGCCACCAGAGGAGGTTGTCAAAGAAGAAGTTCTCTCAAAGATCACAGAGAGTATAACATTGGCAAAGAGCCAACAAACAATCATTGCCGAAGAGTTTGCCACAGATTCAATCTCTCCCAATGAAACAACTGGGAGCAAGCAATCAACTGAAGCGATGGAGAGTACTAAAGATTCAACGCATGCTGAGAGCGAGCATTCAAACCTATCCGAAGAGCCAGGAAAAAAATCATCCACTTCTCCACAAATAGTGGATGAGCATAAGCAATCAACTGAAGCGAAAGAGAGTACTAACGACTCAATAAATCTCGCAAACCTTTTCGAACAGCAAAGAAAAGATTCATCCTCTGCTCCAAAAACATTTGCTGAGCGTAAGCAATCAGGCAAAAATACTTCCATAGATTCAGCACATGAAATATTAGCTGAGAGCCAGCAATCAACATTCCATTCTCCGAAAACATTTGCTGAGCTTAATAAAGACTCCGCCCACAAGACATTTGTCAACACCTCAGCCAGAGGTCACAAATATGTGGCATCGCTGGTTAATATTCTAAAAATGTTGGCGAAAAAAGAATCCGATCTGGAACACAAGCTACAGAACTTAGCCAAGAAAGAAAAACACATGGAAGAGCGTGTAGAAGAAAAGAGAAAATCGGAAACAGCAACTCTAAGCTGGGCAGATAAGGCAAAAGATATTGAAAAGAATCAGGGAAATAATGCAAGAGAGAGCGTAGCCCCAGAGAATATACAAGAGTTTCACATTTCTCACAAGAAAATGCATTACGAACAAATTGCCAGCAGAGAACAAGGGAGAGACCTTACCTTAAACACTCACAATGAGACTGCAAGGGAGAGTTTATCACAGAGAGGCATAACAAATACGGAAGAGAAACAAATCCTAGTCAAGCAAAATTCTCCTGAGACTGGTAATGCCGAAGGCAAAGAAAGTAAGTTAGATGTGCCCAACTTGAATGGAGCTGAGGGTTTATCACAGAGAGTTTCAACTAATATGGAAGAGAAAGAAATTGTCTCCAGCTGGCAAAAGCGTCAAAAGAATTATGCTGTCACAGAAGAAGAGAGTGACTTAAATGCGGACATTTACAGAGAGAATATTGAAGTCGATATCGCAGAAAATACATCAATGGATCCTAAAGAAGCTCGTAGGGAGGAGGAGAGGTCTACAGGCGACCACAACAACTCGCTTAAGCTACAACGAAAATTTGTCTCTGAGACAAAGGAAGAGAGAGTTTCCGAAGACCATAATAAGGGTAAAATGGGAGAACTTTCCAAAGAGAAATCGCCAGAACGAAAAGAAGTGAGAACATTAAAAAATCAGGATATTAAGAGAGACACAGTTAAAGCTTTCTCTGGAGAGAAATCTCCAGAGAGTAAAGAAGAGATAACATTGAAAGTCCCTGATCTACAGAATACTTATTCAGAAGAAACTCTCACAAAGAGAGAAAAGAAAACGGATGAAAATAATAGAGGAGAGAAGGTTGAATTAGGAGAATTCTCTGAAGAGAAATGTCCAGAAATTGAAGAAGAGAGAACATGGAAAGTCCCTGATCTACAGAGAGCTAATGTTAAAGTTACTTCGGAAGAGAAGCACACACAGAACGAAGAGAAAAATAATGGAAACAAAAAAGCAGAGAAGGTTGAATTAGGAGAATTGTCTGAAGAGAAATCTCCAGAGAGTAAAGAAGAGAGTCTAGTAAAAGACCATGATCTAAAGAGAACTAATGTTAAAGCTACTTCGGAAGAGAAACCCCCCAAGAGAGAAGAGAAAACCGATGAAAATAATAATGGAGAGAAGGTTAAATTTGGAGAATTGTCTATAGAGAAATCTACAAAAAGTAAAGAGCGTCTAGTAAAAGACCTTGAGCTAAAGAGAACTGATGTGAAAACATTTTCTGAACTAAAGTTCCAAGAGAGTAAACAAGACAGTCTATTGAAAGACCTTGATCTTAAGAGAAAAATAATAATGGATGAAAATAATAATGGAGAGAAGGTTGAATTTGGAGAAATGTCTATAGAGAAATCTACAAAAAGTAAAGAGCGTCTAGTAAAAGACCTTGAGCTAAAGAGAACTAATGTGAAAACATTTTCTGAACTGAAGTTCCAAGAGAGTAAACAAGACAGCCTATTGAAAGACCTTGATCTTAAGAGAACTAAGGTTACAACTATCTCTGAAGAGAAGACAGATGAAAATAATAAAGGAAAGAAGGTTGAATTAGGAGAAATCTCTAAAGAGAAATCTCCAGAGAGACCTAATGTTAAAGCTATCTCTGAAGAGAAACCCCCGAAGAGAGAAGACAGCTTAGACAAATACAATCAAGCCAAGAGAGAAAACGTCACAGCTAGTGAAACAGAAACCAAGACTCTTATTAAAAATTTCCATTTAAATGAAGGCACTTCAGGCATCGGGCCTTTACATAATACAAAGCAAAAGAAAATTATGATTACGCATAAATTCTATCGCCCTAAACGAACCAATGCATCAATGCCGATGACCAGCCCTACCCAAACACCACCTGAGGTCAGGCACAAGGCGAATAATTCTCGGCCAACAAATGAAACAAACACCAAGGATGTAAGAGCAATTAACAAATCAGAGAGAAGGAACAAAGGCACAAGTATGGGCGAGAGTTTTACATCAGCCGAACAAAAGCCACAAGGACATGGAGAGCAGACGCAGCAGCAGTTGCAGCAACCGATTCAAGGATTTCCCAAGGAGTTGGAGGGCAACAACAACAGTGATGATGAAATCGTTGCCAATACCAAGAACATGTCTAATATGAATACCGGAACGTGGGATAGAAATTTCACCACAAATATGCATCACAATAAATTGTTGGAAGTCAATGCGGAAACTACCAATAACAAAAGAGATGATGACGATGATGATGATGATAATGATGAGGGTGACGCTGACAGAGATGACGTTGCTAAATTGAATATTGACATTAAATGGAAATTAATCGACAGAACTAGCACAGCACCAACGACAACAACAACTACCAGTACGAGTGAAACCGATGAATTAGCAACAACATTTACCTTCGAAACGACCGCAGAGCCAACGGCAATGGCAACTCAGACCACCATTGCCAACGGCACAGCAGCAGCTGTGCGAGTACTTAAAACAGTTGATGAAGCACAAATTCCAAAAGAAAAACTATTCAAAATGCCAGCCACCTCTTCTCCATGGCCTGACGATGCCACAAGAGCACCACCACAAACGCCCCACCACCTAGCTGAAGTAACAACCAACGGGCCAAATAATACCAGCCACGAAGAGAACACAGCCAACAACGCCACACCTGCCCCCCTCTTAACCACGAGTTTATCCTACCTGCTGGCCTCACCCTCCGCGACGCTGGCATCAATTCAGGATTTTGTTAATACCAGATTAACCGCAATCAATGCGTTCACCATACAACCCCCCGTCCCGTCGCCTTCCCTCTTCCACAATTTGGCCACCTCAGCCACACCCACCTCGACATTACTGGCCGGCTCTGGCCTGACCGCCGGCACGACTGCGTCGACCAGCCCTTTGTGGCCGGTGAAACATGCCTCGGTCATGGAGGGCAACGTTATATTGGGCGGCCTGATGATGGTACATTCGCGCGAGGACAGCATTACCTGTGGACCGATTATGCCGCAAGGCGGCATACAGGCTCTGGAGGCCATGCTCTATACACTGGACCAGGTGAACAAACAGCAACTGTTGCCGAACATAACACTGGGCGCTCACATTTTGGATGATTGCGACAAGGATACGTACGGCTTGGAAATGGCGGTTGATTTTATCAAGGGTGAGTTTATTTATTTTTACTACCGCTGTCTCAGTCTGCCGATTTGCCTAGGGTGTGTGTTTCCCGCCTCCCCCCCTACCCACAATCAGTCATCATGTTATTTATGAAGTGATATTAAATCTGTTGTCCTTTTTTTTCCGCCCCCTGCTGGGGGGTGGTCTTAAAGGATAACCGTTAAGGAGCTCTATTTACTACGTGTGTGTGTGTCTGTGTGTGTGTAAGCCATAGGGATTACCTGGCTGTAGTTCTTTAATTCACTGGCAATGTTTGACTTTATATTAGGATCCATGGTGATGGCACTGCCAAGGGGGGTTTCCTAGTAATGCGAAAGTCCTGGGATACCCTGGGGGCAGATTTGAGAGAGAAATCGTTTAAATATTTATGTACAAATATTAGAAAAAGAGAATTTAATGAAACGTTTCATTAAACGTCTTCTTCTTCTTTCTAGCAAATACCAAGCGCACGTGGTCTTTACTGCCCTGCCCCCCTGTTCTTTTTGTATTTTATGTGTTTAATAAATAAATCAGGCAGACCAAAAAACCTCTAACATTAACCCACGAACCCCTCGAGGTCCTCTTACAAGGTGGAGGGTTAAATCGAATAACCCAGCAAACCAAATTTCTAGACATTTTTAAGATTTTTGTTACGATTTTCGTAATATCTTTCCAAATTCGATAAAGATTTAGGACAAATTTCATTTAAAAATAAAATAAAATAAAATAAAATAAAATAAAATAAAATAAAATAAAATAAAATAAAATAAAATAAAATAAAATAAAATAAAATAAAATAAAATAAAATAAAATAAAATAAAATAAAATAAAATAAAATAAAATAAAATAAAATAAAATAAAATAAAATAAAATAAAATAAAATAAAATAAAATAAAATAAAATAAAATAAAATAAAATAAAATAAAAAATAAAAAATAAAAAATAAAAAATAAAAAATAAAAAATAAAAAATAAAAAATAAAAAATAAAAAATAAAAAATAAAAAATAAAAAATAAAAAATAAAAAATAAAAAATAAAAAATAAAAAATTAATTTATTATTAAAATTAAATTTAAATTATTTGGTGGGTCCTTTGCGAGTTTGTGTGTGTCAGGATGTGAAATTCGTCTTTAGCTCGTTAATGTTTGATAAACTCTAACAACACTAGGCAACAAATATAAATAAAAATAAAATTTTCGGGAAACTAAAAATTTATGTTTTTAAGGACAAATCGGGAGAAAAAATATTGTCGATACATTTTTAAAAATTCCAATTTTGCCAGAAGCACCTTTACTATGCCAGAAGCACCTTTACACATCAAGTTTAATTAGAAGAATATCAGAGAATAAACGTAGAAGTTATGACCCCTACGGTAAAAGTATCAAAACTCGGAAAAAATACTTTTTAATTTTGCCCACTGCTCCTTAATAATAATTTTTATAAAAATATCCCCCAAACAACATTTTTAGCGCATCAAATAACCCTTAATTTGATATATTTAAATAGTTGATCAGACAACTCCATCTTTAAATTATAGGCAAAATAATAAACGTACATTTGAAATGTGGCAAAAACAAAAATTTTTCTATTTTTTTGACCCCAAAAAAAAATTTATAAAAATTCAAAAAAAAAAAAAATTCTAAACTTTTTTTAATTTTATTTCCAAAAATCTAGCACAATACTGAAGAAAACAAGCTATATTAACAATAGATCTATGGATTATAGTAGAAGTTATGGCCCTTATGGTAAAATTAACACATCTGTAAAAATAAGATTTTTTCATTTTGTCCACTGCTCATTAACCATTGTTTTTTTATAGAAATATCACTTAAACAACACTTTTAGCTCACCTAATTATCTTTAATTTGATATATTTCAATAGTAGATCAGACGTCTCCTTGTAGGGAAAATGATCAATGCACATCCGAAATGATAGATGCACATTCGAAATATAAAAAAAATCTGTTTTTTAAACAAAAAATTCTTAAAAATTGAAAAAAAAAATTCTAAATTTTTTTTTTTATTTTTTTTCGAATAGCTAGCACCCTATGGCAGAAAACAAAATATCTATGTATAAATGTAGCAGTTGTGGCCTTTGTGGTAAAAGTATCAGAATTAGAAAAAAAAAAATATTTTCAATTTTGTCATATTTTTTTGAGCAGTGGACACTCTTTAACCATTCTTTTTATAGAAATATCACTTACACAACATTTTTAGCTCACATAATTGCTATTAATTTGACATATACCACTGTTCGATCAGACATCACCTTCCAATAATGATTGGCAAAATTATAAAGGTACACCCCAAGAAAATGACAATTTTAATGAAAAATGTTTGCTAGTTTTGCTCATTTTTTGCCCACTGCTCTTGAACCATTATTTTTATAGAAATATCACGTACACAACAATTTTAGTTCACATAATTACCTTTGATTTGACGTATAACTGTAATCAGACATCTCCTTCCGAAATTATAGCCAAAATAATAAACGTATCTACGATTAAAATGGCAACTTGAAAAAAATATTTTTTTTAGAAAAAGGCATGAATAAATATTTTTTTTCGAGTTCAGGAAACCCGTAAATATTATAAACAACTCTGGGACAAAATAGCTGTCACATCGTGTAACGAAGTTCATAAGAATTTCCCCATTTTTCGCTTATCCTTCAAGGCCATAAAGGATTAGAGTGCGGATAAAAGGAGTGGGGTTCCATTTTGAGAAGAACGATTTTAAAAGAATTTAAGGAGAGAACAATTCTTATAAATTGTTGGTAATAAATAATAGTGAGCTCACTATACTAGTGTCACTCGTTAGCATAAAAAAAACTTATCCTCTCCGACAAAATTTAATTGAAAATATAATCAATTTCTATTCAGCCAATGCGATTATTCAAATAAACCATTTGATGAATGCAATATTATGCGACTGCTTGTGTAACTTTGCCACGGATTTCCCATAACAACCTCTAAATGCCAAACCACCTCAGTCAGCCCGTCAGTTTGTGCAAAGCCTTCAGTCATTTCCTCCCCTCCAATTAAAAGTAAAACAAAAGCTTTCACCTCCACCCACCTCCCGTTATTTGCATAATGTTTGGATAGGCATTCGCCAATGTGTCTGTATTTGGTATTATTGAATCTCTGGCCATGCATTGTCCGCAACAACTGCATTTGACCTGAAACGGCGGACGGACAACAATCACAGTTCATAGCAAAGCAGATCAATTTCTCTGGTCAATTGTTGTTTATCACACATTGCATTGTTATAAATATATTTAGTGAGTGCGCCAAATGTCATTGGTGTCGCCCGGGCAACATGATGACGGCCGTTGCAATCGCGAAATAAATTGTTCATTTCGTTGGTTAACGGAATGTGACAGTTTATTTTTGGTCGTTCAACAAATGTAAACAATTGGACTGCAATGTATTGTAAATGTGTGTGTTTTTATGAGTAAAATTTTATTTAAATTTGTGTCAAATTTGAAGCCAATGTAAAGCTAAAGCTAAAGCTAAACCTAAACCTAAAGCTAGAGCATTCATGATCGACATCGTGAAACATGTAGTAAATGATTTTCAGTTGACACGACAAAACTGGTAAATTTTTGGAATTATAACGACTTTTTCTTGTTATCTTTCATTTCTATCTAAGTTGTAATGGGCCTATGGCGCCCGTTAAAATATGGAAAAAAAATTTTGTTGAAAAAAAAAAAATTTTGTGGAAAAAAAAAAATTTTGTTCAAAAAAAAAATTTTTCTAGAAAAAAAAAATTTGATGAAAAACAAAATTTTTGTGGAAAAAAAAATTTTGTTGAAAAAAAAAAATTTGGGGAAAAAAAAAAATTTGGAAAAAAAAATTTTGTAAAAACAAAAAAATTTTGGAAAAAAGAAATTTTGTTGAAAAAAAAAATTTTGTAAAAAAAAATTTTTGTAAAAAAAAAAATTTTAAAAAAAAATTTTGGTAAATAAAAAATTTGGGGAAAACACAATTTCTGTAAAAAAAAAAAAAATATTTTTTTTATTATTATTATTTATAGAAAATTAAAATTATAGAATGCCTATTTAAATTCCTACGTACTGCGTGACAGAGTCAGTAAATCAGTGTCGAGGGTAAATATATATTAAGATGTCTGCATAACCATTTCATTGTTTATATTTAGACACCGACGGTGTCAAATATCTTTTGCGTCTGTTTAGTTTATTCAACTTTATTTACTTTCCTTCTTCCTTCCTTGCTGTTTTGCATATCAAATGATTGGCCATCGATAACAAAGACACCGA
Organism: Hydrotaea cyrtoneurina; assembly: GCA_958296145.1. Lineage (NCBI taxonomy): Eukaryota > Metazoa > Arthropoda > Insecta > Diptera > Muscidae > Hydrotaea > Hydrotaea cyrtoneurina. The sequence goes on along the minus strand of OY282516.1, from coordinate 9,138,027 downwards.
GAACAAGTGGCCCAGCATAAATGCGTACATAGATTTATGTATGTACACTTTTGCCTGCTAGTGTTTATGTGGGGGTGTTCCGAGAATACGCCGAAATATTTCAGTCATGATAGACCTGTCGAGAACACTGGATTTTTGTTGATATATTCAATGCGAAAGATAATGCGGGCATATTATTAACATCTCAATATCATTCCAAAAAAGCGGTGGGGGGGAGGAGGGTCTATTACGGCGTAGCTTTAACAAGGATATCAATTGATTATATTACACACACACACACACTCGCACGCCAACAACAATTTGATTTAGCAAATCTATTGAATTTTTGGAAGAATTTCTAATGTTATTGACACGACCAGCGAATAACAAAACAAAGCCCGTTTGCAGTTATTGCCCCATAAACAATGTCTCTGCATGGCAATTCATGTTGATTGGTAATGGTAATGTTTTTTGGGGGGTGGGGTCGGGGGGGCGTGTTGAATTAATGTTAAGGTGTTGGCTTTTGTGTAGAGTAGATCGGATGACTAGACAAAGGGAAATTCCATACAGAGTCTTTCCTTGCGACATATTTTTTTTATTTAGAAAATTTTTCGCTGCGACATATTTTTTCATTTCGAAAATCTGTCGCTGCGACATATTTTTTATTTAGAAAATCTGTCCCGGCGACATATTTTTTTATTTAGAAAATTTGTCGTTGCGACATAGTTTTTTTCTTTAGAAAATTTGTTGCTGCGACATATTTTATTATTTAGTAAATCTGTAGCTGCGACATATTTTTTTTTATTTAGAAAATTTGTCTATTAGAAAATCTGTCGCTGCGACAATTTTTGTTTTTATTTAGAAAATCTGTCGCTGCGACAATTTTTGTTTTTATTTAGAAAATCGGTCGCTGCGACATATTTTTTTTTATTTAGAAAATTTGTCGCTGCGACATAAATTTTATTTAGAAAATTTGTCGCTGCGACATAAATTTTATTTAGAAAATTTGTCGCTGCGACATAAATTTTATTTAGAAAATTTGTCGCTGCGACATAAATTTTATTTAGAAAATTTGTCGCTGCGACATAAATTTTATTTAGAAAATTTGTCGCTGCGACATAAATTTTATTTAGAAAATTTGTCGCTGCGACATAAATTTTATTTAGAAAATTTGTCGCTGCGACATAAATTTTATTTAGAAAATTTGTCGCTGCCAAATAAATTTTATTTAGAAAATTTGTCGCTGCCAAATAAATTTTATTTAGAAAATTTGTCGCTGCGACATAAATTTTATTTAGAAAATTTGTCGCTGCGACATAAATTGTATTTAGAAAATTTGTTGCTGCGACATAAATTTTATTTAGAAAATTTGTCGCTGCGACATATTTTTTATTTAGAAAATTTGTCGCTGCGACATATTTTTTATTTAAAAAATTTGTCGCTGCGACATTTTTTCATAGTTACAAAATTTGTCGCTGCGACATATTTTGTTATTTCAAAAATCTGTTGCTGCGATATATTTTTTTTTTTATTTGAAAAATCTGTTTTTATTTAAAAAATTTGTCGCTGCGACATAAATTTTATTTAGAAAATTTGTCGCTGCGACATTTTTTCATAGTTACAAAATTTGTCGCTGCGACATATTTTGTTATTTCAAAAATCTGTTGCTGCGATATATTTTTTTTTTTATTTGAAAAATCTGTCGCTGCGACATATTTTTTTATTTAGACAATTTTTCGCTGCGACATATTTTGCATTTAGAAATTCTGTCGCTGCGACATATTTTTTTATTTAGACAATTTTTCGCTGCGACATATTTTGCATTTAGAAATTCTGTCGCTGCGACATAGTTTTTTTTATTTAGACAATTTTTCGCTGCGACATAGTTTCCTACATACGACATATTTTTTTATTTAGAAAATTAATCACTGCGACATATTTTCCTTTTTTTTTTAGAAAATTTGTCGCTGCGACATGTTTTTTTTTTTTTAGAAAATCTGTCGCTGCGATATATTAACTCGACAAAATTCCCCCACATTTCCGTGCTGATTTCATAAATAGTAAAATTATTGGGTCATTTTTAAAAAATTAAAAAAGACCCCAAAATTTTAATTGTTGTTTTCCTTATTAGTAAAATTTGGTGACATTTTTCTTTTTCACTTTGGGATCATTTTGCAGTATTTTTCAAAAATGAAAGGAATACAAGAAAATTTCCAAAAAAAAATAAAAAATTGAAAAAATTTTATTCGGAAGATAAGAAAGATATAATATTGTTCTCCAATCAATGTGAAAAAGGACCCAAAAAACAGAAAAAAATTACCCCGAAATTAACTGCACAAAATTCCCCCACGTGCTGATGTCCTAAATTTTTATGTCATTTTTCAAAAATCAAAAAAAAGACCCAAAAATTCCTCAAAAAAAAAATTGCAATAATTTTAATTGTTGTTTTCCTGATTAGTGATATTTTTCTTTTTCACTTTGGGGTCATTTTGCAGTATATTTTTCTTTTCTATAAAAGACAACACAAATTTGCATTATTTCCCAACATTATTCAAGCTTACAGCTCCTAATTTCATTTCACTGACTTTCTGCCAAACTGTCGAGCGAGAAGGTCTCAGCTGTCAATGTCAAAATAGCATTTAATTCACAAACAAACCACCAGATGGACCATGAAAACAAAGTTTTCATTTTGAAACAATCCTTTCTTTTCATTTAGTGAAAACTGATTTTTTTTTTTGAATTTGGCTTAGTTTTCGAATATGATTTCCTTTGCCAACTGTTTTTTTTTTGTATTTGGCTTAGTTTTCGGATATGATTTCCTTTGCCATCTGTCAGTTGCCTTCATTTCCAGGAATTTTGGAATTGCTTACCATCTCTTCACTTACTGTGATGTGTAACAGCCGTTTCAAAGACTCTCATCAGCGCCTGACACACACTTATAACCGAATATTAAATAATTGCAACACAAAAGGACAAGACAGTCAGACGGATTGAAGCTATCAAAAGGTTGGGACTGACGTCAATGTTTACAACAGCATCAAAACTATTTCCTAGAAGTTATTAATGCGCTTAATTTAAAATGGAAATTAACATATTTCCACAAATGTATCCATACACTGGCTTACAAACATCCCTGTCATTGGCACTCCTCCGAGATCTCATTACAAATTACAAAGTACCTGAGTTGTGAAACAATTTCCAGGATTTGCGAATATTTCCAATGTCGTGACGCTTGCCGGGGTATTTAAGAAGAGCAGCAACTGTTGCCGAATAAATGGAAAATCGTCTGCATTAGAAATTATTGCAATTGCTTGTTCATGGGAGAATGTGAATGTGCAACCTGATGGTGAAGATCTGCCACCATCTTCGACTCATGTATAACTTCCTTATAACTTCTATAACTAAGATGAGTTCGATGTGTATCAGCCACTTAAAGTGATTGATGGTTTTTTATTGTTTAATGTTGTAGGATTGAAAACAAGCCACATGTGTTGTACTTTGTAAGTGTTTTGTTGTTGTAGCAGCGGTGACTGAAGCACGGCAGCACTTAATGTCCTTATAAAATATTGATAATCTTGGAATAGACGAGGATTTTTGCTGGTGGAAATTTCAAAGTAGATGACATGGAAAATATAATTTGAAAATGTTCCTGTCGTTGCGAAGCTGCAACTCTAGCTGCACAGTGGGTGGTGTATAAGTGATCTATGAAAAATGTCCGGAATGAAAAATACCCCCCAAAAAAATTGGGGAGTTTTCCATCATTTAAATTAATCAATTAAAAATTCCCCAAAAGAATTGCAAAAAAAAAATTCCCGTTTTTTTTTTATAACAGAAATTTTCATATTATGAAAAATCCCCAATTTTGTTCTTTTTTTTTTAGGAATTTTCCGATTTTTTCATTTTTTTAAATAACAAGGAAAAAATTTCCAAAATTATTTTGTAAGAATTTTCCGTTTTTTTTATGAAAAATTTCCCAAAAAAATTGGGCAGTGTCTCATAATTTTTAGGTAAAAATGAAAAATTTACCAATTTTTTTTGTTTTCCTAAGGAATTTTCCTATTTTTTTTCGTTTTGTTTTCATTATGAAAATTTTTTTAATTTTTTTTTTAAATAGCAAGAAAAAAAATGTCCACATTTTCTTTTTAAACAACAAGGAAAAAATTTCCAAATTTTTCTAAGAATTTTTTTTTTTTTTTTGAAAAATTTCCCACGAGAAATTGGACAGTTTTTTAACTTTTAACTTTTTTCATAACTTTTAGGTAACAATGAAAAAATTTACCAAATTTTATTTTTTAAAGGAATTTTCCGTTTTTTTTTCGCTATGAAAAATTTCCCAAAAAATTAGGCAGTTTTTCATAATTTTTTATTTTTAAATTTTCCGATTTTTTTCATTATAAAAAAATCCCAAAAAATTAGGCAGTTTTTCATAATTACCTAAACAATGAAAAAATTCCCTTTTTTTTAGGAATTTTCCGTTTTTTTAATTTTGTTTTCATTATGAAAAATTTCCCATTTTCCCGGTTTTTTAATTTTTTTTAAATAACATAAAAATTCCACATTTTTTTTTAAGAATTTTAAGTTTTTTATGAAAAAATTCCCAAGAAAAATTTGGCAGTTTTTCTTTTCTTTTTTTAATTCTGTTTTCATTATGAAAAATTTCCCCATTTTTCCATTTTTTTTTAATAACAAGAAAAAAATGTCCTAATTTTTTTTTTAAGAACTGTCTTTTTTTTATGGAAAATTTCCCAAGAAAAATTGGGTAGTTTTTTTTCATAACTTTTAGGTAACAATGAAAAATTTAACATTTTTTTTTTTTTTTTTTTGAATTTTCCGATTTTTTTTGTTATGAAAAATTGCAAAAAAATTCGCCAGTTTTTCATAATTACCTAAACAATTAAAAATTCCCCAATTTTTTTTTTTAGGAATTTTCCGTTTTTTTTTTTTTGTATTCATTAATTTAATTTTGTATTCATTATGAAAAATTTCCCCATGAAAAATTTCCCCATTTGGCCCATCTGTATATCATACAAATACTTTAACTTTATTTTAACCAAAATTATTTTTTAATTTTTTCTTTTCAGGTAAGTCCACACAACTTTATTTAATTCACTAGAGGTAAGAAAATTGTGTCATGGTATCGTGATGGCGGTAAAAAAAACTTGGCCATTTAATTTGAGATCCATGTACAGAACAAAATGACAAAAATGGCCCCAAAATAAAAAAAAAGAGAGGCCCCAAATCAGAAAAGAAAAAAATGTCATAACTTGTATTCATGAATTTGCGCCGATTCGGGGGTAATTTGTCTTAATTGTTGGGGCCACAACCGAAACCCAAAAATATGGGAGAATAATGGAGTATTGCCCCCAAATTAGAATATTAAAAATTTCCGCAATTATAATGGACAACAGGGGGCAAGTTGTTGTCCACAACACACATGTTGCCTATTCGCTTGGGGGATATTTAGGATTTGTGTAATTTTTTCACTAAGCCGAATGTGATCTATATTCAATATGGCCTTTGCAAACGAAGGCCCTTACCCAGTTCTACTGTTTATCGTTCGTGTGAAGCGGAATTTTTTAATTGCGAAATTGTCCAGAATTTTTTTTTTCTGGGACATTTTCATTTCGGGCCTTTTGGGGAATTATTAATTTATTTTTGGGAATTCTTCATTTTGGGACTTTTTTAGCCCCTAATTTTGTGGGGTTTTTTTGGGGAATTTTTCATTTATTGTTGGGAATTCTTAATTTTTTTTTTTGTGGAATTTTTCATATATTTTTTAAGATTTTTTTCTAGACCCTAAGTTTGGGTGGATTTTTAGGGAATTTTTCATTTGTTTTTGGGAATTTTTCTTTTTTTGTTAGCGGGGCAATTTTTGTATGCCCTAATTGTGTGCGGCTTTTTTGGGGAATTTTTCTTTTATTTGTGGGAATTCTTTATTTAATTTTGTGTGGCCTTTTGGGGAATTTTTATTTTATTTCTTGGAATTATTGATGTTTTTTTTTTGTGGAATTTTTCATTTATTTTTGGCAGTTCTTCATTTCGGCCATTTTTCTTTTTTTCTGGGGTAATATTTGTTAGGCCCTAATTTTGTGACGTTTTTTGGTGGAATTTTTCATTTATTTTTGGGGATTCTTCTTTTTTTTATATTTTTTTTTTGTTGGGTAATTTCTTTTTGGCCCTTATTTTGTGTGGGTTTTTTAATATCTATAAACATCTAAACCTTTTGTCATTTACAAGATGACATGAGTTTAGATACCACATTACTTTCAATTTTACTTTTTTGTTCTTTATCAATATTTTCTCATCTCTGTATTAATGGAATGTCTTTCAAATATTTACAAGTTTTTTCCCCTTTTTTTCGCCTCATTTTGTGAAAGTGCTGAATCATGAAAAGGTCGTCGATTCACCTTTCTTTCGGCAGCCGGAAATTTATTCCTTCAAGGTGTTATCTGGCACAAAAAAAAACAGAAACCGTCACAAAAGCACTGAGACTTCTGCATCTTCTTTTCTCATGCACGCCAAAACTAATATTTTAATATAATTTCAGTTTTTTGCAGTTGTGTCAATCATTCTAAGCACACTGTAGAGCGTTTACGTTTCCTTGCACTCATAAGAGACAGAGGAAAAGAGAGAGAGAGAGAGAGAGAGACATTTCTATTTACCTTTTTTCCGTTTTCTTCTTCTTCGTTTGATAACAAATGGAATGCGAAATTTTATACGTTTTTTTTTTTTTGAAACGTAAACGGAAGAGAACGTATACGTTTGTTTATCTTTGATGTGAACGTGAAATTTTGTTCTCTTTTTTATTTTGCAACACACATCGGAACATCTACTTGTGAATGTGTTCTAGTGCGTGTGTGCGTTTGGTGTTATGACAATCATATTGTAAAAGAATAATATTTTGTCACGGTAAATGTAGTTACCAAAGAAAAGCCCACCACCATGTGTGAGAGAACAAAAATAAAAGGATTCAACGTCGGTTGGGTGGAAAGTTTACTCAGAGATTAACATCATACGTTCAAAACATTCGGCGATAAATGGTCAGCTTGATATTGTTTTAGTTTGTATGGTCAAACAATGGTTAATTTGTGGACAAACTGTGATCGCACTTACAGGGATCTCCGGTAGATCTATGGAAAACACGAAAGATGACCCAAAAAAAGAGTCCATGCAAAAGTGGGACATGGAAAAAATACCCAAAACAAAAAACCGGCTCAGGCCCTATTTTTGTGGTGTTTTTTGGAAAAATTTTCAAATATTTTTGGGAATTATTCATGTGGGGCATTCATTTTTTTTGTTGGGGAGGGGAATTTTTCATTACTTTTAGGGAATTCTTCATTTGGGGCATTCTCTTTTTTTTGGCGAATTTTTCATTCGTCAATTTTTGCTGCATTTTACATGAAAAATTAAATATTAAATAAAAATTATGAAAAACTCCAATTTTGTATGAGATTTTTTTTTTTGGGGCATTTTGCATAGAGCCTCCTGAATGAAAAACCTTTAGTTTATGGGATATGTTAGGTTTTTTTAAAAAAAATATTTGGAGAATTTTTAAATTTTTTTTATTTTTGGGAATTCTTTTTTTGAGGATATTTTTTTTGGGAATTTTGTTCTTTTTGGGGGTAATTTTTTTATCCCCCAATTTTGCAGGGCTTTTTGGGTAATTTTTAAAATATTTTTGGGAATTCTTCATTTGGTGGCATTCTTTTTTTTGGTGGGGAGGGGAATTTTTCATTACTATTAGGAAATTCTTCATATGGGGTATTTTGTTTTTTTTTTGGGGAATTTTTCATTCGTCAATTTTGTCTGCATTTTACATATGAAAAACTAAATATTAATTAAAAAATATGAAAAACTCCAATTTCGTATGAGATTTTTTTTGGCGATTTCTTCATTTGTTTTTGGGGCATTTTTCATAGAGCCTCATGAATGATAAACCTTTAGTTTATGTGATATCTTAGGTTGTTTTAAAAAAAAATATTTGGAGGATTTTTCAATTTTTTTTTTTTCAAAAATGTTAATTTTTGGGGAGATTTATGAATTTGTTTTTTTTTTTGCATTTGGGTGCATTTCTCATAGAGCATTTATGAATATCCACGTGGTTATTAATTTCCACGTTTGGGGATTTTTTCAACTATTTATGGGAATTCTTCAATTTTTTTTTTGGGATTTTTGTATTTGGATTTTTTGTTTGCATCATAGAGCATTTTTTTGAATATCCCCGTGTTTACTGAGAAACCTTTAGTATATGGAAGTTATTATTTGCGGGTGGCCGTCTTTCTCAGCTGACGCACATGGACTCTGTGGTACACTAGAAACAAGCTAAAATACATATACCTAGTCCCTTGCCTCTGAGCCATCCTGAGCTCACAAGAAGCTCTTAGTTAGTACCAGATCGTCATTGGGGAATTTTTCATAAATGATTTGGAGGAATGATTTTTATGTTGGTTTTTTTTTTGAATTTTTCAACTATTTTTAGGAACCCTTAAATTTTTTTTTGCATTTTGGGGCCGTTGCGTAGCGGCGGGGATTTTTTTCAGTATTTTTTTTTATTTTATTTATTTACTTATTTATTATTAATTACAATACAAAGTAAATTTATATTCTAATTTTTGGGTCCAAGGGTAAACCGGGTGACACAGACCATATGTTTAGATTTTTGCAGCGACAGACGAAAGCCTCTGGTGGGAATCGAACCCACAACCCCCACGCTGATAGGCAAGCACGCTACCAACTCGCCTACCGGGGCGCTTATTTTTTTCCTTTTTTTTTTTTTTTTTTTCGAAAGATTTATGGTGTTGACCTTTTTAAGGATTTTTCATATATTTTTGGAAATTCTTCAATTTATTGGGGATTTTTGCATTGTCGTAGTACCGATTTTTCATTGGCTATTTTTCACCTTTTTTTTTGGAAATTTTTTTTTTTTTACTTTTTTAGGGAATCTTTCTCTCCATTTTTGGGAATTCATCGTGGGCTTTTTGCATTTGGGGCATTTTTCCTTATATTTTTGGGAATTCTTCAATTAATTGGGGATTTTTGCACCGATTTTCATTCAAAAATGTTTCATATTTCTTTTTTTTGGAAAATGTTCTTGATCTTTTTAGGGATTTTTCCCTCCATTTTTGGGAATTCTTCCATTTACTGTATCAATGAGACATCGGGTCATGTGTGAGGTCTAAGCGGGGTCATTATTTAACTCTATTGCATGCAGCCAAGAACCGACTTCCAACTATCGTTTATTTCTCTGCAGAGTTTATGGGACGTCACCAACAATTTGTTCTTTTAAAATATTAGAAAACAAAAATCAAATTCCCAAAAACTGCAATTTCCTTGTGTACATATTTGAAATGTATGTTCGCCTTTTGTCTGATGCGAGACTTCCAGTGAACTCCAATCAACTTTTTGCGTAGTCCTCGTAGGCATAAACGGATATTCAGAGACCCCAGCACATATGCACAAATCCTTTGGCACATTCATTGCACTCCGCAGACAGAGAATGATATGTAGAAAAATGAAGCGTTTTTCACAATAACCGACCGACCGACAGACAGACAAACACACATACAAAAAAGAAAACAAATGGCAATGCCGCCACAACAACAATCGCATCACTGGATGATTTTTTGCATTTTAAAGCCGCACATACGGCAGACTGGCATACATTAACGGGGGGAACGCGTGCGACGACACATCGCCGGTCACACTGTATGTAGACTGTCAGTGTTGCCGCCAGAAACTGCACTCTTTATACACTCGCTGTTATGCACACGCACGCATGCATGCATTTGCGCCAGCAACAGCGGATGTTCTCGCAAAATTGTTTTACTTTGTTTGGTTTATCTCAGGCATTCCATCGTAGCCACCTCGCTCCATCCAGCCACTGACATTTGCTTCTTGGTAGTGGTTTTTTTTTTTCAGTTGTTTAAACGAATCCTTGGCCAGGGGTGTATCCATGCCCGCATGCAGGCATATGTGTGAGAACTTGACTCTTTCCAAAAGGACAGCAGAAAGAAACGCACACACACAAACACACAAAAACAATGGCATACTTTTAGGCATTTTGTGGTTTACGGGCATTTAAACAGCCACCCTGCGAAGTACTGGGCGTCCAGAGCGGGCGATTGTTTGCCTTGACGTTGTTTGCTTTGCCACAGCGGCCCCATTTAAATATTTAACAGAGGAAATTTAGTTTGATTTTTGTTGTAGTTTTTATTTTTTTAATTTTGTTTTTGTTATTCTTTGTTGAGCGCAATTGCTCTAACAAAACGAGATTTAGGAATTTATTTACTCTGGCTGAGAGGAGCAGCCTAGCAAAATAGAAATAACTACAATCGCAGTAACTTCAAAAACGACCTTTACTAAATAAACACAGTCAGAGAAAACAATTTAAATACCAGCCAGAATAATATTTTGAATTTTAATTCAACATAAAACTAGTTTTGATTAAATGGCTATTTTTGTACTGGAATGGAATCGAAGGCAACGCCAGGTGGAGCACCTTAGTATGGTTCACCTTTGTAAAAGGATCAAGGCGAAAATTCTCAACGGGGACTTTTGGATCCGGCAACTAAATATTTATTGTATTTATTTATTATTAATTACAATACAAAGTGAATTTCTATTCTAAATACTCAATGATAAGCTCTACATTTCCTTCTTTCTCATTTTTTTTTTTTCGTTTTTTTTTCGTTTTTTTGGAAAACATCATGTAAAAACAACAGCCTACCATTTCCTCCAAAGACATTGGAACCGTCTGGCATTTTTTTTTTTTTGTTTTTTCCGAAATTATTTTTACATATTGTGCGTGTAATCCTGCATTAGCGTGCTTACGACACTTCAAACTGTCATTACGTAACTGTCGATATTCCCATTACATTTTATTGTTATCTCTGCCATGTCATCATATGGGACTTCTGGCGATGATAAAACACCAGGCGGGGGCTAAGGTCTATTCAAATTTCAATCCAAGCATTTTCCATCAAATCGAAGACATCTACAGTACAACTGTGTCAGCAAATCTTAAAAAGATTTAATATACAATTTCATTTCATTCTATTTCAAATGATTTGGCCGGGCTTGTTCTCCAAGAGCAGAAATCAATATTTCAAAAAAATAAATAAAAACAGCAACAGCTCGAAATGTATATTTAAATGAATGTGTGTGTGTGGGTATTCGTGCAGCAAACAAACACTTGAATTAAATTAACATTTTTAGCATACATTTCCGTGCTGCTAAGCCCACCGAAGACAAGTGTTTTTTCGGTGCGGATGTTTACCTGCCTTAACATGCCGAAAATGTAATTGAAGTTTTCTCTACCACCCCCGGGCAGGGCAACTCGTATTCGCACGGTATATGATTGGGCTTATGTGGGCCAATAAGGTGACTCTTACCCAAGCAGTTGTACTTGTAGGCATGTGGGCAACAAAACAGTCACCGGTTGGTGACTTATGATCGATTGAAAAATAAATAAATGAAAAATGATTAACAAAGATATGCAGCCAAAAAGAATAGATTTCTGACGCTGATATGCAATGGCTGTTGGCTGCTGCAGCTAACATTGAAGATTAGTATTAAAACAAGACGAATGGCTGCCGTTTTTCTGTCTATAAAATTGTTCTTGGCTTGATTTTTTTTAAAAAATATTAATTCCTATAGCTAAAGCTAAAGCTAAAGCTAAAGCTAAAGCTAAAGCTAAAGCTAAAGCTAAAGCTAAAGCTAAAGCTAAAGCTAAAGCTAAAGCTAAAGCTAAAGCTAAAGCTAAAGCTAAAGCTAAAGCTAAAGCTAAAGCTAAAGCTAAAGCTAAAGCTAAAGCTAAAGCTAAAGCTAAAGCTAAAGCTAAAGCTAACGCTAAAGCTAAAACTAAAGCTAAAGCTAAAGCTATAAACCACAACTACAACTACAACTACAACCACAACTACAACTACAACTACAACTACAACTACAACTACAACTACAACTACAACTACAACTACAACTACAACTACAACTACAACTACAACTACAACTACAACTACAACTACAACTACAACTACAACTACAACTACAACTACAACTACAACTACAACTACAACTACAACTACAACTACAACTACAACTACAACTACAACTGCAACTACAACTACAACTACAACTACAACTACAGCTACAACTACAACCACAACCACAACTTCAGCTGCAACTACATCTACATCTACATCTACAACTACAACCACAACTACAACTACAACTACAACTACAACTACAACTACAACTACAACTACAACTACAACTACAACTACAACTACAACTACAACTACAACTACAACTACAACTACAACTACAACTACAACTACAACTACAACTACAACTACAACTACAACTACAACTACAACTACAACTACAACTACAACTACAACTACAACTACAACTACAACTACAACTACAACTACAACTACAACTACAACTACAACTACAACTACAACTACAACTACAACTACAACTACAACTTCAACTACAACTACAACCACAACCACAACTACAACTAAAACTACAGATACAGCTACAAATTTATTTACTTTCTCAGTGTTGACATGAAAAGGCTCGTTGGGAAATGTCCTCATCGTCATGCAGAAATCCTAATTTTGCCTACTCTCACATCGTTACTTCCATTGGCTATCTGAAGTCCTTCTAGCCGATGGCAGAAGTAAAGGTCTACTACAGGTACAGTGGAAGGCTATGTCCTGCAGATCATGCAGGTCGTCTCCTTGGACTGTTGATTTCTTCTACCCACCTCCGTATACGGCAGTTTGCCGAGTCTTGTCAAACAATTTACCTTTCTTGAAGGCGTTGTAGGAAAACCTTATCCACACACATGTGCGTGTGTGTGTGTGTGTGGTATGTCCTCAAAGGTTCAACTATTTACAAGTGTGAGTTTGTTTTGCGTCTCTTGCTCCTTGTACGAAATTGTATAATAATGACCCATATTTATGTGAAAGTGTATGAGTGTGCCCATCTCCTTACCGATATGGAATATGAGGATGTCGATGTCTTGTAGCCCATTTTTGCCGCATCGTTAGATACGACTTAAATATTTACATTAACGTATTATTTAAGCTTTTAGCAATGTGTGCACTCGCATGTGGGTGCTTGTGTGTATGTGTGTGTGTAATGTGTTTCGGTTGTTTTTTGTTCACTTAAGAGGTTTTTCGGTTTATGAAAATAATTTTCATTTGGAGAATATGTATTTTTTTTTTGTGTGAAGATCACACGTGTGTACATGCAAAGATAGCTGGTGTTAATTTTAAATGTAAATACCCTACAGGTGCGTGATAAACGGATTGGGGGGTGGGGTAGCAAAAGGGCAACCGAATGACAACAACTCATATGTACGATAAAAAAATGTTAATGGGAAAAGTGCTGTGTCTTTTAAAGATTTCAATCATTTAAAGATGTTGTTGAATTTTTATGAATTTACAAGCTTAAGAAAGGAACTTTCCATAAATACTTGTCTTTCATTTAATATCTGATGATATGTTGGTATGTGATGGGAATCGTAGTAACCGTAGTACAAATAAAGTAAAACAAATTGATTCCCTTTCAAAAGCCGTCAGCACAGCCTTTTGCCTTCTCAAAGATTCTGTAGGCGAGAGAACTTTACTTTTCCGGTGGAGATGAGTTTAAAGGTCTTCTAAAACCTGCGATAGTTACAAAGACAATGAGAGGTTTTGATTTCGACTCTGGAGGCTTTAGGTTTTTGTTTAAAAAAAAATGTTTATAATTTTACAAAAATAAAATCAGCAAAATAAGGTCAGTAATAAAGGCAATTTCAGGAGGAGCTGTGATTAAAATTAAAAAAAATAATATTGAAATTATTTTATAATTTTATAATTTTACAAAAATAAAATCAGCAAAATAAGCTGTGATTAAAATTTAAAATAATATTGAAATAATCTTGTAGCAGATATTAACTTCCTTAGGGGGCCTTTTTTTAAATATTTAATTTGGTTCCCAGGTGTTTCAACAAATGTTATATTCCTTTCGTTCTATTCCTGTCGTTCGAAAAGACTTTACTTTGCTGATTTCTAAGGGGTCCACGAAATGTTTCTGCTACCAACCGTATTGTAACAAATAAATTCCACAAATTTAGAATTTAACATAGACCACGGTTCAGGATAATTAACATAGGCAAGAAATAATATATTTATTCCTGCAAGCTGTTTGCAAGGTTTTTGTCTTCACTAAAAGCTACGAAATTGTCACAGTTATGGGTCACAAGCATTATGGTTAAATAAGTGGTATAGAAAAGTGTTATATGAGGCATGAAATTTAAGGAGATGTGTACAGAATTCTATCTCTTAAGCGGACACCTTCTCTTGTGGCGCTGAGCAAGTTGTGATGGAGAAACGTATGAAAGATGTCCGCATATGAGACAACTGAAGGGACTGAAGCTTTTTAATTATAACGTTGTTAAACACGAATATGGTTGGCGCCATCTGACAGCAATTGTGTGCACTTATAATGCTGTAATTTGTGATAGTGGTTATAATCTCGAAACTGTTATACAGGAACAATCTGTGACATTTATACACTATCTCTGTTGGAGGTTTACGGCTCGTGCTTTAAACACAAAACTGTTATACAGCAGTAGTCTGTGATAATAATACTGTTATACAGCAGAAATCTGATAATAATACGCTTATACAGCAGTTGTCTGATAATAATACTGTTATACAGTAGAGGTATTTTTAAATGCCACTTATACAGCAGTAATCTGTGGTAACACTTCTGTTATACAGCTGTTGTCTGTGTTAGTAATACTGTTATACAGCAGTAATCTGTGGTAACACTTCTGTTATACATCAGCAGTCTGTGTTAGTAATACTGTTATACACCAGTAATCTGATAATAATACTGTCATACAACATTAGTGTGTGATAATAGTACTGTTATACAGCAGAAGTCTGTGTTAGTAATACTGTTATACAGCAGTACTCTGATAATAATACTGTTATACACCAACAGTTTGTGATAATAAAACTGTTATACACCAGTAGTCTGTGATAATATAACTGATATATAACAGTATACCAGTTATAATAAAACTGTTATACACCAGTAATCTGTGATAATATAACTGATATATACCAGTATAACAGTTATAATAAAACTGTTATACATCAGTTAGTCTGTTAGGCGTCAAACTGTTATACAAGTAGAGTGCTACAATACGTTGCATGAAATCCACGTCCAGGCGAGTTGTTCCCTTTTTACCTTCAATGAAATGCATTTTTTTTTGTTTGTTTTCCATCAAAACTAAAACGAGGGTCCTTAAATAATTTTCATTTTAATACTAAGAGGGTTTTGATGTTTATGGTGTTATGGGGAAATTATTAGAAAGGAAACTTTCCCAGAAACCAAATAACTAAATCTGTAGGACCAGAAACCCAAGCAACTGTCATATGAAGGGAGACGTCAATTTGTTTTTTGCATAAGCTGGATTTGAATTAATCTTATTCCTAAACATTAAATCTTTTTCTTAACAAAGGTTGATAAAGCTGTTTTAACTTCTTTTTTTAAGTTGTTTTTTTTTTATCTTTTATGTTGTTGATGTTAACATGACCCTGATTTAGTTTTCATTCGCTTCATTTACTATTTCCGTACATCCCAGTGAGTTCCTGCCACACCGATATCGTCTGCATTTCTTCGACACTCCCTCGCTACGCTGCTTCAAGACAATGCTAGTTGATAAATAAATGTCACTGCCACAGAATGTTCTAATCACCATAGTCTGCATAACGTCCCGGCTGTCTGCTATATATTTTCTTGTTCATAGATATAAAATATATTTGACATGGTTTGTTATTAAATCTTAAAATGACACCTCGTCTGTTAAGTCTAGACATGTCCACCCATTCTATGCCGTACACATACAAACACCAGCCTAAGCGCCATCCTCTCACATCCTTAAATCCTGCTCTGCCAATAATTAGTCTCCTTTCATCACAAATATGCCTTTCACCAATTACACACACAATTAGCCAACATTCCTTTGTGCGTTTTGTAATTAACAATTCCATTTAATTCTACCCAGATTCATCAATCTGGGCAAATTCCTCACTGATTTTCTACAAAATTTCCACGGTTTTCATGGTCACGCTGGAGGATAGCAAGGAAACGGAACGGGGAAACGAATAGATAGAAGAAAAAAAACATTGTTGGAGTTGCCATTAAAGTCTTTTAAAACGCACACCCTTTAATCGATCAGACTCATTTTGTAACGAAAGTTGGCAAAGGCAGTCTGTCTGTCCCTCCTCCCTTAGTTCACCAAATCATATTCCGTGCTTTAACTTCAAATGGAAATATGATGACAGCTTACGTGGTCACATTATCTTTATCCGTCTAATAACATTTACTAAATTAAAACTCTTCTATCTTCGCTACGGCGGTTTCCCAAATCATTTCCACAATCTTCATTTTGTTTACCCTGAAAACCCCCAACGCTCTCTCCCTCTCTCTATCTCTCTTAGATGTGAATCATTAAAAAATCTAATTACTTTTCTGATCTAAAAGTCATTATTTTGATGAATTCGCCCGGGCACCCCAGCAGAAATATCAACCAACAAAATAACCAGTCAAACGTCACAATTCATCCCCCTGTACGTCCTGGTCATCCTTTTCATACTCATGGTAAATATTTACTGCGGAGTGTTGGAGCGAGCAACTGTAACTAATTATCAGATAAATGTGCTTAAATTCTATTGAAGACATAAAACAAATAATAAAAAACAAAAAATAATAATAATAAAACGAAGTAGCCAAAAAGGAGAAGGGGGTTTGGACTCCCTTTCATGCTATCTTCCTGCAAAAGCAGAAGGAGTCCTGGCACAGACCAGTAAACCAACAACGAATCTAAAATAAATACCATTTAAAATGAAGATGAAATGAAGATGTCAGCCCATGGAATAATTCCTGAACAGGTGCTGTGGATGGGGAGTGAGGGATATTTTTTCCCAGAAATTATTTTTCAATTATAATTTCTGTCACAGCAAAATGCAACACCCTTTTTACCAACTTACTATCTACTTCGTACAGCACACCTAGCAAACAAGTATCCACCAGAAATTAAAAAACATAGTTTTTCAATTATAATTTCTGTCACTCTAAAATGCAACACTCTTTTCGCCAACTTACTAACCAATTCGTACAGAACACTAACTAACAATCCACCAGAAAATTAAAAAAATACATAATTTGTCAATTATAATTTCTGTCACTCCAAAATACACTACCCTCTTCACCAACTTACTATCCACTTCGAACAGCACACTAACTAAAGAACGAAAAATCAAACCGATAATTAAAAAAAGCCGAATTTTTCAATTATAATTTTTGTCACGCAAAAATACAAAACCCTTTTCGCCATCTTACTATCCACTTCGTGCAGCACACTAGCTAACAAACCAATAATCGAACAAAAAATTAAAAAATGCAGAATTTTTCAATTATAATTTTTGTCACGCAAAAATACAAAACCCTTTTCGCCAACTTACTATCCACTTCGTGCAGCACACTACCTAGCAAATCAATAATCCACCAGAAAATTAGAAGAAAAAAACAGTTTTTCAATTATTATTTTTGTCACGCCAAAATGCTGCTCCCTTTTCGCACTTTCTAACCAATTCGTACAGCACAACTAGCAAACAAATATCCACCAGAAAATAAAAAAAAAACATAATTTTTCAATTATAATTTCTGTCACGCAAAAATACAAAACCCTTTTCGCCAACTTACCAACCAATACAGCACACTAGCTAACAAACCAAAAATCGAACAAAAAAGTAAAAAATGCAGAATTTTTTAATTATAATTTTTGTCACGCCAAAATGCAACACCCTTTTCGCCACCTTACTAACCACTTCGTACAGCACACTACCTAACAGACCAATAATCTACCAGATAATTAAAGAATAAATACAGAATTTTTTATTGTTTGTCTCATTAGCAGGATTTTACAAATCATGTGTTGAAGGAGTCATTCGTGTGACCGCTGTAAGAAGATTAAAGACTTTTGGTGGGTGACAAGAATACACACCTCAATCCATCAGGGAAAACCGTAGAGAAAGAGTAATAAAAGATTTTAAAAGAAACTTATTATTTTTCTTTACCAACCACTGTGCAATGGCCCCATACCAAAGTTCCCCATGCAATAAATCAGAAATTTATTACTTTCCCCCCGTAGACCGTTGCCGGTGAGGATAGCTCATTGAGCACCAGCTCATTGGCCATTAATATTTCACAAGGACAGCCAACCACATCAGGAGTTAAATAATTTGTACCAAAAGTCATTTGAAATGTAATTAGTTGAAAACGTAATTCGAAAAGATTAAACTCTTCTGCAAAATTTAGTGAGACACCAAAGATGTCCCCGCAAACCGGGGCAGCGGTGACAACAAACAACCAATAAATTAATATTTCAACAGGGCAGTAGGAGTTTTTCTAATTAAAACGCATTGGCGAAGGCTGACAAAGTGGAACAGTTAAATTAGTAGCGGGCTCCTTGGGCGTTATAAAACCAATGGGTGGGGTGGGGAGCCAGCCCTGCAGCCACTTGTGTGGCTTAATTTAAAGGTCAACATCATTTTTTTTTTTTGGGAGCATAACAGGCTAATTTGGAATATTGATTCTGCTTACGTGCCATTTTATCATCACCATCGGAAAGCCCAGCCAATGACAACCACCTTATCCCCTATTTTTTTTCCCATCCTCCCCATTTTTTCTTTCATCCCTTTCTTCAATGGCATTGGTATTCCATTGACGGAATGTTACTTAAGGCCAAATAACAATATTTAGTTTTTATTTTCTCTCTCTTTCGTTCGTTCTGTTTCACTTTCTTGGCAAAAGGAAAACCTTAAGCTTATTTTCTACTAATGTCTGCCATTTACCCCTCTCCCCTGGTGTTGTCTGCTTTCCACGTTTTCCCTATTTGCTTGTCTGCCTAATCTTTGTCGTATTACGGAGATCTGTTTCTTATTAAACTGTAAACGCTCATTTAACTCCAAAGGGAATGCGGCGAATTTTCGAATTTTCTTCTTAGAATCCTGGCCATCTTTTTTGCCAGAGGTAGAGTGTCGGGAATTTGCTAGGCATTTGCTATGACAACATTTGTTTGGTAGCGAAGAATCGGTAGGAAGGATGTTCCTGTGATTTTCACTGAGCAACGTACGACGTAGTTTGCAAAGGAAAGTGGATGAAGGAGTTTTGTGTGAAAACGATATCTGTTAATAAGTTCACTTACTGTGCAGCCAACAAAAGGGGAAAAGTGTGAAAACTTTCTATGAGCTCCAGACTCTAAGATGACTTCCTTTGGATCACGGCAACTCAAAGCCTTCCAAAACTATCTGCCTTAGACCAGAGGTCTCCTAAAGTGTTTCTATCGTCAGAGAGTCCCCGTCAAATTTTCCTTTTCTCATCCAAAAGGTGTGTGTTTCTTAAAGATTCTTTTAGGCGAGAGAAACAAAGAAGAGATTGCGTTTCAGTTGAGGGCACGTTTGAAAATATTGAATATTTGTCTGGAACTCCATCTGGTCTCAATACTTTACTCTTTTCGTACTGGATTTCTGTTTTTGCCACCTTCTCATCTCCTACGCCACCTGATCGGATGGTTATTAAATTAAATAAAATCCTTTTCCTTATAATCCTTAACCCATTCAGTGGATTTGTCAAATCATGCCACGGAAAGGGATAAACAAAGTCCCTACTTTGAATTGGCTCCATTAGTTGACTTTAGAATCTACAATCGAACACAACAATTATTCCCCTTTTTTTGAAACAAGAAAATATCCAAGATAAAGACACCCACTCGGAAGAAGATAAACATGTTACACAGAGAGTTTAATATGCTTAACACGCAAAATAAACATTTGCCTGTTACCATGAATATAAACAATACATATATACACTGTCGATAAACATATGTACATACATTTATGTAGTACATGTAGAAGATATTCTTCTGAAGAATTTTGTGCCCGAGCTGCAGGCACATCCACATAGAAAAGAAGAGTTAAAAATGTATAAGCTAATTTTGGTGAGTAGAGAGTATGAATCTATGTTTGTATGCACTTGTAATGATACTCGTCTGTATATGTACTGACATTGCAAAAATATGAGCAGTTCTAGAATGAATTGGCGAAATCGTTATACTTTCTTTAGAAGTTAGAGAGTATTCTGTAGAAATGTAATTCTTGGGTATGTTCAGTATGTTCGAAACTCCTATTTTCTTGGGTATGTTCACTATGTTGCAAACTCGTGTTTGCTTGGGTATGTTCAGTGTGTTGCAAAATCGTATTTTCTGGGATATGTTCAGTATGTTCTAAACTCGTATTTTCTTAAGTATGTTCAGTATGTTCTAAACTCGTATTTTCTTGGTTATGTTCAGTATGTTGCAAACTCGTATTTTCTTGGATATGTGCAGTATGTTCTAAACTCGTATTTCCTTGGGTATGTTCAGTATGTTCTATACTCGTATTTTCCTGGGCATGTTCAGTATGTTCGAAACTCGTATTTTCTTGGGTATATTCAGTATGTTCTAAACTCGTATTTTCTTGGGTATGTTCAGTATGTTCTGAACTCGTATTTTCTTGGGTATATTCAGTATGTTCGAAACTAGTATTTTCTTGGGTATGTTCTGTATTGACATTTGCAAAAATATGAAAAGTTCTAGTTCTAAATTGGCGAAATCGTTACACTTTCTTTAGAAGTTAAAGAATATTCTGTAAAAATGTAATTAATTTTCGCCGAAACATACATAGACTCCTCAATTGCGTGGTCTTTTCGTTGAAGGACCTGAAGGCAAACTTCTGACTTGTATCCGCGAACGCAGTCCGATATATCGGGGTCACACAGTTAACTGGATCATTCAATTGCGTCTTTCTCAATATTCCGAATGTTTTCTCTTTTCTCGTGCATTGTCCCATATGTGCCTGAAACAAAAGTTAACATAATTTTTCTTTTTATTTGTGGAATTTTTCCTAATGTTGCTTTGATGCTGCCACATATTCATATTTTCTCAGTAAATATTTGTGACAGCCATGCAGTATGTAAATATATGTTACATACATTAGGGTGGATTTATTGATTTGTCATTGACTGTAGAGAGTCGGTGTATGGGGAAGTATATTTTTGCAATATAAGTATGTTCTAAACTCGTAGTGAGTATGTTCAATGGCGTTGTTAGTTCTTCGATATCTAGGGCAGCTCAAGTTTTTCCCACGAACGAGACACAGACTTGATCGGAGAGACGTAATGACTTCTAGAGCCAGTCGGATAGCCTTTGTTGCTTGTGTCCTTATATTTATACTAGTAAGTTGTAATGCGCCTATGGCGCCCGTTGAAATATGGAAACAAATTTTGTCCAAAAAAAAATTTTTGTTGAAAAAAAAAAAAATGAAAAAAAAATTGTGTAAAAAAGAAATTTTGGTAAAAAAAAAATTTGGGGAAAACACAATTTCTGTACAAAAAAAAAATAATATTTTTTTATTATTATTATTTATAGAAAATTAAAATTATAGAATGCCTATTTAAATTCCTACGTACTGCGTGACAGAGTCAGTGAATCAGTGTCGAGGGTAAATATATATTAAGATTTTATTAGAATTTTTTATTGTAATAAATATATAAATAAATAAATAAACATCAGGAAGCTCTACCTGATGTACCACTACTATTTTTGCAAATTGACTTAGGCCGTTTGACCTCTAGATTGACTTTGACTCCAACGCAGCTGGTCACTCCAGCTTAAAAGCCCACTTCATACCATTGTTTCCCTTTCTTAACCACCCTAATGTACAATATACATATGTTTTGCATATTCTGTTTACATTGAAGGACACAGACAACAACAACAAAAAACAGAAAATATTAAGTTTTTTTTTTCTTTATCTCTTTGAATGTTTGATTGGAGTTGTCACAATAAACGCACAACTTTTTCGGAGGGGGGACAGATCAAACACTTAAAGAGTTAGATTTATTTTAAAGGGCACACTCGTACATATCTACAATCTGTGGAAAAGTTGTTTTTTTTTTGTTATTATTATTTTAGTGTTTGAACTTGTACAGCTCTACAAACTGTGAAAAAAAGGGTTTTTTGTTTATATTTTTCCTGTCTCCACATAAAAAGTGAATAATAGAAGAATTGTGTGATGGAAACATTTATTGAGGATTCGAGTATAAAATGGTGTATCCTTTAAATGCCCTGCGAGGCCTCATTGACAGGAGTTAGTCCTACGGAAACTCACCAAGGGTTGGAAAGATGACATTCAATTAATTTTTGAATTTACGGAATTCTATGCAATCGCCCAAAGTTGTGTAACTTTTGATCTAATAATCCTTTTTGGGGTCTGTAAAAAATCCTTTTGTAGACAAGGCGTGAACGATTAGAAAAATATCCAAAGTTTAAAATGTTTTCGATTTTGGGGGTGATTTTTTTTTTAATAAAAATCTTTTGTTTTTTTTCTTTCTCTTTTTTTTTAATAAAAATCTCCTGTATTTTTTTCCTTCCTCATTCACAAACTCATTCATCCACCAATGGATAAATAAAAAAAATGCAGTAAATTGTCTCTCTGTCCTTCAATGTTTTCAAAAAGGTCGTACATCTGTCGTATAATATCCCAATGGCGGCGTATCAATCAATGTCACAATTGACTTTGAGGTGTTTTATTTTAATGAACTAAGAACAAAAATTACAATTTTAGAATAATAAAAAAAATTAAAAAAAAAAAAAATTGGGATAAGGACTTTCTGTTTGTTTTTTGTTGTTGTAGAGCAATGTCTAAATTTTTCAATAATCATTGTGAACAATTACCTCAAACTGTGTACTAAAAAGCAAAAATTAGAAATAGAAAAATTTTTTTCCCTTTTAAATAATAAAAAAATACAAAAAAAGTCTACTGTGGAAATATTTCCAAAACGAAAAGTGGTCAACTTGGGAAATATTTCAAAAACATATTCAATTGTGCGATTTTGAATGTTGAAACCTTAAAAAAATCCCTCACTCCTTCCATGTAAACAATTTTCTACAGCACACAAAAATGTTTACTAAGTCAAAAGTTACAGGACTTTTGGGCCCCTTAAAGTAAAAAAAATATGAAATGTTTCTAAAAAAAAGTACTTATCTTGGCAAATATTTCAAAAATATTTCCAATTGTTCGATTTTGAATGTTGAAACCTTAAAAAAAATCCCTACTCCCTGCCTTTAAACAATATTCTACAGAATACAAAAATGTTTTCTAAGTCAGAACGTACAGGACTTTTGGGCCCCTTAAAGTAAAAAAAAATGAAATGTTTCTAAAAAAAAGTACATATCTTGGGAAATATTTCAAAAATATTTCCAATTGTGCAATTTTTAAAGTTGAAACCTTAAAAAAATCCCTCACTCCTTGCCTGTCAACAATTTTTTTTACAACACACAAAAATTTTTACTAAGTCAGAACTTACATGACTTTTGCCCCACTTAAAATAAAAAAAATACAAAAAATTTCTAAAAACAAAAAGTAGTCAACTTGGGAAATATTTCAAAATCATATAAAATTATGCGATTTTGAATGTTGAAATCTTAAAAAAATCCCTTATTCCTTGTCTGTAAACAATTTTTTACAGCACACAAAAATGTTTATTAAGTCAGAACTTACAAGACTTTTACCGCCCCCTTAAAAATAAAAAAATACGAAAAATTTCTAAAAACTAAAAGTAGTCAACTTGGGAAATACTTCAAAAACATATAAAATTATTCGATTTTGAATGTTGAAACCTTAAAAAAATCCCTCACTCCTTGCCTGTAAACAATTTTTTACATCACACAAAAATGTTTATTAAGTCAGAACGTACAGGACTTTTGGTCCCCTTAAAGTAAAAAAATATGAAATGTTTCTAAAAACAAAAAGTAGTCAACTTGGGAAATACTTCAAAAATATTTCCAATTGTGCAATTTTTAATGTTGAAACCTTAAAAAAATCCCACACTCCATGCCTGTAGACAATTTTGTACAGCACCCAAAAATGTTTACTACGTCAAAAGTTACAGGACTTTTGGCCGTTGTATGTCGTCAGTGGGCGAGTTGATTTTCTTGGCAAGATTTTGTTTAATATTTACAATGCATAATGGATTTTTTCCCTGAATTGGCCGTCAGGCTTAAAAATATAAAAAACAAAATTCAAATTCAAATGGTAGACATGATTGTTGAGTTTGCCCCCAATCCTCTTTTTGGGCATCAACGGCAAAGTAAGGAGTTTTTCGTATAAGCAAATCTTTGGCTGGGATTCGCCACAGACAATCTCTCGTTACTGTAACAGCCTTTTGAAAATAAGGATTGTTCACAGGCAATCACTTGAAACTTTTCCAAGCTTTACAGGAATAATAAAGCTACAAATTCTGGCTCTGTCATTTGTCAATCTTCTCATATTTTTCTGATTCTCCATATCCGTCTAAGTCCCCGTTGATCCTGGTATTGTCAAGCAGTTGTTGTTGTTTTTTCTTCATTTCTTTCTCTCAAATAAAATATAAATAATACCAAATCTTTTGTTTTGTTATTGTTTTTTGCTTAAGACGCCGAAAACCCTCATTAAAGCCACATTACAGTGAAGTGTTTCTTACCTCCTCCTCATCCAGTTGCTAAACGTTTTCCAGTCAAATAATTGTACATTTGTTAGAGTGTTTTTTTTCTCTTCTATTGTTTTCATTTGTCACAGCAACCATGAAAATAATGGCCCAGTCAAGCCAAACGACAGAAAAAAGAAAAATCCCTCATAACGGTGGGTTTATTAAGCGAAATAGAATTCATATGTGAGGGCAGTGCTTTTCATACACTTGTCGAAAGAAATTATTTCTAATGAATTATCATTAACAAGGCGATGCTGTGATAATGACAAAAAAGAACACGCGCTAGAAGCTAAAATTCGAAAAAAATCATAGGCAAATAAATTGCAAACAACAGGCTGTTCCGAATGGGGATTCAAAAAATCCTCTTGTTTTACAAAAAGTAGTCAACTTGGAAAATATTTCTAAAAGACATTCAATTATCCGATTTGGAATGTTGAAAACTTAAAATAATCCCTCAGTCCACGACAACAAACAATTTTTAACAGAACACAAAAATGTTAACTAAGTCCAAAGTTACAGGACTTTTAGCATGGAAATAGTTTCAAAATAAATATTGGTGTGTACTTTGTCACAGAAAATGTCTGTCTCCTTCGTAGAAAAGCCTATGGCTGGTCTCTGTGGGAAAAATCTCCTTGTGACTTAGATGGCCAGCCCTCTACATCGCTTTTGCTGGCCAACTTACCGATTTTGTTAAATTTCCTTTTTTACAGACAGAGGACATTTCTTAGAACACAATTAAAAAAAACTTTACCGCCATGAATGTAACAAATTAACAAAATCAATTCTATTGCATACTTTAAGGCAAACAGCTATTGTGAAAAATATTCACAGCCTACTTGTAGGCGATCAAACATTTTTCTATGGCATTTTGGGTGTTCTTCTCACACAGACACACACACAGCACCAGCCAGCTTCGCGCTGAAGCGAAACATTATTAATGATATCTGCTGTGCCCTGCAAGAGACTCAAACAGATTTCTTTATTATTTATAAAGTGTGATTATAATACTGAGTGATAAAATGAGGCACAGCCGGAGACAGAGAGAGGGAGAGCGCACGACTGAAGTCATGCCAACCATAATCGCCCACCATTTAAGTTTGAAATGGGGTGTTATGACCAAAAAAAAAAAATATTAGATTTTTACGAATTCCTAAATTGAGTAGAAAAAATCGCCAAAAAATGGGAGCTGGGGGAAAAACTATTGAAGTAACCCTAGATTTTTTGTAAATCTATCCACCTACAGTTATGTATTTCGTTTTTACGAATTCCTAAAATGATTAAAAAAATCGCCAAAAATTGGGAGCTGGGGGAAAAAACTTTTGGGGTAACCCTGGATTTTTTTTAAATGTATCTACCTATAATTATGTATTTGGGTTAATAAAAAAATGGAAAAAAAATGTTTACAAATTCCCAAATTGAGTAGAAAAAATCGCCAAAAATTGGGATTTCTTTACTATATTTTTTTAAATTTTTTTTAATTAAATATGATTATTGGGTTCAATTAAAAAAGGTTAAAAAAAATGTTTACGAATTCCTAAAAAGATTAAAAAAATCCCCAAAAAATTGGGATTTTTACTAGATTTTTTAAAAGTATCTTTCTATAATTCGGTGTCACTTTAGTTTTATTAAAAAATTAAAAAAAAATTGGAAGATGGGGGAAAAACCTATTGGGGTAACCCTAGATTTTTGTAAATGGGTGTACATATAATTATGTATTCGCTGTAAAAAAAAAAATGAATTTTACGAATTAATAAATTGAGTAGAAAAATCGCCAAAATTTGGGGGATGAAGGATTTTTTGGGAAATGGGGAATGGGGAATGGGGATTATTTTAAATATTTTTTAATTTTTAATGGGGATTTTTTACTAGATTTTTTTAAATGTTTTTAGTATCATTATAGGATAAATAAAAAAAATGAGAAATATTAAATTTTTACGAATTCCTAAAGTGAGTAGAAAAAATCGCCAAAAAATTGGGGGCTGGAAGATTTTTTAGATTTTTTTAAATCTATATATAATTATATTTATTTATTCGGTTTAATAAAAAATGGGGAAAAAATAAATGTTTACGAATTCCTAAACTGAGAAGAAAAAATTCCCAAAAATTGGGAACTGGAAGAAAAAAAACTATGGGGGTAGCCCTAATTTTTTTTTAATGTATCTACATACATGTTATTTCCTTATTTCCTTATTTTTTTTTTCTTGGTTTAATAAAAAAATTAAAAAAAGAATTTTTACGAATTCCCAAATTGAGTAGAAAAAATCTCCAGAAATTGGGATTTTCTTTGCAAATTTTTTTAAACTGATATATATAATTAGTTGTCATTATTCGGTTTAATAAAATTAAATTCTTTTTACGAATTCCTAAATTGTGTGGAAAAAATTGTATTTATTTATTTAAAAAAAAAAACGTTTGAATTTTCTGGATTTTTTTTTTCAACTTTAAATTTTGTTTATTTATTTATTTAAAAAAAAACGTTTGAATTTTCTGGATTTTTTTTTAAACTTTAAACGGGATCTTTCACTTACTTTCGAAATATTTCCAATTCCAAATATCTATTCATATTCAACTAGCATCAAGACCATTTTAAGTTAAGCCAAGTTCAAGAGTTCAACAGTTGCCAAACATACTTTTATCTCCTTGATACACAAACACACACACATACACATGCATTAGCGAGGCATCAGAGGACATTCAAACACTCACTCGCTACTCAAATAGTCAGGCAGTCCAATGTCTTTTCGTTACTGCCTGACTACTGAATTTGGTGTCGTGGCGGATTTGTGGCTTTGACATCTACAAAGACTTAAAGTTTATTTACCTTGTGAAAGCGTCCCCCCTACAATTTTTTAATACAACACCTCCCTTTCCACACCACCTCCTCCAAAGAGGATTTGTCACGGTGGGCTTATTTTTTCTCTAGACGACTCATCATCCAAGTGACTTAATTTTTGTTATTTTCTCTCTCTTTTTTTTGTTTGGTTCTCTAAATTAATGACAACGTTTAGCTGTCACACCTCAGAGCAAGCCACGAACTATTAATATTTAGTGGTGGCATTGGGCGGTTTTGTGTTGGGCAAAGTTGCTCTAAATGTATTTGTCGTTTTTTTTTTAAATTTTCTGTATTTATAAACCATTATTAGCTTATGGGGGAAATTTATTTTTCATATATTTTATGAGATATCCTTTGGAAATATTTATGACTTGTTGATATTCAAATGTGTGTGGGAGAGTGCAAGTATGTGTGCTAACATATGTGCCAGTGACAGTGGTCACATTTTTTTTTTTTTGGATAACAAATTTTGTTTCAAAAAAAATCATCTATATATAAAAAATGCATTTATTATCGATAAACAAAAAATCAGTTATGTTATCGATAAACAAAAAGATCAGTTATGGTATTCATAAACAAAAAATGTGTTTGCTATCGATAAACAAAAAAGTGTTTGTTATCGATACACAAAAAATGTGTTTGTTATCGATAAAAGGCAGTCATGTTATCAATAAACAAGATATGTATCTGCTGCGATAAACAGAAATGCTATCGTTAAAAAAAAATGTATACAAAAAATATGTGCTCATTTTCGATAAACAAAAATGGCAGGCCTGCTATTGATAAATCGATTAACAAAAAGATGTGTTTATTATCGATCTACGAACTACAGTCACTTTAGCGATTCATTAGAAATGTATCTGTTATCGATAAACAAAAAAAATTTTATGGCATCAATAAACAAACAAGGTGTTCATTGTCGATTAGCAGAAAAATCTGTTTAATATCGATAAACTAAAAAAATGGAACTGATGTCGATAAACAAAATGTCCATCATAATATCGAGAGACACAAATGTGTATATTATCCATAAACAAAAAAAAATGTATGCGTTATCGATAAATAAAATAATGTGTTTGTTATCGATAAAAAAGAAATGTTTATCGATAGACAAAAATGTGTATATTATCCATAAACAACAAAAAATGTATGCGTTATCGATAAATAAAATAATGTGTTTGTTATCGATAAATAAAATAATGTGTTTGTTATCGATAAATAAAAGAAATGTTTAGGTTTTTGATTAGCAAAAAAATGTGTTTATTATCGATAAACAAAAAGTGCATCATCAATGACAGCGTCATATTATCGATAAACAAACATGAATCAAGAACTTAACAAAAAAATTTGTCTGTATAAACGAAAATTTGCATCTGCTATCGTTAAACAAAAAAATGTGTCTGTCGATAAAGAAAAAAATGTATTCGTAATCGATTACCTGTTAGTGGTGTTTTGCGGTCGTCGCCTATAATTGCTGCCTTCTTTACACAGTCTTGTCTCCGAGTATTGTTTTGGGGAAATAATGTTGACCGCATAATTCCAGGGATAATTAAGCCTTCTGTTTGTGAGAAGATCCCTGGTGTCGTTTTTGGTGTGAAAACTTTAGGGGCCAACGAAGGGACTCTGTAATCTGAGGGTTATGGATACAAATCTGAAAGGATGTCTTTTCCCCTTTTTGGTGTGATATCCGATAATCCGATGATTAAGGATACAAATTTATACAATTTTATTTACTTGATAAAAACCAAATTATTAGTTCTCACCAAATATCTTCTTTTGCCATCCATATCCATAATGGAATTAGGCTGTAAATCGAAATAATTCTATTTATTTCCTGCTTACAGACTTGATGAGTCTATAGTTTCAGAAGTGTATGGATTTGTTTATAATCCAAATTTCAAATTTAAATTATAATTTCCATTTCCCCTCCCTTCAAAATAACCCCACCCCACAATTTATAACAATTTAAAAAGAACATTTCTCCAGCACAACAAACTGTTCTACACATGTATGCGACGACTAAATACGACAATTTCCCCTCAACGGGTTTCCATGGTGGCAACAAGTGTCTCTGTCATTCATAAATGTTTCGTTTCGTAAACATGCGCTGGCACAGCCAACATTTCAACTGTTATACGGTGTATGCGGTGTGAGTGTATGACAACAATAACATAATGTCCTGGGTGGTTGTTTGTTTGTGCGTGTGTAACATTTACCACTGAATTGCGAACAGCTGTTATTTCGACCAGTCGATGTCCTGCCAAACCCCTCCGTCTTTCATTGCTTATACACACACACATATTTTCGACGTGTTGCCTTTGGAGGATGTGTTTCGGCGTTCGGTTCGTTCGTCTATCGCCACTTATGTGTTGCAAACACATTTAGTTGAAAACCGGTGTTGCATTGTAACGGACGTGAATTTTCGGGCGAATAAACGCGTGCACAAAAGAAAAACCCACAAATACTTTAACAATTTTCTGTTATCGGACTCAACTCATAGAAACGTTTGTGTGGTTAGTCCGACGGGAGGAAGAACGGGAATTAGAAACGACAAATAAACAAAAAAACACTAAAAACAAATTAAAGTAAACGAATGTTAATGATAATGTGAAATTAAATGGTAAATGGTTGAACGAAAAGAAAAAGAAAAAAAAAACAGTTTTAAAAGGGAATTTAAAAATGGGGGACGGGAAACTCGAAGTGGGAAAAACAAGTGAAACTAATTGAGTTGATTATCAACTAAGGCAACCAAAATACTCGAATACAAGTGAAATGTAATAAATTAAATGCGAGTTGTTAAACAGCTTTTAAATACTGAAATTATGTTTAAAAAAAATGAAGAAGTCAAAGTGCGAAATATAAATTTGTAACAGTCGAAACAATGATAATAAAAAAAACTTTTATAGGTTGGGGATTTATAAAAACAAAGCGAAATAATTTTGGAAACAAGTTTCAGGTTTAAAAAAATAAAAGCAATGAAATCGGCGTTAAAATTAAAATAAATAAACCAAAAATTAAATAAAAATAATTGTCAAAAATTAAAGCAAGTTATTTTTTTTAAACTAAAAAAAAACTAAATTAAATTTAAAAAAATAAAAGCGATGAAATCAGTGTTAAAATTAAAACAAATAAAAAAACATATTTTCAATGGTTTTTTTTTAACTAAAAAAATAAAACGGCGTTAAAATTAAAATAAATAAAAATAATTTTGAAAAATCAAAGGAGTCATTTTTTTAATAAAAAAAAAAAAATGAAATCGGCGTTAAAATTAAAATAAATAAAACAAACAAAAAATTTAAACAATTTTCGGAAATCCAAAGGAGTAATTTTTTTAACTAAAAAAAATAAAATAAAACTAAATTAAATTTAAAAAAATAAAAGCGATGAAATCGGCATTAGAATTAAAATAAATAAAACAAAAATAAAAATAATTTTCAAAAATCAAAGCATTTTTTCAGTCATTTTTTTAAACTAAAAAAAATGAAATTAAATTTAAAAAAATAAACGCGATGAAATCGACGTTAAAATTAAAATAAATAAAACAAAAATAATTAAAAAAAAAAAAAAATTAAACTAAATTAAATTTAAAAAAATAAAAGCGGTTATAATAAAAGCTAAGAAATAAGGAACTAAAATAATATTTGAATTACGGAAAATAAAAAAATTTTAAACAAAAATAAAATCAAAATAAAAATAATTTTCAAAAATTAAAGCGACAATTTTTTTTATTCTAAAAAAAAAACTTAAACTGAAACAAAGTCAATAAAAGTTGACCAACGTCTCCAAAAAAAAAAAACAATTTTAAACAAAGTAAAGGCGATGAATTCTGCATACAAATTAAAATAAAGGCTAAGAAATAATGAACTTAAATAATATTTGAACTATGAAAAATAAAATGAATTTTAAACAAAAATAAAATAAAAACAATTTTCAAACATCAAAAAGGCTACTTTTTTTTAATCCAAAAAAAAACGCAGCTGACTTTTTAACTGAAACAAAAAAAAAATATTTAATCAACTTGAAAAGAATAAAAGCTAAAAATTGAAATAAAAGCTAAGAAATAATAAACTGAAAAAATATTTGAATTATGAAAAAGAAAATAAATTTTAAATAAAAATAAAAAAAAAATTCAAAAAAAAAAATATTATATAAAATTGTAAAAATTTAAATAAAAGCCAATAAATATTGGGATTTTGAAGCAAAAATAAAATTAAAAAAAAAATATTTCAAAAATCAATGCGAATTCCAGTGCCCAAAAAACATTGTTACAATTTAAAAAAAAAACAAATCAAAGTGAATAAATACAAATAAAATGAAATCGATTATGAAAAACCACAAAAATGTTAATATAATAAATTTAAAACAATTCATGAGTTGATTAAATATCAAAAAACTAACAAAAAATAGAAAAAACTTTAACAGTTTGAAAACAATGCCAGAGTTGACATACGAAATAAATCTAAAATCAAATTATTGATGTAACAGAAAGAAGAAAAATAATTTTTAAAAACTCCACCTTATTGTAAAGAACTTTTAAATATTCCAAATCGAAAATTTCAAAAAGAACAATTGTGCAATTGTTACAGCCGCGAAATGAAATTAGATCCCACGAAAATTTGCGAAATTAACCCATTTTCGTAAAAGTACAAAAAATCGAAATAAAAAACAAAAACAACTCGAAATTAACCCATTTTCGTAAAAGTACAAAAAAATCGAAATAAAAAAAATTAAAAAAATTCGAAATAAAATAAAAATTAAAAAAACACTTGAACAACAATTTTGTCTCCAAAAAAAGCAAAAAAAAATTTAAATATTTTTTTTTCAATAAAAAAAATTAATCAAAATTAACCTATTTTCGGAAAAGTACAAAAAAATCGAAATAAAATAAAAATTAAAAAAACAGTCGAAAAAAAATTAAAAAAAAAAAAATTTGAAACAAAAATAGAAAAAAACATTTTGTGAAATAAACCCAAAAATCATAGTAAATCAAATTAAAATTAAACTGAAGTTCATCAACTATTTTACAATAGTAATTATAATTATTTAAAAAAAAAAAACAACGCGGAAAGATGCTAGTATAAATAAAATAAAAACTGAGCAAAAACCAATTTAAAAAAATACACACATTTTTTTTGAAACTAACAAAATCAAACGAAATGAAAAAAAAGAAAAAATGTGAAAAATATCGGAAACAAATCGACAACAAATTTTAAAAAAAATGTCTACTCAAACTAAAATAAAAATGACAAAAAAAAATATTTTGTAAAAAAAAAAAAGAACTGAAACAAAAAAATAAACAATGAGAAAAATAAAAAAAAATCGACATAAAAATTAAAAAAAAACATATGTCAACTCAAGTAAAATAGAAATTGATCAAAAAAATATTTTGTAAAAGAAAAAATCTAAAAAAGGAACGGAAATCAAATTCTTCGGAAATTAGAACTGACAAAATCGAATAAAAATAAAATAAATAAAAAAAATTAACTCAAATTCTTCAGAAATCAAATAAAAATAAAATACATTAAAAAAAAATTGAAAAATAAATAAATCAAATTTTTGGAAATTAGAACTCACAAAATCAAATAAAAATAAAAAAGAATTAATCAACTTCTTCGGAAATTAGAACTAACAAAATCAAATAAAAATAAAAAAAAATAAATAAAAAAAATAAAACAAATTCTTTAGGAACTATTGGTTCGGTTTCTTTAGACTACAAATAATATTAAAACTACATACTTATAACGAATTTCATACAAAATCAAAAAATTTGGAATAAAATACTTTACGAAAAACTGGCCTTCAAAAAGAGAAATACACACCAAATAACCTACAGGATCAAAAGAAGAAACCTAAAACAATATTTTAAAAAAATAAATAACAAATCTTTAAACCCTCCTGAAAATATGCTTCAATAACTTCATCGTAGCTTCGAATAACATGTGTGACCCCAAACAAATTCAAATGCTGGCAATTATTTAAAAAAAAAAACCCTCAACAACTTGTGCAACCGCATATGCTAACCAACAAATCTTGTTTTTCGGTTTTCAACAACAAGTTCAAGGATGTACTTGGAAGAAAAACTAAACTAGTTCATCACATTCCACAGATAAGTTGCTCCTAGAGTTATGCTTCAATACATTTTTCTTTTTGTTTGTTAGTGTTTTTTTGTTTTCTTTTTTTTTCAGTAAATATGAAAATTGCACATAACTAAAAGATATCAATGTTGTTGGTGCTTTTCCCCAAGAAGCAGATAGAAAAATAAAAACAATAGAAGGTTACATTGTATTAATATGCCCTAAAGTATGCAGTGTATTTAGCAAAGTAATAACAGAAAGGGAAATTACAAAATTCTTACACTTGTGATACAACAAAAAAATCGAGTGTTTGTTTTATTTAGTTAAGAATTATGGTTAATATTAATCACGCTATATTCTTTAAAAATGAGTATAGTTTTTTTTTATAACAAATATATTCTGCAGCTATATTTATTTATTTATTTATATTCAATCTTATGCAGAGATTTCAAAAACTAAAGGTTAGTTAAAGTGAAGCAACAAAGGCAATCAGCTCCTGGTACCGCCATATTGAGCCTGAAAGTATGCAAACAAATTTGAAAATTTTGAAATTTAAAAAATTATGGGGAGGGATCCAAGTTTATAATATTAATCACATAAAGGGAATTCAAATTGAGCTTAAGGGTATGCAAATAAATTTTGAAATATGGACAATTATTTATAATATAAATACATCGAATTGAGCCTGAAAGTATGCAAACGAATTTGAATTCAAACTGAGCCTGAAAGTATGCAAATAAATTTTTGAAATATAGAAAATTACTTATAATATAAATACATCAGATAGAGCCTAAAAGTATGCAAACAAATTTGAAAATGTTGAAATATGGGAAATTATGGGGAGGAGTCCAAGTTTATAACATAAACCTCATAGAGCAAATTCAAATGTGGCTATTTCAGAGATATTCGAGATAAAAATTGCTGCCAAAAACAAAATTAATTTTTGGAAATTTTGCAAGAAATTAAGTAAAACACGATCCCTTGTATTCATACAAATTGTAAACAACATTCACACATTTTTCTTAACAAAACTTTCCTAATTTTTTTAAAAATATTTTGAATTGACTTTTTTAAATTTTCCTTCATTCAGAAAATTCCGCTTTAAATTTCCCTTTCAAAAAAATTCAATTCCACACAAAATGTTTGTCTTAAAGCTTTTCCCATTTCATCCCTTGCCGCGAACCTTTTTCTTTTCGCCCAGCACACCTTTGCCTTCTCCCAAAGGTATGCTTTAAATAATTTATTCAATTATTTAAAAATAAAACAGGAAAATACAGCAAACAAACAAAACCAAAAAAAAAACACGAACGCAAATGAAACTAACAAAACTTAAATACCAAATAAATATTTATGATAATACCCGAAATAATTCCCCAGCAAAATATTTCTATTTCTAAATTTACATTAGACAGGATAAGGATAATACCAATGGACCATCTTCACCAGTGTAACGTTCATTCTCTCTCTTTTTCCTCCACCTCGTCATAATCTCCGCCCAAATTGTGCCTAGCAACAAACTTGACTATGGCCTAAAAATAGGCAACATAAAAATGCTTTTAAGAGATCTCTTTAAGATTTTGTGAAAATGTTTATGAAAACTCTGGGAAATTAGAGAAATGATGTAACATGAGG
The DNA here is from genome assembly GCA_958296145.1 of Hydrotaea cyrtoneurina. Classification (NCBI taxonomy): domain Eukaryota; kingdom Metazoa; phylum Arthropoda; class Insecta; order Diptera; family Muscidae; genus Hydrotaea; species Hydrotaea cyrtoneurina. The sequence goes on along the minus strand of OY282516.1, from coordinate 9,102,876 downwards.
AGAATTACGAAGAGGATACTCGGTGGTGTTTGTTACATTTCCGTGGAGTCATGTTTTGACATCTTCACAAAATTGAAATCTGTTGTTTAAGACAAATATGAATCAAAATTTTTAATTCTTTTTTTTGTAATTTAAAGCCTGACGGTCAATTAGAGAAAATTACCATGTGTAACGGTTTAAATAGAACTACGAGAACTCCCTTGTCGAAAAGTCTTTTTTGTCATTGGCAGGAAAAATTGTTAATTATGTCTCAGCCAGAAAACTAGCAACGTTTTTACTTTTGCCGGACAAAGCCAAGCAAAAATTTCAGTTTTTTTTTTCCAAAATACATGTGATTGTTGAAAAATGTGTTTGAGAATATTTGAAATTTTAGTTTTTCACGAATTTTCTCCCGTATTTTTGAAGAAATTCTCCGAAATATTCTGATGATTTTAAAAAAAATTGTTTTTCTCACAAGATTTTTTACAATTTTTCTTACGGATTTTCTTTAGAAATTCTCTGGAAATTTTTTAATGAAAAATCCTCTTAAAATCTCGCCTTTCTTACATTATTTTTTCTTTTAAAATTCTAACGAATTATCTTACAAATTCTAAAGAGTTTTCTCAGAAATTCTCAAGAGTTTTCTTAGAAATGTCCACGTGTTTTGTCACAAATTCTCATGAGTTTCTTACAAATTTTCTTACAGGTGCTCAGAAATTCCCACGAATTTTCTCATAAATTGCCACAAATTTTCCTACTAATTTTGTGAAATTCTCAGGTGTTTTCTCTCGAAATTTCTCACAATTTCTTACGAATTTGGCAACCAATTCTCACGCATTTGCTCACGAATTTTCCCTATGAGAATTTGTGATCAAATTCGAGAGAATTGGTTGGAAAATTCGTAAGAATTTCTGAGGGAATTCATGAGAAACGTTGTGGGAACTTGTTAAGAACATTTGTCTCACCAATTCCCAAGAATTTTCTCACCAATTCTCACAAATCTTATTTTTAAGTTCCCACAACGTTTCTCATGAATTCCCTCCGAAATTCTTACGATTTTTCCCACCAATTCTCTCGAATTTGGTCACAAATTCTCTCAAAATTTCTTACCAATTCTCACGAATTTGTTCACATACTATCATGAGTTTTCTCAACAATTCTCTAGAATTTGATCATCAAATCTCCAATTTTTCTTACTAATTCTCTTGAATTTTCTCAAATATTCTCATGAATTGTCTTACCATTACTAATAACCAAGAACTTTCTCAAAAATTCTCACAAATCTTCCTTATAAGTTCCCACAATGTTTCTCATGAATTACCTCAGAAATTCGTACGAATTTTCCCACCAATTTTTACGAATTTTCCCACCAATTCTTACGAATTTTCCCACCAATTCTCTTGAATTTCTGACCAAATTCTCTCAAATTGTTCTCACACATTTTTCTGAATTTTCTCACATATTATCACGAGTTTTCTCACATATTATCACGAATATTCTCAACAATTATCACGAATTTAAAAAAAAATCACAAATGTTCTTTGTAATTAAATAAAAATAGAATTCTCTAAATTTGATTGAGACACAATTCAGCCTCAAACCAAACAAATTTCAGCCCGAAAGTTGTCTGTTTATTGCATACCGACTGTTACCCGATCCACGAACTTTCTACACTGCCCTGAGTGTCCGCTTAAGAACTTGAACTGAACAAATTATGCACCACTTTTAATGTACATACTTTTCCTAAAAGTATGCAATATTTTTGTGATTTCTTTCTAATAAAGACCACAGGGTTGTGTTCAGTGTATTGCAGTGTATTTTTTGCTGTCCCTTCCAATTTGAAATTGAAATTTCCACTAGAAATTCAATTTCAACACGCATTGAAAGAAAAAAAAGCACAGGCGTACGTCTTTAAACCATTCATTTGTATGCTTTACTGAAACGAAAATGTTCTGCCCCTCAAGGCATGCAACACTAATTAAATAGTGCAACAGAGAATTGCAATAATAATTGAAAATTTTAAATACCGAATATTTCATGACAAGCAAACGCAAACAAATAAAACTGCAACAATTAGGTTTTGTGTTATTTTTTTTCTAAAAAAAAAATATATTTCCGTGCCCAAAAAATTATTTATAAGCAAATATTACAAACGTGGCCGCGCCACAGTCAAGGTCGGCAATAAAACGTGCTGCCATAAAAGGTGGCGGCGATCAAAAACAAACAGTGAAAAGGAAACATCAACAGAAACTAAGCATGAAACTATAAAAAATAACTAATTTCACTTAAAATGGCAAACGAAAAAAAAAACGAACATGGAAAGGCTGTGGAAAAGGTTGGGTGAGTGAAAGTAATTGTGGCCATGGTGCAAATTACAAAGAAATACGAATAAACACATCTTCATTAATTGAGCCTCAAAAGGGTTTTCTCACCTAACCCTAATTCAGCAGCAAGAGTTTACAATAAAGCGAAGCAAGCGGGTAGATAAAACTTCTTCAGCTGTTTACAAATTGGTAAAAAGTGCATAGAAGGCCGTCAGGCTTTAAATTATAAAATAGTAATAAAATTGAAAATTCAATTTCTTCATAATCCCCCCACAGTCAAAGGGATGTACCCGTCTAAAACATCTCCCTGTTCTGCATGGATCGAGTTTGATGTAATAACATACAAGTGTCTAGTTTAATATTATTGCTCAATTTTGTAATGCAAACAATATTCGTTTGTGATGCAGGCAATGCGGTGTTAGCAACACGCCCTAGGTTATGCAACGTTTTTTTTTGTTACGTTAACTCTGGTAAAAATGAATTCCTGAAATATTTCAAACAGAATATTACCAATGAACTATTTCATATATTAAATATGTGAAGCTGAAGTAAATATCTAATAAAAATTTGTAACTTTACTTCCCTTCCGCTCATTCATCATCGTCACCCAGTTCGGCCTAAAAATAGGCACCCCGATTTTTTAGGATTTTTTTTTTTTTTTTTTTATGGTTGTTTGTTTAATAATTAACTTTTAATTAGAATTTCTAGCTCTGTGTTTTCTTTACAAATCCACTTACTTTAATATTCATGTATTTTCTTTTGTAACGGAAAACTTTTTCTACTCTCTAAAAACAGAGAGAGGAGAGAAAAAATTGTGTCCATGTCTCATTTAACGGCAACACCCTAAAAGTGGGCCATAAATTTCATCTCAAAACATGCGAGAGCGTCTCTGAAGCGAGTTAATGAAAAGGTTTTTGACCAAACATTAAATTAATGAAAAGCAGCCTATAAACATGTGGCCAAAAAGGACCTGCGACACTCATTGTTTGTGTGTGTGTGTGTGTGTGTTGTGCGCTGTATTGGTGGCCACTAAGGTTAAATGACAGGGAATTAATTGAGCGAGCGGTGGCCAAAAGGCTAAAATGCCAAAGCCACGGGATAGAAATATTTTCAATTTCACGAGGTTATAAAAATGAGTAGGATGGCCGGACGAGTAGGACACAAGTGCTGCGTATAATTTGAAAAATTAAAATAATATTACTTTTGTAGGCTTTACAAATCAGCCAACAAACAGAAGACCGTATGTGATTATAGATTATAGACATGTTTAAATTTTAATTGGGAAAATTGTTCCGAATCTTTGGTGAAAGTAGTTGTAAAATAGAATTGCATACTTACTTTGATGGGTCAATAACTTAGCTAACTTTTTTAAATGTCCCCTGTCTGAACTGAAAGGGTAACTCTGCTTCTGTCCAAGGGCCACACCCACTCATAACAGATTACCGGGTAATTTGTTTCGAAAATGCAAACAAGTTTTCATGGTCTTGTTGAGTCGGTGGCCAACATTTTTAAATCATTTAAAGATTTTGTTGTTGTTTTTATTGATTGTTTCTCTCTCTCTCTCTCGCTCTCTCTCTCCGAAATGATTTCTCTGCAGAGCAAAAACTTTCTCTCTACAGTGAGAAAACATCTCTCTAAGAGAGAAAACTTACTCTCTCTCTCGGTGAAGACAGTAAGACTCTGTCTCAACTGAAAACACTTTCTCTCTACAGAAAAATTACTCTCTCTACAGTGAACAAACTCTCTCTCTCTCTCTCTCTCTCTACAGTGAAAAGACTCTCTCTACATAGAAAATGCCTCTCTCTACAGTGAACAAACTGTCTTTCTCTCTCTTCAGAGAAAAGACTCTCTCTACAGTGAAAAGAGTCTCTCTAAATAGAAAATGACTCTCTTTAAAGAGAATCCATCTCTCTCTCTCTCTACATAGAGATCTGCTCTCTACAGATCTTTATCACTACTGAGATACGTTTTTTTTATACAAAGAGACGCATTCTCTTTAAAGAGGGAATTCATTTCTTTCCATAAAAAAATCAATGGACAGGCTGATTTACACTCTCTCCCTCAGCTCTTCCACTAAAGAGGTGACAAAAAATCCTAGTTATGAGAAAATCGTAAATTTTTTTTTGCACTTTTTCAATGCAATAAACTGAAAATATTTCGAAATAGAGAAATTGATCTCGAATGGGTGGATTTGAAAAAAAAAGTTGCCACTTTTTTTGATATAAGTACTCAAAACCACAATAATGTTCGAAAAAGCTTCATTCGTTTTTCTTTTCTTTTTGAAAACTGAAAATTGTGTTGAAGAAAAATATATATTTTTTTTGATTTTTTTTCCTGTCCCCGTAAGCTGCTGGAAAACTTTTTACTATTGTTGCCGGTGTATTTTATGACTTCGTGATATTCTTCAAATTTAGAAAATTTGACAATTTAAAGTCAAATAATGTAAAAAATAAAAAAATATATTTTTTTATTTTTCAAAAAAAAAAAAATTAAACAACATTTCTGTAAACTAGTGTAAAAATATATAAATAAAAATAACAACTATTTTTTTTTTTTTTGAAAAAAAAATTGTTAAACAAAATTTCTGTAAACTAGTGTAATGATTTTTCTCGCCTTAGTTACCCAGTAAGCTGGTACCACCAAATTACTTTTAATTCAAATATTGTGATGTTAATTGTTAGAAAAGTTTCTTCTGTAATGATTTCCTCTTTACCCAATGACACCACTGTTCACTTTAAAAGTGCGATTTAAAGGACACAATCTGACAAAATGAAGGGCAACCAATTTAAAAAAAAAATTAAAACTAAATTTCTGATTTCTCCGCCTTAGTTACCCACTAAGCTGGTCAATTTTAATAAAAATATTGTGGTGTTATTTGTTAGAAGAAAATTACTGTAACTAGTGTAATGATTTCCTCTTTTCCTATTGACATTACAGTTCACTTTCAAAGTGCGATTTAAAGTACACACTCTGACACAAAGCAGGCAACCAATTTAAAAAAATAAAAAAAATATTTTTTAAAAAAAAAATGTTAACAAAATTTCTGTAGGCTAGTGTAATGATTTCCCCGCCTTAGTTACCCACTTAGTGGGTTTCACAAAATCAATTTTAATTCAAATATTGTGATGTTAATTGTTAGAATAAAAATTTCTGTAAACTAGTGTAATGATTTCCTCTTTTCCAAAGTACGATTTAAAGTACACAGTCTGACAACGTAAAGGGCAACCAATTAAAAAAAAAAATTTTAAAAAAAATTGCCTTCGAAAACATTTTTTTTTTTTTTTAAATTATAAAAAATTTCTGTAAAATAGTGTAGTGTTTTCTTTGCCATAGTTAACCACTAAGCTGATACCACAAATTGAATTTTAATTAAAATACTGATGTTAGTTGTTACACAAAATTTCTGTAAGCTAGTGTAAGTCTTCCCTCTTCACCTACCGACATCCCCGCCTTAGCTACACTTAGTGCCGGGATTTGGTCCCACAAAATCAATTTTAATCAAGTTTCTTATGCTGAAACTTTGTCGTTTATCCAAAGTTTATCGTTTCTTAATTGTGCTGTGCGTTTGCCACAATGGCGGCCATGGCTGTTGACCTCATGCAAAATTAAATTCAATTAAATCGAAACCCAAAAAGTAGACAACAAAAGAACAATTTAATTATCAGCTTGCAGCTAAACCAATAAGGCCACACAACAAATGCTCTTATGAAATATTACATTTTTGTCTTTCGAACGAAATAAACTTTCCCAGCAGCAGCAGCAGCAAAACTTATATGCATAAATAAATAAATAAATAAAGCAATTGGGGTTTACCAAAAGTTACTGTGACCACAACCAAATGATTATCTTGAAACAATACAGATTTAATTAGAAACTCAAGAATGTATACAAGATTTATGTATTTCGTTTATAAGAAACAAAATGAACAAAAAAAAATTTTTAAATACTAAATTAATGGCCAGTATTGTTGACCTTTTTGCGTGGCCGAAGGAATCAAACAGGGCCAAATAGCCTAAAACTAGGCAATAGTAAATGACAACAAAGATGCGTTATAAAACAACACCGATTATTATTTATTTTGTGGCCATAATTTGCCTTTTTCGATTTGGCCAACACCAAACCGTCTTCATTCATTAATTCATTTGCATGGAATTCTTCCCAAAAGTAGGCAACATCTCATGACTTGTCTTCAAACGCGGCCGTTGGCCTTTGTGCAGACACAAATGCCAACTTAATATTAATATTTATCATTAAGCTGGCAATAAAGAGGATTTTCCCAACAAACACAAATTCTCCTTGAAAGAATAGACATGCTCCTTAAAGTCGGCAATGAAAAAATTATGTTAATTGCCTGATTATAGTAAATTCTATAGTTTGTGTCCTTCAGAGGGAAATTTTCCATAATTTAATATTAAATTTAAAAAAAAAGAAACTTGTGGCTCCGAATTCAAGCAAGGCCTTAAAGTAGGCAACAAAAAATACACATTAAAGTAAATAACTTAAAAATAGAGCATATTTTATGAAACAAAATGCAAGTATTTTTTTTATCGTAATCTCCCCTTCATGTCTACCCCAGGCCTTCTAAGTTGTCTACACCAAAAAGAAGTATACGTGTCCTTTAGCTTTTTATTTAATATCACTTTTTTTTTAAATGAAACATTTTTTTCTTGGCTTTTTCGTCTGCCAATCCCAAAAGATCTCTCACTTGTTAATTTTGTTAACCGCCCACAAGTAGTCTTCACTAGAAAGCTATTTATTCGTACTATCCTAAGTATACACACACATTTTTCAAGGGATTTTGTTTATATTTTCATATAATTTTTATTCCAATTATAGGCAATGTTTTTTTTTTGGTCCCAAATGGTTTTCTATTTTTGCCATATGAAATATTAAGTCGCCCACTTAATTCGTATGTTCGCCCATAAAGTAGTCTATGCTTAATAGACATTCATAAATTATCCTAAACTCATACATTTTCATGGATAGCTTTTTGTTCTGTATGCTTTCCTATCTATTATTACCATACATTCTAGCCGTAGCAGACTATCTGCCCTGTATAAAAAAAATAAAATAAAACAAATGTGGGTGATATGGACAATTTTCTCAGTGCCATCTCGCAGGATCATCATGCAAATTCTTTAAATTGACTAGAAAATAAACCGAAATAAACGTGTTTCAGCATTCAGCTCGGTTGATATATTCTGAAGTCCTTTGTCAACAAAATCAGCCAGCCATACACCAAGCTACAGTGGCAGGATTCGAAAAAGTCAATGAGGGACAGGATTTGCAAATGTTAATGGCCAAATCGTTTGACTTTTTCTCAACCGAAAGAAGACTTTCTTTCTGTGACGGCAGAGTCTCACTTTACAGAAAGAAAGAGCCCCCACAAAAGGGCTCTCTTTCTCTACATTCACATTATATCTCTCCCTGCAGACACATATACTCTCTGCACATATAGACTCTCCTGTCACAGCAAGATCTTCTTTCTACAGAGAATCCTTCTCTCTCTACTGAGAATCCTTCTCTCTACAGAGTATACTTCTCTCTCTACAGAGAATCCTTCTCTCTCTACAGAGAACCCTTCTCTCTCTACAGAGAATCCTTCTCTCTCTACATAGAGATCTGATTTCTTCAGAAATACACTATATTACTAGAGAGACACTTTTTTATGCAATGAGACTCTATGGGCTCACAGAGACTCAATCTCTTTTCAATGAGAGAATCTATTTTATTTCTCTTAAAAACAATTGACAGAGGGATTTACTCTCTCGTTCGGAGACTATCTCTCTGATTAGGACTACAATCTGCCTCTTTCTCTAAGGGGTTAATCTGCTGAGTTATTCACTCTTTTACTCATCCTTCAGATATTTCCTATCTCTCTCTTTTCAGACCTACTTTCCCTGTCTTGAGAGATTTTCTATATCTAGAGAGACTTTCTCTCTGTTTCTTCAAAGACTTTCTGTCACTTACAGAGATAATTTCTCTCTCTTGACAGTCTTTTTCTCACTTGAGAGAGTTTCTTTCTCCAGAGAGAATTTCCCAGTCTTGAAAGACTTTCGCTCTCGTGAGAGACTTTCGCTCTCGTGAGAGACTTTCGCTCTCGTGAGAGACTTTCGCTCTCGTGAGAGACTTTCTCTCTCTTGAGAGACATTCTCCCTCTTGAGACACTTTCTGTCTCTTGAGAGACATTCTCCCTCTTGAGAGACTTTAGACTTTCTTTCTCTGGATAGACTTTCTCTCTCTTGAGAAACTTTCTCTCTTTTGAGAGACTTCCACTCTCTTGAGAAACTTTCACTCTCTTGAGAGACATTCTCCCTCCTGAGAGACTTTCACTCTCTTGAGAGACATTCTCCCTCCTGAGAGACTTTATCTCTCTAGAGAGACTTTATTTCTCTAGAGACACTTTCTCTCTCTTGAGGGACATTCTCCCCCTTGAGGGACATTCTCCCCCTTGAGAGACAATCTCCCTCTTGAGAGACTTTTTCTTTCTTGAGAGACTTTATCTCTCTTGAAAGACTTTCTTTCTCTCGATAGACTTTCTCTCTCTTGAGAGACTTTCACTCTTTTGAGAGACATTCTTCCTCCTGAGAGACTTTCACTCTCTTGAGAGACATTCTCCCTCTTGAGGGACATTCTCATTTTGGGGAGACTTTTTCTTTCTTGAGAGACTTTTACTCTCTTGAGAGACTTTTACTCTCTTGAGAGACTTTCTCTATCTTCAGAGTCTCTCTCTCTCTTCAGAGTCTCTCTCTATCTCTTCAGAGTCTCTCTCTATCTCTTCAGAGTCTCTCTCTCTCTTCAGAGTCTCTCTCTCTTCAGAAACTCTCTCTCTCTCTTCAGAAATTGTCTGTCTCTTCAGAAATCTTTCTCTTGATTCAGAGAATTTATTTTAGAATTTGTATCTACAGTGTCTGTACGGAGAATCCAACATGTACTGGCCTCTCGTGTGAGATATAGATGGCGCTCGCATGTACTAAAAATTTCAATGGCAATTGTGAATAGAAGTTATTAAGTTTCTATTGCAAATTAGAGGGGCGGGGAATGGAAAAATCGTATTTTGTGCCAGTCATTTCGTTTTTTTTACAAGCATATTCTCTGCAGCTTAGTTTATTTTCAAATGTTCTCTGTCCGTCCTAGTGTTAAACCAGTACTGTTATCCTTTGTGTCATGTATTCGTGATGTATGTTTGGGTAGCCAATATATGCTCGCCATGAAAGTGACATGTAGATGGCGTTTTTCCACCATTTTCTCTGTCCCCCCCGCCATCTTATCATTCGTTTGGTGTCATTCCAATTATTCATTCCATTTATCTTCAAAGAAAAACACCAAAAAAAATCATTGGTTTGCCAAACAGCTTTCCAGACATCCCCAACGTATTCCGAATGATGGGAATTTCCTTAGCTGCTGCCATTTGGCCGACATTCGCAGTCCCGCTGTCAGCTGGCACCGATGTTGCATTGTGGCTGGAGAGCTACACTCGGCAATTTAGATTGGCAAAATGTTATCGCCGAATCCCCCAAACAACAATTGGCAATTTTCCCTAGACAAAAGTTAAACCACAGAATTTAAAGATAATTACCGCGTTATGCTTATGTATTCCCAAACTTTCCCCCCCCCCCCCCCGACCACAAGCGGCTCGGCTTCTGGGCCACATAAAATACACATTAATCAAACGGAACAGGCATTACCGCCTAAAAATAGACAAGAGCAAATTTATTTTGAATGTTTAACCAACATAAACCGCCAAATGTTTGTATGTCTTACACGAAGGTAATTACAAACAACATTCGAAATGTTTTATTGCCGACAGATTTTGTGGGCTATGTGAGTGTGTGTGTGGGTGTGGGTGTTGGTCTGCTTCAACTCGATTACCACCAAAAAAACTACGCAAGACAGACGAATAATTACCAAATAAATTACAGAATGTCGAGTCGGTGAAAGATGATCCAGTGGGAAGTTTATTAGGAGTAGGGGGCCAATACTTTGGAAACTTTTAGTTAACAATTTTTTTTAAAAAAAAAAAAACCCCTAAAAGTATGCCAAGTTTTTTTTTAAATATTTTATTTTATTTAATTAGTTTTAGTTATTTAAATAGGTTTTGCATTAAATGCTAATAAACTGCAAAAAGTAATCAATTTAAATCTAATTAAACCCCCAAAAGTAGGCAACATTTCTTGCTGTTCATTACATGTGAGATAAAAGGTTTACAACAAATGCTGTTGAAAAGCAAATTAATAATCAATTTAAATTAAAATTGAAATTGAAATGAAAATACTTGACAATTTATAAAAACCAAATGAAATGTCTATAATTATTATTTGTTTTTTTTCTTGGGGGGTGGGGCTTAAACACAAAACACCAAAACCCACTCATTAAATTTGTTAATTCAATAAACATTTGAATGTTCACTTGCACTATGCCTGAAAAGGTTTGTGTTTTTTTCTCTCACTCCCAAAAGTATGTGTGATTATTTATATTTATAAAATATTAATTTTTCTTATTGTCATTGGGTTTTGCAAAATTCCATGGAAGCCACAAAAAAAGTTCCTTTCGCGTGAAAGCCATAAAGAGGCAACGAGTGTTTCTCCCCCCTCCCCCTGTCATTCGGCACGCTGCCAAACACACTCGGTACTCGGGAGTACGTGCATTAATTAAATATGACAAACATTCAATTGAATTGTAAATGAAACAATAGCACAAACGAATGAAATATGTTCTTTTTGTTTTTCTTTGTAACACAGTTTTTAAGTAGGTTTTTGTTTCAGTGGTAAAATTAATTACACGGCTGTTACTGATGTGTTTCGTTGTTGACAGCAAAAAAAAAAACAAAAAACAATTGAGATAGAGAAACATGGAAATAGTTAAAAAGTAAAAAGGAATTGTCTGTCTTAGGCGGACACCTATGGGCCGGAGCAATTGGTCCGCTTGTAATAGGAGTCAGTTTATGGGACAAGTACGGAGGCGAACGACAGAGGACTGGGAAAAGTGTCAGTCTAAGGGGGAGGTGTCCGCTTAAGAGAGGTTTCTGTAAGAAGAAAGTACTCTGGAATTTGTTTTTTTATGAAATCTAAGTAAATCTCACCGATTTTCTAATTTTCCTTGTGATTTCCCTTTAAGAAAACATTAACGTCACCCTGCCTAGGAATTTATGTTAGCATCAGGCTGTCTGAGAATTTCTGTTAATCTCCCTGTTTGAGACTGGATGTCACCCTGTGTGAGACTGGATGTCACCCTGTCTGAGACGTGATGTCACCCTGTCTGAGAATCGATGTCACCCTGTTTGAGAATCGATGTCACCCTGTTTGAGAATCGATGTCACCCTGTCTGAAACTCAAAGTCACCCTGTTTAAGACTCAAAGTCACCCTATCTAAGACTGTCTAAGACTCAAGCTCATCCTGTCCAAGACTCAGGGTCACACTGTCTCAGACTGGATGTCACCTTGTCTAAAAGTCAGTCTGTCTCAGACGCGATGTCACCCTGTGTGGGACTCATTGTCACCCTGTCTGACACTCAATGTCACCTTGTCAGAGAATGGATGTCACCCTGTTGAATACTCATTATCGCATGTTTAATACAGAATGTCACCGTGTTTGAGACTCACAGTTGCTAAGAATCGATGTCACCTTGTCTAAGACTCGATGTCACCCTGTTGATTACTAAATGTCACCCTGTCTAAGACTCGATGTCACCCTGTTGATTACTTAATGTGACCCTGTCTAAGACTCATAGTCACCCTGTTCAATATTGAATGTCACCCTGTCTAAGACTCATAGTCAGCCTGTTGAATACTGAATGTCACCCTGTCTAAGACTCAATGTCTCCTTGTATAAGACTCAAAGTCACCCTGTCTAAGACTCATAGTCACCCTGTCGCATGTGGATTTAATTGCCCTGAAGCCAAACTGATAAGGCTGGGCTTCGATTTCGACAGATTTATTCCGCTTCAGTTCTTTCCCTCTTTCTTTTGAATCGGACACACCATTTTTTTTCGTCTGTCTGTTCGTTTTTGTTTTGTATTTAAACTAGTTTTTGCTTCAAACATTTACATCTCCCAACTATTTATGCGCTCCGTTAACCACAAGTGTCCTTTTTTTTTGTTGGCTTTTGACGTATACACGTTATTAAAGTATTTAATATCACTCATACGCCACTCGAACAAACTGAGAGTGTTTTTTTCCGCATAAATTTCACGCACATAAAGTTTTAATTACATTTTCATAGAAAAAATTGTCTTGCTGCTGTTGGTTGGCAACAACTGTTGCTGTCGTTGTCGATGATGGCCGACGTCACTCAACAGGTGCGACTGCAAAATCAGCTGGCTGGCAATGCCAACAATGGAAATGTGTTGCTTGTGTTGGCATTAATTAAGAGTTACGTCTGGCCAAATTGTTCTTAATTATCTGTGAAATCGACTAAAGTTAACATAATTGATACACGGACTAATTAGTCTAATGAAAAGGAGACAGAGACGCCGAGAGTCAGACAGTGTAGTTGCAGACAATGAATACAAGTCAATGATTTAGCTAATTAAGGGGCATTAGGAGATTTACCTGAATTTCTCTCGACAGTGTAACTGTCGAAATCAGAGACATTTGGAAGCCTGAAAAGGAGTTTTTTTCACAGCTTTCTTTGTTTTGGCAAATAATGACAATTGGAATAAATAAAAAGAAGATTAATAAGAAAACCAACTCGAGCTTGAACAATTACTTGTCAACAATGATTTAACCAAATCGGCGGGCCACTGTCTGAGAGTCGATGTTACCCTGTCTGAGATTCGATGTCACTCTGTCTGAAAGTGGATGTCACCCTGTTTAATACTCAATATCACATGTTTAATACAGAATGTCACCTTGTCTAAGACTCGATGTTGCTTTTATTGTTGTTTTTTTTTCTTCTTTATTTTTTTTTGTTTTGTTTTATTTCATGTTTTTTTGTATTTATTTTATTTTTTTTAATTTTTATTTTATTTTTTATAATTTTTTTTTATTTTATTTTACTTTTTTTAATTTTTTTTATTTTATTTTAATTTTATTTTATATTATTTTTATTTTATTTTTTTTATTTAATTTTATTTTATTTTTTTTTATTTCATTTCATTTTATTTTATTTTATTTTATATTATTTTTATTTTTTTTATTTAATTTTTTTTTTTTTTTTATTTTATTTTATTTTTTTATTTTATTTTATTTTATTTCATTTCATTTCATTTTTTTTATTTTATTTTATTTTATATTATTTTTATTTTATTTTATTTTATTTTATTTTAATTTATTTTATTTTATTTTATTTTATTTTATTTTATTTTATTTTTTTATTTTAATTTAATTGTATTTTATTTTATTTTATTTTATTTTATTTTATTTTATTTTATTTTATTTTATTTTATCATATTTTATTTTATTTTATTTTATTTTATCATATTTTATTTTATTTTATTTTATTTTATTTTATTTTATTTTATTTTATTTTATTTTATTTTATTTTATTTTATTTTATTTTATTTTATTTTATTTTATTTTGTCATATTTTATTTTATTTTATTTTATTTTATTTTATTTTGTTTTGTTTTATTTTTCGGAATAATGGTAGGGGGGGGGGGGGTGGTTTCTGCCCTTTGTCTACTTCACTTCTTCATTCCTCTTATCGAAAGTAAATATTTTTTTAAAGCCAGGCACCACAAACGATTTATTTCCTTTAATTTGACACAAAGCGAATAGCCGTTGAAAGTTAAATGTCATAAATGGCCCGACAATTTATCACGAATGCTTCGAAAATATCCCGTGAAGCCAACGAAACGGATGAGCGATGTGAGTGTTTGATGGCTGAGTGTGTGCGGACTGTGTGTGCTGTGAGCTGTGTGGTATCACGTGACGTATGATTAATGTTAAATCATTAAATATTAAGTATACGCCCGGTGGTGCTCTTCAGTGTATTCATTTAAGTCATATTTAGCTATTTTAGTTATATTTTATTCATCGCCCCCCTAAGAGCGGTCACAGATGTGGCGATTTCGCGCCAAATGTTTTCAAATTTTTAGGAGACATTTGGGGATGTTCATGATTTATGACAAGTTCGATGATTTTCCTAAGGGAATTTCTGGCAACTCTCGAATGCTCCATATCCCCTTGCTCATCACATTCCTCAGACACTCTTTGCTTGTTAAATAAATAAAAATGATTAGAACGTTTTTCAAAAGCCATCGATTAATTTAGTGCTTGTTTTAAGTGTGGTTTATATATTACCTAAAACATTTATAACAACACCAATTTGTAGACGTAGACGTGTGTGTGTGTCGGTGTAACGAAGTATAGCTGTGTGACTTTGTCAAATTGTCAAATTGTATCCAAATGATTGATCGTTTGGTTTATACAAAAACATTTACCCTTAAGCTGTAACGTGTGGTCATGGTTTTTTGTTTTTTATTTCTAGTTTTTCTTTTTTTAATATATTTATATTTTTCTTAGTTTCTCTATATGTATGTATGTGGAATATTTTGTTCTCGTGTAATATGCAAATTTTATGAGCTTTAGCTTTGGTGTTGACAGCACATTAAAGGCATTATGAAAACAAATCGTTGGAAAATGCATAGCAAAATGTTTTTGTCCCCTCTCCTGCACCTTTCACTCGTATGCGCCATTAAAACCATTGAAAATATTTTAACATTTTATTACTTAATTTTTATGGTCCGAGGGGTGGCAATTTTTGTAAAAATGTATTTCACAAAAACATTAGTTTTAAACAGTTTTAACTGCGCAGTTAGTTTTGTCATTGGGCGACGTTTTGTCGTTCATTTAGTTTTGTTTCGACTTTATATCAATGTCTCTAGTGATGAAAGTTAAAAAAAAAACAGATACAAGAAAATTGCAATTCAATGTGTTATAATAGTCTAAAAAATAAGGAGTTCAAGAGGAAAAAGATGAATGAAACAAATCTGGAAATTAAAAAAGAGTATGAAACAATGATATTCAATGTCTTTCTTCATAGAGAATAATCATATAATGGAGCTGACACAGTTATCCAACTCCAGTCTTCCTATGTCGAGTGTCTTTAGTAGAACAAATACAAGCAACGACAGTCGCTGAATTGGAAATAAATTAGCCCCCACAACTATGTGTGAAATAACACGCCAAGAAGATAAAAATCTGTCCCAAATCTGGTTTTGTCAAATTTTTCTTTTTTATTTGGAGGTTATGTCGAGGAGCGTAAAATATTCCAAAAATTGTGATGGTGGGTTGTGATGCTTTTCCAAAAATAATAATATACCCTTTATTAAGAGTTCATTTAGAAAGTTAATTATTTACGATGGCAATGATATTCATAATTGTATTAAACCCATACTCAACACCAAAGGCCATCCCCCCCACCCTCTCCCCGACCCGCCGACCACCATACATAATTAACTTGTTACTCCAAAAAGGTTTTTCTACTTTGCCTTCTTAGCCATTCCTTGGCTCTACATAATTACAATCCATTGTCAATGTCTGTTAAGTAAAAGCCCATCAATTTCCGGTTAATTAATTATTAATATAATTCAAATAACACCAACACACTCACACACACACACACGCAGACATGCATACATAGGCCTAATACAACTCATACAATGTGAGTGTTCCGACTGACATTTGCATATCTGAAAAATGACAATTAACCATGAGAGGGTTTTTCTTTTTTTTTTGTGTACATTTGAGTAGGGAAATGTAAGACTTAATTAAACGCCATGAATTTGTACGACGAAGAGACATCAAGCGGCCAAAAAAAAACACCGCACATCTAATTCGCCTAAATGAGAAGTTGCGGTGGGGGGGAGGAGTTTGCTGTCGTAGCCAAATGAGAAAAAAAAGAAATTCATATTTAATCCTCATTACCAAACATAATGCATTATTTTTACCCGTTGTCACTTTTCCAAGGGAATGCGAGGCGAATCCTTTTTTTTTTTTTTTTAATTTACTCTTCACTCCTTTGCGTTTACTTGCGTGTTTTCGAATCGTTAGCGGAATTGTACTTGTCAATATGGTTTATAACGAAAAAAAAAAGAATAGGGGGAAAACGCTTCTCCTTATCCTGCAGTAATTATGGGAAATGTTTTTCAGGGTTTCCTCCCGGTTTATGACATGTTTTCATGGTAAAGTATTTAGAAAACTGTGTTTCATTGTGGACGAGGTTTCTATTTATAGCGGTGAGTCAGAGCTGAGTTCAGGTAGTCCTCCATGCATCAGGTAGTCCTTTTTGGCAGGCAGCGCTAATTGAAGTGGCGATGAGTTCTTTCCGTAGACACCTCAGCCCCTTACCCGATACGAAGCGCTTGGCGAAAGACTCGTTACGAATGACTGGGGTCATTTCAGTATCACAGTGCGTATGATTGTTATGACTTCGTTACAAAGATAAGCTGTGACCATTTCATGCACATGCGTTTGTAATTCCTGGCATTTACCAGTTCGACACTGTCATCGCTGACCTTTGATTTGAATTATCTCTCGTTTTTTTCCCCCCGTGTGATTTCATTATTTTTACAACCCTAAGGAGTTGCGTTGCTGTTACAGCCGTGTAACACGATAATGAGTGTAATTAATGAAACCGTAGGCCACACGTTGCCAGTTAATCTTTTGTGTGGCTTTTTCCAAAAAAAATATCAACACTTTTTCCATTCTTGTATGCAAATTAATATGAATTCAATAAAGGAAGCGCCAAAAACACACAAAAAAAGTGTGCACATGAAATGCCAACTGATATGTGAAATTCAATTTTTTTTTTTTTAAATTAAATATGTTGTGGCACAGAGAGGCGCATAATTTGTATGTAGAATGGAATGTGGCACATAAAATAAAATAAAATAAAATAAAATAAAATAAAATAAAATAAAATAAAATAAAATAAAATAAAATAAAATAAAATAAAATAAAATAAAATAAAATAAAATAAAATAAAATAAAATAAAATAAAATAAAATAAAATAAAATAAAATAAAATAAAATAAAATAAAATAAAATAAAATAAAATAAAATAAAATAAAATAAAATAAAATAAAATAAAATAAAATAAAATAAAATAAAATAAAATAAAATAAAATAAAATAAAATAAAATAAAATACAGTAAAATAAAATAAAATAAAATAAAATAAAATAAAATAAAATAAAATAAAATAAAATAAAATAAAATAAAATAAAATAAAATAAAATAGAATAAAATAAAATAAAATAAAATAAAATAAAATAAAATAAAATAAAATGAAAAAAATGAAAAAAAAAAAAAAAAAAAAAAAATAAAATAAAATAAAATAAAATAAAATAAAATACAATATGATAAAATAAAATAAAATAAAATAAAATAAAATAAAATAAAATAAAATAAAATAAAATAAAATAAAATAAAATAAAATAAAATAAAATAAAATAAAATAAAATAAAATAAAATAAAATAAAATAAAATAAAATAAAATAAAATAAAATAATTAAAATAAAATAAAATAAAATAAAATAAAATAAAATAAAATAAAATAAAATAAAATAAAATAAAATAAAATAAAATAAAATAAAATAAAATAAAATAAAATAAAATGAAATGAAATAGAAAAAATAAAATAAAATAAAATAATTAAAATAAAATAGTTAATTAAAATTAAATAATTAAACAATTAAATAATTAAATAATTAAATAATTAAATGATTAAATAATTAAATGATTAAATAATTAAACATTTAAACAATTAAATAAACAAACAAACAATTGGTTAACCCCTTTCTCCCCATTCAGAGCCACAGTCAACTACATATGAACTTCCTAGGAATGATCCTAAAAAGTGTATCAAGTCACATTTGCTTTCTAGAATTGTATTAGCCAATTATTGGAGCGTATGCGTAATATTAATTTAAGAATCAGGAACTCATTATCCTGAAAATTCAAATCAACTTATCACAATGGATTTAACTTTTTCTTCTTTCAGTGTAGGGGGGTGATTTGTATATATATAAAAAAACAATGTTTACTTCTCCATATGTTTTCCATACAGTTAACATCGTCTACGGCACCGTTCAACTTCTCCTCTTGAAAAGTTAAAAAAAAAAAACGTATGATACTTTTACATTGAATGGATTTAGCGTTTTTTCCCCTATGTTGGAGGAGATTTTGAAGAATACATGGTTTAGTCTTCCATATGTTTTCGGTTCGGACAATATTCTGTGAGCAACAGATCCTTGAAAACTTTCGTTAATATCCTAAGTATTGGCCCATTTTTCTAATACGACTTTAATACTGCAAGTGTTTTCAAAAAAAGGCTCTTATCGTAATGATATTTTAGTTAAACCTGCACATAGTCATGTTGTTTTGCAAAAGAATTTCATTCTCTCTGTTGTCTCGCTTCTCGTTTATTTTGGTTAAAAACGAAATTAATTCCTCGCATTTTCCAATTTAGCACAGATTTAGTTGTTTTGCATTTTATTATTTTTTTTTGTGTTTTCTCTCTCTCTCTCTCTCTCTTCTGTCCTTGACAAATTCTTGGGGTTTTTGTGCTATTTTGTTGTGTTGACTTAATTTAATTAATTTTAAACTTTTGGACAAAAATAGGCAAAAATAATTCCAGTTATTTTCCTAGGCAGTCGATGATGTTGTCACATGGCCATCCCTTTGAACTCTGTTTCCTTTTTGTTTTTTGGGGTGGATAGTAGTGGACGGAGAAAAGAAAAACTTGGTAAAAACAAACATTTTTGGAAAAACTCTCGAAACTCTTTTGTCAAACAACATAATTAGACAAATTAAGAGGAGCACCCCCCAGCACCCCTATTCCCAGGCCAATGCTTAGGAGAAGAAGGCCAATCTGAATCCTTTTATCCTTTTATTTGAAAGTACTGGAACTGAAACAAAAACTGTAGTTTCACAATAATATGAATAAAAAATGACCAATGTTTGTTTATTTATTTTTCTTTTAATGGGCTAGTTGTCTTTGTTCTATATTTTAATATTACTGGATTTGAGGATATGATGATTTCGAAATATTTAAAAATTCGAAGCAGTTTTGCAATATCATCCCAATGGAGTTGCCGAAACTGGGATTTAGTGGCATCCTGTACCGATGATGATCAAGTTCTTCCTTTGCCTCTCTTCAACGTCCCACGTTGAGTCAGCAAAAGAAAGAAAGAGCAGGAGTACTGTTAGCCCTGAAAATAATGTTAGGGAGATTTCCTTTAAGGATTTGCCAAATCCCCCAGCCCGACTGGTTATGCCAGAAAATCCAGCAACACGGATACAATAAATAGGAAAGAAAAAAACTCACACTCAGAGACCAAGAAAATCCCGCCAACACACAACACAAAAAAATTTATATCAGCCATTTATTGTTGTCTAGCCTGTGCCAAGTCAGGTGAAGCCATCCTCCTGCGAAGGACACCAAAGGATTGACGACAAACAACAAAAACTAAACATTTGGACATGGCCCAACATGTCTTTTACGGGTTGGTAACCGGTTGTTAAATGAAAACGGAAAAGAAATGTTTAGCTTTTTTTTAAGTGGGCATTAACAAAGGATAAACCGGGCAACTAAGCGAACAACAACAGTGAAAAAAAAAATAAGGAAAATCCTTTTTTGCCGCAGAGAGAGAAAATATCTAACAATGAGAAACAATTGATGTGATGAAAACTTATCAAACCGAAGGCTGGCCAGACACATTGGATCTGTGACATGTTGCATGTGTGTTGGGACAGCAATCCCAAATACATGGGACAATCCCCAATCACAATGTTTTTTTGATAATTTAATTTTTTTTTTTTTCATTTTTGGTAATTTTTTTTTTCCAAAATGTTCTTAGGAGAAATTTTTTGTGGATTTGTAAAAAAAAAAACCTTTTGTCCTTAACTAAAAGTTAAAAAAATCTCTGGACACCAATCCCAAATACATGGCACACCAATTACAATTTTTTTTTGATAATTTAATTTTTTTTTCTCATTTTTGGTAATTTTTTGTCCTTTGTTCATTTTCGACCCAAAAATTACACTTTTTTTAAAAAAATTTGTTAGGAGAACATTTTTTGTATTTAAGAAAAAATGATTTCTCTTTAACTAAAAGACACGAACAAAATTTGATTTTCGATTTAAGAACTTTTTCCAAATAACGGGTTTTTTCAGATATGTTTTTAAATAGACAATTTTTGACACTTCATTAGATTTTAGTTTTCAAGTAAAATCGATAAAAAAAAAACGCCTGATTTGTATTTAACTAAAGATACGAACGAAACTTTGATTTGCGATTTAGGAAGTATTTCCAAATAGCCGGTTTTTTTTATTGCGATATTGTTACTTTTTTCGAAATAGTTTTTTTTTAATTTTTCTTTGGAGAAAATTTTTTGTATTTAAATTTTAAAAAAATTTCTTTGGAGAATATTTTTTGTATTTAAATTTTAAAAAAATTTCTTTGGAGAATATTTTTTGTATTTAACTAAAGATAGGATCAAAACTTTGATTTGCGATTTAGGAACTTTTTCCAAATAGACGGGTTTTTTCAGATATTTTTTACAATAGAACATTTTTGACACTTCATTAGATTTTAGTTTTCAAGTAAAATCGATAAAAAAAAAAGTCTGATTTGAGTTTGAATGTTGGAACTTGTTTTTTTTTAAATTTTTTTTTTAACAAAAAATATTTTTTTTTTAGGTTTTTATTGCGATTTTTTCGAAATAGGTTTTTTTGAATTTTTGGTAATTTTTTGCCCTTCCACACAAAATTACACATTTTTTTAAAAAAAATTTCTTAGGAGAATATTTTTTGTATTTAACTAAATACAAAAAATTTCTTAGGAGAACATTTTTTGTATTTAACTAAAGATACGAACAAAACTTTGATTTGCGATTTAGGTTTTTTCCAGATATGTTTTCAAATAGAACATTTTTGACACTTTATTAGATTTTAGTTTTCAAGTAAAATCGATAAAAAAAAAAACGTCTGATTTGAGTTTGAATTTTGGAACTTGTTTTTTTTTAACAAAATCTGGAAAAAAATCTTGTTTGAGGATTTTATTGCGATTTTTTCGAAATAGGTTTTTTTTTTAATTTTTTGTCCTTTGTTCATTTTCGACCCAAAATTAAACATTTTTCCAAAAAAAAATTCTTAGGAGAACATTTTTTGTATTTAACTAATGATACGAACAAAACTTTGATTTTAGGAACTTTTTCCAAATAGACGGGGTTTTTCAGATATGTTTTTAAATAGAAAATCTTGACACTCATTAGATTTTAGTTTTCAACAAAAAAACCCTTTTGGCACTTTTTTTTTTCTTGTCAATATGTAATTAACATATTCCTAGCCAGACTGCAATTCTTGTTCGGTCTCCACCAGAAACTCATAGAAAATCTTTTCTATCCTAACCGAAAATCCGCTCTGCTTTCCTCGACACCGGCTGCATTGAACGACCCTCGTATAGGGCATTTGTATTCATATATTGGTTTTCCAGTTACCTACGTAGGCACATATCTTCAAACACTCCACCCTTTAACGAATCGAATGAAAAAGGAAATTCTAAATTGAGTGTGTTTTTGTAGGCTGTCGTTTTGTTTTCTCGGAGTCAGTCTACCTTAAGGCGTTCTTGGTGTAAATGAAAGGTTATATACATGTGAGTGTGTGTGTGTGTGTGTGACGATGATATTGTCTTACATGAACTTGCGAACACACGCTACACACAGACAAACACACACACGCACTTATACTCGCCACGCAGAACTCTAAGGAAACGGAAATTGAATTAAGTGTGCTTTTTACACTTCTTGATTTAAGTATGCGTGTGTGTGAGTGGTGGCGATGGCGTTGATGGGACGAGCTTTCAAGTGGCGTATGTGGCTGTCTGTCTTTCTGTCTGCCTGCCTGCCTGCCTGCCTGCCTGCCTGCCTGGTCGCCTAACATCGGCATGAGTGTGTTAACATCTTCATGTACATCCACATGTGGAACATGCAGCGTGTGTGCTGTGCCGGTGTCTTTGTTATGCGTATGTGAACGTTGGGCGGCCAAAACCCCCGCTTATGTGTCGAACATGTTCTGTTCGTCTTGTCTTACATAATATCCTCATATCATATAAAACAATTTGCATAAATTAGTTAAATACGACTAAAATGTACAAGCAGAGAGTGAGCAAGTAAGATTGTCTTTTTTTTTTGTTTGTTTTGTTTTTTTCGTTTTTTCTCTCTGTAAAGTGTGTCCCCGCATTCGTGTGAAAAATCTCGTATGTAATTTGAAAGGCTCAACGTTGTTTATTAGCGCAGCAAATAACATTTTATTGGCATTCTTATCATACATTACTGCAGTCGCCGGTAGCTCGTAGATCAACCCATCTCAGACCCAGCCCATATTCCATCAGCTTTATTCCATCATTGCTTTAATGAACGCAGGGGAGTTTGTAATTGCTGCCAAGCAATACCCCGAGAAGATCAAAAGATTATAATTTCATTAATGGCAAATTTTCAAGCGGCTTGAATTGGTTGTATCTGCCGGCAGACAGGGGTGCCTTAGCCAAGGCCAACAAACATTAGATTGTACAATGCCGGAATCTAGGCGAGAATCGCATACTCACATGCCGATTTATATATCCGTATCTCAGGATCTATTTAACATAATAGTTGTTGTTTTTTTTTGTTTTAATGGAAATGACGATTTTGGCCCTTCTTTTCAAAAATGTTTTTAGAAAGAATTTTTTTGAAAATAGTTTGATTTAAATTCAGTAATAGGAAAAAACCCGGATTTGCGATTTTGAAACTTTTTCAAAATTGGGAGAATTTTTTTAAATATTTTTTTACATAGATAATGTATGGCCATTCTTTTCAAAAATGGATTTAGAATGATTTTTTTGAAAATAGTTTGATTTAAATCTAAAATCCCGATTTGCGTTTTTGAAACTTTTTCAAAATTGAACGATTTTTTTTTAAATATTTTTTTACATAGAGAATTTATTGCAATCAGATTTCAGTTTTCCAGTAAAAAAAACTACAGCTTTAAGTTCTTTGTTGCGATTTGGTCACATTCTTGCAAAAAATGATGTTATTTTTTAAAAATGTACTTAGAATAATTTTTTTTTTTATTTATTAAAAAAAAATGTTTTGTCTAAAAGATAAAAAAAAAACCCAATTGAGACTAGAGCTTTTTTCAATTTGGCGTTTTTTTAAAAATATTTTTTTAAATAGACAAAACTTCTCAAAAAAAACAGATTTAAGATCTTTGTTGCAATTTGGGATTTTTTTTTTAAAAAGGCGTTTTTTTAAATTTACGATTTTTTTAAATCGAAAAACTTCTCCAAAAAAAACTGGTTTAAGATCTTTGTTGCGATTTGAGATTTTTTTTTTTTAAAATGGCGTTTTTTTTAGATACGCGATTTTTTTTTTTAAATATTTGTTTAAATAGACAAAACTTTTCCAAAAAAAAAAACAGATTTAAGATTATAAGATTTAAAATAGTTTTTTTAACTAGACTTCTCCAAAAAAAAACAGATTTAAGATCTTTGTTGCAATTCGGGAATTTTTTTTTAAAAAAATGGAGATTTTTTCAAATTGACGATTTTTTTAAAAATATTTTTTTAAATCGAAAAACTTCTCCAAAAAAAACTGATTTAAGATCTTTGTTGCGATTTTAGAAATTTTTCCATTTAGAAAATGGAGTTTTTTCAAATGGACGATTTTTTAAAAATATTTTTTTAAATCGAAAAACTTCTCCAAAAAAAACTGATTTAAGTTCTGTGAAATTTTTTTTGAATAAATGGCGTTTTTTTTAATGATTTTATTTAAAAAAAAAAAAAAAAATTGTCTGACTTGGTTATGTTGTTTTAATTCAAAATTTTGTTGGCCATTTATCAGATTTAAGGTGTTTTTTTACAATTTGCACACTTTTTTCCTAAAATGGCATTTTGTTTTGTCAAAAATGTTCTTAAAAGAAAACGTTTTGTATTTATTAAAAAAAAGTTTTGTCCTTAACTAAAAAATACAAAAATCCGCTTTCAAGTTTTGGAACTTTTTCAAAATTGTTGTTTTTTTAAAAATATTTTTTAAAAATGTTTTTAGAATTTTTTTTTTTTATTAAAAAAAATGTTTTTTCTAAAAGATAAAAAAAACCCCAATTGAGACTTTAAGCTTTTTTCAAATTCGCGATTTTTTTTTTAAAAATATTTTTTTGAAATAGAAAAACTTCTCCAAAAAAAAACTGATTTAAGATATTTGTTGCAATTTGGGAAATTTTTTTTAAAAAAAATGCATTTTTTTTCAAATTGACGATTTTTTTAAAAATATTTTTTTTAAATCGAAAAACTTCTCCAAAAAAAAACTGATTTAAGATCTTTGTTGCGATTTGTGAAATTTTTTTAATAAATGACGTTTTTTTTAAAGATTTTTTTTTTATTTTTTTAAAAAAAAAATTTGTACAATTTTTTATTTTTTTAAAAAAAATGTAAAATTTTTCCTAATATGGCATTTTGTTTTGTCAAAAATGTCCTTAAAAGAAAATGTTTTGTATTTATTAAAAAAAAGTTTTGTCCTTAACTATATAATACAAAAATCCGCTTTCAAGTTTTGGAACTTTTTCAAAATTGTTGTTTTTTTTTAATATTTTTTAAAAATGTTCTTAGAATTTTTTTTTTATTAAAAAAAAATGTTTTGTCTAAAAGATAAAAAAAAAACCCAATTGAGACTTTAGAACTTTTTTCAAATTCGCGATTTTTTTCTTTAAATATTTTTTTGAAATGGAAAAACTTTTCTGATTTAAGATATTTGTTGCAATTTAGGAAAATTTTTTTTTAAAAAATTAAGTTTTTTTCATATTGACTATTTTTTTAAATCGAAAAACTTCTCCAAAAAAAACTGATTTAAGATCTTTGTTGCGATTTGTGAAATTTTTTTAATAAATGGCGTTTTTTTTATTTTTTTAAAAAAAAAAATTGTACAATTTGGTGATTTTGTTTTAATTCAAAATTTTGTTGGCCATTTATCAGATTTTAGTTTTCCAGATTTAAGGTGTTTTTTTACGATTTGCACACTTTTCCTAAAATGGCATTTTGTTTTGTCAAAAGTGTTCTTAAAAGACAATGTTTTGTATTTATTAAAAGGAATTGTCCTTAACTAAAAAATACAAAAATCCGCTTTCCAATTTTGGAATGAATTATTTGTGAATGTAAATGGCCCCAGGTTCATTTCTGCCTTAAATCTTTAATGGTTTTTTTTTTTTTTTAATATTTCTCTTATCACACCAAATCAGGCCCTGTGACAGCATTTAATGGGGGAATTGTCTTAAAGTAGAAACACAAAAATGAAAGAGTTCCAGAATGTTCACAGACATTACACAGATACAGTGGCAGATGCAAATGTAATCGTTTGCGGAATCGTTTACTCACGGACACATACATGGGCAAACATTTTCACACATATGGGAACATGGGAACGTTAGGGTCTCTTTTTTTTAGGAATGAATGCAAAATGGTTTTCCTTTTCGTTGCCTTTCCTTCCAATACACCCCAATGTCACTTTCGCATATGATGAGTAAAAGAATTTTAATTATAAAAATCCTTTTTTTTCCCCCCCCCCGTTTAATCATATTAAACACAACAACAGCAACACCAGCGAATTTAATTTCATTTTCATTTCAAGTACAGGCATAATACATATAATTATACTGGGTGGGTGAGGGGCGGAAAGGGATGGACTTTTTAGTAAGTATGTGGAACATACGCACACACACACACACACGCTCAATTTACATGCATGTGACTACAACATACCAGTGCGATTAAGTCCATATGCGAGGAGTGTCCCATTCCCGATAACAGTTTTTCTGCTCAGTTCGTTTTTTTTTTGGTTTTAACGACGTCATTGAAAATTTAAATTCAATTTCACCCCAATGGGTTTTCCTTGTTTTTTTTCTGGTCGATTTTTTTTTCTTTACATCATCTTGAAATGATTTTATTAAATTTTTCTGCCTTTTTTGTGTGTGGACCATTTTCTGGCAACATCGTCGGTAGTTGGCTGACATGTTTGACGGTGTTATTACCTCGCCGAGTACTTTACATAATTTCATATAATTTTATTCCATAATTATAGGATAAAGTTTTGTTGCCTGTATACCTATGGCGAATGTAATGGTTCACATTTTCCAGTCTCCGAAAATCGTTGGCTTTAGCTGGCGATTGGTTTTGTCCTGGCTGTGTCCTGTTGGCTGAATGTGACAGCAAAGGATATAGAGTGGTTATTATGTTAATTTTTAAGTCTTTTTTGTTGTTGGCATTAACTGGCTTTGATTTGGTCAATGGTGAGCGGGGTGGTGCACAGTGGGGCGAATTTGACAATTTGTTGGGAATAAAAAAAGAGAAAAACGTTTGAAAATTTTAATTGGCTCGAAAGATTTTTATAAAATTTCGTCGAGTTAAAGTTCCAATTATACGATTTTAATGAAATCATTCACAGAGACCTGGCAGAGCATAAGTCCGAAACCTTTGAGTCTTACGGGAGTGGTGGTATGAGCTCCTGAAGTTCTAATTTTTAAAAAAAAAAAATCTGAAAATTAAAATTTATCTACACGATTTCAATGAAATTTCACAAAAATAAATCTAAGATGCCCCATAGGGTCTGGCGACAGTAATGGTGTGAGCTCCCAACATTGGAGCCTGAAGAGGAGTTTTCATTTTTTTTTTTTTTAAAAAATCTGAAAATTAAAATTCATCTACACGATTTTAATGAAATTCCACAAAAATATAGCAGAGGTGTCCGTGAGTCTTGGTGTGAAATATGAACCCATTGGGCCTGGCGACAGTGATGGTGAGTTCCCGAAAATGGAGATCGAAGAGAAGTTCTAATTTTTAAAAAAAAAAATCTGAAAATTCAAATTTAGTTACACGATTTCAATGAAATTCCACAATAAATCGAAAAACTTCCCAAAAAAACTGATTTAAGATCTTTGTTGCGATTTGAGAAATTTTTTTTTTAAAAAATGGCGTTTATTCAAATTGGCGATTTTTTTAAAATATTTTTTCAAATAGACAAAACTTCTCCAAAAAAAAACTGATTTCAGATCTTTGTTGCGATTTGTGAATTTTTTTTTAATAAATGGCGTTTTTTTTAAAGATTTTTTTTTTTATTTTTTTAAAAAAAATTGTGTACAATTTGGTGTTGTTTTTTTTTGGTCATTTATCAGATTTTAGTTTTGGAGCCTGAAGAGGAGTTTTCATTTTTTTTTTTTTTTACTAAATCTGAAAATTAAAATTCATCTACACGATTTCAATGAAATTCCACAAAAATATACCAGAGTTGTCCGTGAGTCTTGGTCTGAAATCTGAACCCATTGGGCCTGGCGACTGTGATGGTGTGAGTTCCCGAAAATGGAGATCGAAGAGAAGTTCTAATTTTTAAAAAAAAAAATCTGAAAATTCAAATTTAGTTACACGATTTCAATGAAATTTCTACAAAAATAAATCTAAGATGTCCATGAGTCTAAATCTGAAATTTGAGCCCGTTGGGTCTGGCGAGAGTGGTGGTATGAGCTCCCGACAATGGAGCCTAAAGAAGAGTTTTCATTTTTTTTTTTTTTTTTTTTTTTTTTAAATAAATCTGAAAATTAATATTTATATACACGATTTCAATGAAATTCCACACAAATAAATCTAAGATGTCCATGAGTCTAAATCTGAAATCTAAGCCCATTGGGCCTGGCGACAGTGTTGGAGTGAGCTCCTGAAAATGAACCCAGACGAGAAATTTTAATTTTGCAAACAATTCTGAAAATTTAAAACTGAATTGCACGATTTCAAGAATGTTGGTTTTTAACAAAAGTGAAAATTTAAAACGACGTGTGATTTCTGTAAATATTTCATAAAAATCCAAACACACTCTTTCGAAAGCCCCACTGTGCGAATATCCAACGAACTGGGATTATTTCATTCATATAACTTTTAACAACGACTAATTTTTCTTTTCTCTTTTTGTCGTTTAAGGACTTTCAAATATTTATGTGGTCATTGTTCTGTGTACGAGTGTTTGTCTGTGGGTGTGCCTGTGTGTGTGGTTTGCATATTTAAAAAAATAGCCACAGTTTCATTTTGTTATAACCAAAGACCGCCCGCCCTCTGTCTAAGAATATGAATTTTTTATTATTATTTAAAAACCCAAAAAAAAAAACAAACAAAAAAATTTTTGCATAAATTGCAAGTTTTCTTTTCTTTATTATGTTCGGAAAGGTGACTCTCGCCCCTTCCCCTTTGCTTCGCCCTGCCTATAAAGCCTTGGTCAACAGTGAATATTTTATTATTAAATTATATATTTATAAGAAACTTTAGCAACTGAGTCCCATATCATTCACTCGATAAAGAATATATTTTCTATTCAATTTTATTTGGACAGCTGTGGTTTTTGTTGTCCCTGTAAACTGTTGTCATTCAGTAGAAGTGAACGCTTCACAAAACAATGTTCCTTTCTTTTGCAGAAAAAAAAATATAAAACTCTTCACATGAAATGTTTACAAATAACGAGACAAACACTGAAACGTACCGATGGAGAGAGTTTAACTCAAAATGAAACTTTTAAAATTGCCCCAAGTTTCGGTGCGTTTCAAAAAAAATACAATTGACGTTAAGAATAAATTAGGCAGGGCATTTCACCAGCTGTAGACCTCTGTACAATTAATATTTTAAATTTAACAATTTGTTCAAATGGTTGACTGTACTTCCCAGTATTATTACCGCCAGATACATCAAATGTCAAAAACTTTTCAGTTGCTAGGCCGAAATTTTATTAACCGCGACGAGTGCTAAAGTCCCTGCCATATACAAGATTGATAGGGCGGCAGAAAAATGTTTGATGATGATTTATGGGTTTCTTTATTTTTATTTTTTAAAATATTTATTTTTGTCTGTTATTGATTTATTAATTTATTAATTCATTAATTTATTAATTCATTTTTATTTTTTAAATTATTTATTTTTTATTATTGATTTATTAATTCACTAATTTATTATTTCATTAATTTATTAATTCATTAATTTTTTAATTAATTAATTAATTTAGTAATTTATTAATTTATTTATTTATTTATTAATAATTACTTACTTACTTACTTACTCACTTACTTACTTACTTATTCATATTCATAAATTTGTTTATTTACAAATTTTTTAACTTAAATTCCTTTTATTTAAAATTTTTGTATTTATATTTTTATTTATCTATAAATTTAATTATTTATAAATTTTATTATTTACAATTTTTTTTTATTTATAGATTTTTTATAAATTTTTTTAGTTACTATATTTTTTATTTATATTTGTTTTTAAATGAAAATTTAATTATTTATAATTTTTTTTATTTATAAATTTTTTATTTATAATTTTTTTTATTTATAATTGTTTTTAAGTTAAATTTTTTTTATTTATAAATTTTTTTATTTATAAATTTGAAAATTTATTTTTTTATTTATAATTTTTTTTTTATTTATACATTTTTTTAGTTAAACTTTTTTTATTTATAATTGTCTTTAAATTAAATTTTTTTTATTTATAATTTTTTTTATTATAAATTTTTTTATTTATACATTTTTTTATTTAAAATTTTTTTATTTATAAATTTTTTTATTTCAATTTTTATAAATTTAATTATTTACAAATAGTTTTATTTATAAAATTTTCTTATTTATACATTTTTTTTGTTTTTAATTTTTTTTTATTTATAATTTTTTTTATCTATACATTTTTTGGATTTTATTTATACATTTTTTTAGTTAAACTTTTTTTTATTTATAATTGTCTTTAAATTATTTTTTTTTTTATTTATAATTTTTTTTATTATAAATTTTTTTATTTATACATTTTTTTTTTAATTTTTTTTTTATTTATAAATTTATTTATTTATACATTTTTTTATTTATTTATAATTTTATTTATTTATAAATTGAATTATTTACAATTTTTTTTATTTATAGATATTTTTTTTTATAATTTTTTTTCTTAATACATTTTTTTATTTATAATTTTTTTTCTATTTATAAATTTTTTTTATTTATACCTTTTTTATTAAAATATTTTTTTATTTATAATTGATTTTAAATTAAATTTTTTATTTATAAATTTTTTTTTAAAAATTTTTTTATTTATAAATTTTTTTTTAAAAAATTTTTTATTTATAAATTTTTTTTTAAAAATTTTTTTTATTTATAAATTTTATTCTTAATACATTTTTTTTATTTATAATTTTTTTTTATTTATAAATTATATTATTTACAAATTTTTAATTTATATTTTTTTTAAGAATTTTTGTAATTACAATTTTTTTTTATTTATAATTTTTTTTTTTAAATTTTTTTTTATTTATAAATTTATTTATTTATAAATTTTTTTATTTATAATTTTATTTATTTTTAAATTGAATTATTCATAAATTTTTTTATTTATAATTTTTTTTATTTATACATTTTTTTTTATAATTTTTTTTCTTAATACATTTTTTTATTTATAATTTTTTTCTATTTATAAATTTGTTTGATTTAGAATTTTTTTCTTTTATACAGTTTTTAATTAAAATATTTTTTTATTTATAATTGATTTTAAATTAATTTTTTTTTATTTATAAATTTTTTTATTTATAATTTGTTTTATTATAAATTTTTTTATTTATTATAAATTTATTTATTTATAAATTTATTTATTTATAAATTTAATTATTTATAAATTTTTTATATATACAAATATTTTTATTTATATTTTTTTTTAAAAAACTTTTTTATTTATAAATTTTTTTCTTAATACTTTTTTTTTGTTTATAAATTTTATTATTTACAAATTTTTAATTTATATATTTTTTAATTTATACAATTTTTTTTAAGAATTTTTTAGTTACAATTTATATATGTTTTTAAATTAAAATTTTGTTATTTGTAATTTCTTTTATTTATACATTTTTTTATTTAAAATTTTGTTTATTTACATGTTTGTTTATTTATTTAAATTTTTTGTTATCATTATGATTGAATGATTAATTAATTCCTTTAATATTTTTTAAAAATTTAAAATTTTTTTTTTATTTTTTTATTATTTTTTCGTTACAATTGAAAGTAAATATTTTTTTAAAATATTTTGGAATCTTATGGTTACATTGAGGAGGTCCTTTCCGACTAGAATTTACAAATAGCGTTATGTTGGTCCTAACAGACATTTTCAATTCCCAAAATAATCTTTGCGATTCGCCTGCTCCTTTAATGCCCTCGACGGTGACAGGGATCATCGAATGTCTTAATTATTTTAAAAGCTTCCAAAAATATACACATTCCTGCCATATACATATGTATGTATAGTCGAAACAATTCCAGGACATTTGCACGCACACATACACACTCTCACATACGCATACACACTAAGTACTAATTAATTTAATGTGGCTCATAAAGGGAACCGACGTTTTATGCTGGTGCTGTTCTATTTTGGTTTAACTCACTTTCCAATTTCTCAATACGGACCACGTGCCATGTAGGTGGGATCCAGAGCCAAGATTACGCTTCTTCTATACGTGGAGGGGTCCTCTGGCTTTTTTTTTCGTTTTTGTTTTGTTTCTTGCTGGCCATTAATTATTAATGATCGCAGGAGGTCGGAACAAAAGAAACATTATGCGATTACGATTTTCTTAGTTAAGATTAACTTGAGTCAAGTCATTCCCAATAATGGTGTCCTCACTTACGGGAGGAGGGTGGCTTTGTGGGTTGTGCTGTCAAATAAATATTAAATTTTCATTTGTTTGTGTGTGTGTGTGTGTGATTTTACTTGCCTTCTCGCTTCTCAATTGAATGGTATTCAAATAAACTGGCTAAAATTCTGTAAGTGCTGTGAAAGTAGGCGGCCATGCTACATGCATGGAATGCATGAATGATTTGGCCGATTTGTGTTTTACTACTTGTATGTGATTGTGGCTTTTATCCGTAAATACAAATTGTATTTTAAGGAGTCATTTGGTTATGTTTTTTTTTTTTTTGGTTGACTTTTAATGCATCGTGAGTTAAGTCACGTTCTAGGCGAAATGTAATTAACTTCTGTTATTGTTTGATGGTGGGGAGATGGTGGGTTCAGTATTTAGTTGAATAGAATGGGAACTGAATTAAAGTCACCTGATGTTATTGTCACAAAATAATAGCAATAAAAAGGATTTGTATGCAAGTAATCCCCGAATTCCAAGTCAGCGACAATTAGTCCAATTACAGCAATTTTGGGATTATTTTCATAAAAATCCTTTTCTTATGTTTTTGACAGGAATCACCAGATCCACATCGAAAACCACGTGTCAGGGTCGTTGATGTCTAGTATTAGTGCAAGGAAATAATCGCTCCATGTCCTATACTCTTTAGGAGGACACATTCCATTCCTAGAGCTGTCCTTGGCAAAATCTGGTAGCCATGAGGAATCTCTCAATGTCCAATAATCCTTGGGAGGACACTTTCCATTGCTAGAGCTGTCCTTGGTAAAATCTGGTAGCCATGAGGAGTCTCTCCATGTCCAGTACTCCCTAGAAGGACACATTCCTTGCTGCAGTCTTCTTTTTCAAAATTTGCCGCCCAGTAGGACATGAGAAGACTCCCATCCTCACACATCCATACCATGAACCCTAAATTGAATATAATTGCAGTACTTCCCCACACATACACTCTCAGAAAAACCCAGAGTTTCCTTTTAATGAATATAATGGGTCGAGCTACTGGGTCGTCTCGGTTTTGCAGCCAGTTGCTGTAATCGTCAATGTGTTAATGGGATAATAGTTGAAAGCTTTCCCCCGCCCCCACGCCTTTTCATGGCACTGGATTGTAAAAGAAATTAACTTCAAGCTTCAGGAAAAAAAAAACTTAGAAAGTAAGAAAATAAGAAAAACAAATGTTGCATGCTGACGAGAGAGAGAGAGAGGAAAGAAACACAGCTGCTGTCGAAAGGAAACATGGGGTGGGGAGAAGCGAAGGTGCTGAAAACAACAACAACATAACACGAGGAGCGGTCATAAACTTCAACAGACACCCGGGATAATAAATAAACATGTGTTTTTTTTTCTTTTGCCTGAGCTTACCCATGTCCTCAGACTTCGGGTAAACCATTTCGCCTTGCCTTTTGCAGTTCTTGAAGTTTTCATCGCAAAAGGAGGGGGAGGGAGAGAAAAAAAACCAAGCAGCACAAGCATTAAAAGTGTAAAACAAGCATTTCTGCGATAATGTTATAATGAGGTTTCTTGTACTTTTCCGTTTTCCTCCAAAGGGGCCACAAGCAACATTAGCACACGCACACAACCAGGCCAACACAACATTATTCGCCTTTCCGTTTCCGCTGCCAACAGTAACTGCTCGCTGGTGTGTCTGGCCTGGCCAGCACACTCACATAAGTTGACGACGGAAGAGGAAAAGCAAAAACTGTTATTCTGTCTGTGTAAAAGTAAGTCTCTATGTGTGTGTTTGACAAAAACAAGGTGTTTTTATTATTGGCATGATATGGTTAATGATAGTCAGTCTTATAAAACACGAAAAACGAAATATGCCTGTCTATGATGACATGTTAGGCATCAGGTTCAGATGCGGGTAAACCATAACCATGTAGTCTGTTCCCGGGTTTTCCCAAGGGGATTTTCTTTTTTTGGCATAAGACATTTGAATGTCTGCGGTGTCATTGAGCGACGGGTCCAACATAAGCCAGCGAAGAGGTGAATGTTTTACGTGACGGAAATGTAAAGTTCTAAAAAGAGAAATACAAGCCTTTAAGTTCTTTGTCGCCCTGTAAAGTATATTCAAGATTTGCCGGAGTTTTCAGTTGTATTATTGTTTCGTGTCATCATATATGTGGAATTCTAGACTCTAGGTTGCAGAATTTTGCATAGAAATTTAAAGAGACACATTTTCACTACAATCTGCTAGGAAAAATACATGCCTTTAAATTCTAAAGAATCTTAACCCTTTCCGCGGCCGTTTTTTGGCCGTTGAAAAATAAAAAAAAATGTTTTTGGAAATTTTTGAAAAATATTTTCGTAAGGAATATTTTGTTAAAAAAAAAATATTTTTTTTAATTTTTTACCCACTTTATTTTTACAAAAAAAATTAAAAAAAATAATTGTTTTGAAAAAAAAATATTTAAAAAAAGAATTTGTTGAAAAATTTGTTAATCAGATTTTTGCCGGTTGAAAAATGAAAAAAAAAATTTTGGAATATTTTGAAAAATATTTTCGTAAGGAATAATTTTTTGAAAAAAAAAATATTTTTTTTTAATTTTTTACCCACTTTACTTTTATAAAAAATTAAAAAAAAATATTTTTTTTTTCAAAAACAATTTTTTTTTTGAAAAATAAAAAATTTTTTGGAAAAAATATATTTTATTAATTTTTGGCCGTCAAAAATGTATAAAAATAGATTTTTTTTGAAAAAAAATACAAGAATTTGTTGAAAAATTAACTACCAAAAAAGTTTTTTGGTTTATTATCCGTTGAAAAATTAAAAAAAACTTTTGGAAAATTTTTTGAAAAGAAATATTTTTTTTTAATAAATTAAAAAAAAATTGTTTTGAAAAAAAAAATTTTTTTTTTGAAAAATAAACCATTTTTTTGGAAAAAAATATTTTATTAATTTTTGGCCGTCAAAAATTTATAAAAATATAATTTTTTTTAAAAAAAATAAAGAATATTTTTTGGGAAAAAAAAAAGAATTTGTTGTTGTATTTTTTTTTTTGATTTTTTGTCTGTTGAAAAATTAAAAAAAAACCGATTGAAAAAAAAAATTTTTTTTTTTTTGAAAATCCAAACATTTTTTGAAATGTTTGTTTGTAAAAAAAAAAGATTTTGTTGAAAAAGAAATGATTTTTTTTTGTTTAAAAAAATGAATTTGTTGAAAAATTTTGGTCTTGATTTTTGGCCGTAGAAAAATTTAAAAAAAAACGTTTGAAAAAAAAATATTTTTATTTTTAAAAATCCAAACATATTTTGAAATGTAAATAATTTTTGAAAGCGCCCCGGTAGGCGAGTTGGTAACGTGCTTGCCTATCAGCGTGGGGGTTGTGGGTTCGATTCCCACCAGAGGCTTTGGTCTGTCGCTGCAAAAATCAAGCCAAATGGTCTTTGTCACCCGGTTTATCCTTGGACCCAAAATTAGAATATAAATTTACTTTGTATTGTAATTAATAAATAAAAATAAAAAAATAAAATAAAAATTTTTGGCTGTCAGAAATTTATAAAAATAGAAGTATAATAATAAAAGATTTTTTTTGTAATAAAAAAAAGAATTTGTTGAAAAAAAATGATTTATTTTGTAAAAACAAGAATTTTTTTGAATAATAATTTGAAATAATTTGTTTTGTAAAAAAGAATTTGTTAAAAAAAAATGATTTTTTTTTCCTTTCTAAGAATAATTTTTTGAAAAAAAAAAATATTTTTTTTAATTATTTGCCCACTTTACTTTTATAAAAAAATCGCATTTACAATATTTTTAACTCACATAAATACCTTCAATTGTGATGGTGTCCGGTATTGATTGATCGAACGTCTGCTTCGGAAATTATAGTCAAAATAATTATGAATAGGTAAATCCTAGGAAAATGGAGAAAAAAAAAATTTTAAAAAATGTATCGATTATTTTTTTTTTAAAAAAATTTTACGAAATTTACATAGTACAGAAGAAAATTAAAATAAATGACAAATTCTTTTCCCAAAAAATTTTTACTTTATAAGTTCTTTTTTTTTAAAAAAAAAATATTTTTTATGGCTAATTTTTGATTTTTTTTTTTTTTAAATATTTTTTTTTTTGCGCCCATTGTTATCTTGTATGAGATTAAAATTTAAACAAATAATCATCAAAAAAATTTAAAAAAAAAATTAAATACTAATTTTGCGCCACCCTTTAATGTCAAATTCTTTTTCCAAATAATGTTCATTTTAAAAGTTTTTTTTTTTAAAATATTTTTTTTTGGGATTTTTTTTTAAAAAATATTTTTTTTTGGGATTTTTTTTTAAAAAATATTTTTTTTAAAAAAATATTTTTTTTTGTCGCCCCTTGTTATCTTGTATTAGATTAAAATTTAAACAAATAATCATCAAGAAATTTAAAAAAAAGAATCAAATACTAATTTTGCGCCACCCTTTAATGTCAAATTCTTTTTCCATAAAATTTTCATTTTATACGTTTTTTTTTAAAAAATATTTTTTTTTTTAATATATTTTTTTTTAAAAAATATTTTTTTTTGTCGCCCCGTATTATATTGTATGAGATAAAAATTTAAACAAATAATCATCAAAAAATTTAAAAAAAAATTAAATACTAATTAAATACTAATAAAAAAATACTAAAAAAAAGAAAATATTTTTTTTATATAAATTGAATTAAATGAATATATGGGAAATCGTAATTGTGGCGTATGAGTGATAAGTAACTCAAAAATACGCAAAACAAAAATTGTCAAAAGTGTGGGCCTCCTTAAAGTGTATTCTTTGCTTCAAACGTTATTGATTAAAGCCCTTTGACATTTTTTTCCAAACTTTTTTTGCCATCAAGCCAAAAGAGAAAAGAAATTTTTTCCTAACTGCTCCATTGACGAAACACATTATGCATGTATTTGACCATTAACCAAACTGATTATTTAGATAAAAGTTTTTTCTGTTTTTCTGTTTTTTTTTTTTGTTTGAGACAACACTCACATAATTATATATTCAACACATGCCAATGTGTAGGTGGCTTGGTCTCACCCCAAAAGCTGACCAAATAGTCCATTAGCACCAGAAATGCAAATTTGCCAAATTCCATATTCGGGCATATAAAGTTTCAATTTTTCACACTTTTTTCCAATTCGTTGGTATTGAGGTTTGTTTTTTTTGCCTTCTCGTTTTCCAATTGGACATTGGTGCAATTATATGCAAATAGTGAGTGCCCCTCATAATAGACACACACACACACATACATTTGGTTGCCTCAACCATATGCGGAAAATCGTTATGCAGAGTATCTACTCGTATAGTGAAAATATTTACATAATGTTCAGGCAACTACGAAAAAAAGACATGGAATTCTCATTATTTTTCGGGTCCGTATGTTTTTAGTTAAACTGTCAAGCTCTTGGTCAGACTTAGAAAGGGCGTAGCCAAATGCCCCTCAGGGTCAGACGGTAAGAAGAAAAGGAATATCTATGGGTGTGTATTGTGATACACACTCCATGAAGGCAATGAGGGGGGAACTTCTCTGAAAATGGTTTTCTATATTTCAATTGTTTAAAAATAAGTGTTTTTTCCCATCATTCAACATTGAATTTCTGTTTCAGTAGTGCTTTATTTCCATTGCCGAGTTATTCGAAAGATATTTCTTTGCAAGTAAACAATTTGCGAGATGATGAGATCACATATTTCCCAGCCATCCTTTGACTGTCCTGTCTATGTTCGAGTATAACCAAATATTTATGAACTTTATTCATGCGGCAGGCATATTTCCATCAATAATAATTGTGA
The DNA here is from genome assembly GCA_958296145.1 of Hydrotaea cyrtoneurina. Classification (NCBI taxonomy): domain Eukaryota; kingdom Metazoa; phylum Arthropoda; class Insecta; order Diptera; family Muscidae; genus Hydrotaea; species Hydrotaea cyrtoneurina. The sequence goes on along the minus strand of OY282516.1, from coordinate 9,065,143 downwards.
TATTGTCTCATTATCAATATTCGACGTCGACGTCTTTCACACACACATGTCCACATGTGTGATATGAAGGTGTGATAAATTGACTTACAGCCCAACATATGTCGGCAACTCTTTATATAAAATAATTAAATTTGATTACCGATAAACCAAATTTGCTCTCCGATGTCTGTTGAACCAATTCTCACCACTATGAGCAGAGATCAAATGACAGAAAATACGCGGAGTTTATTGAAAGTTGTGAAAATCACGTTTCTGAATATATTCAAACACAGACACACACACATATACACCCGGCGAACCTGCAACATATGATATATGCACAATCATTTATTAATTATGTATGTATGTGTCACACATTCAGAGCGAGTGTTATACTTTGACGCAGACACACACACACACACCCAAGGAGTCAACACCATCGCCCATCAAAGAAGGCTCTTGGAAAAATCCAGCACGACTGCTGTCGTTCTTCTGCTGTACACCCAGAAGAAAATGCATCCAATAAGTGAACACAAAATAAATCAAAAACATTTCATGAAGGACCCAATCAGGGGGAACTTCTCTCGTATCAGTGAGCTGTATACGATCTAATTTGTCATTGACCGGGACCTACCTGTTAAGACCGGCTACGTTTTTCTAGAGAAGTTTTACCTGGCTTAGAGATTGTTCTCTTACTCGTAAGTCCTGAGTTCGAATCCCTTGACATTTTGTAACTTTTCGAAATCCTTTTCTCTGTGCCATATGGCAACGCTATGGCTATGAATGGGTTAAAATAAGTTCAATAATAAACTTAAAATAAGTTCAGAACATTCATTTCAAATAAGTTCAAAATATAAACATACAAATTGGGGGAAAAAATGGATTTCAAAGAAGTTAAAAAATAAAACTGAAATTGGCGCAAAAATTAACTTAAAATATGTTCAAAACATATACCTAAAATTAGTTAAAAATAGATTTAAAATTAACTTAAAATTTTAAATATTTGAGGTTATTTAAAATAAACTTAAAATAACCTCAAATATTAATTTAAAATATATTCCAAATATAAACGTAAAAATAGTTAAAAATAGATTTTAAAGAAAATAAAACTGAAATTAACTTAAAATAAGTCCAAAAACATAAACTTAAAATTAGTAAAAAATATACTGAAAATATGATAAGTTAACAAAAATTAATTTAAAATAAGTTCACAATAAACATAAAACTAGTTAAAAAATAGATTTTAAAGAAGTTAACAAAAACTCTGAAATTGGTGCGAAAATTAGCTTAAAATAAGTCCAAAACATAAACTTAAAATTAGTAAAAAAAATAAAAAGTAAGTTCGAAAAATAAACTTAAAATTGGTTCGCAAATAATTTTCAAATAAGTTGAAATAAAATTAAAATAAGTTCAAATTTTACCTAAAATAAGTTTTTAACTAAAAAGTAGTTCAACAATAAAATTAAAATAAGTTAAAAAAATGTATTTATAATAAAAAAAAATAGATTTCAAAGAATTCCAAAATTTCTGAAATTGTTGGATTTCAAATTAGTTTAAAAAAAAATGTAAACTGGTGCGAAGCTTAGCTTAAAATAAGTTCGAAACTTAAACTTAAAATTAGTAAAAAAAAAATAAAAAGTAAGTTCGAAAAATAAACTTGAAATTGGTTCAAACATAATTTTCAAATAAGTTTAAAAAATTTTACTTAAAATAAGTTAATAAATACAAATCAGCTCAACAATAACATAAGTTAAAAAATAAGTTAAAAAACAAATTAATTTAAAATAAGTTCAAAATAAACATAAAAATACATAGTTAAAAAATAAATTTTAAAGAAGTTAACAAAAACTCTGAAATTGGTGCGAAAATTAGCTTAAAATAAGTCCAAAACATAAACTTAAAATTAGTAAAAAAAAATAAAAAGTAATTTTCCAAAATAAACTTGAAATTGGTTCAAAAATAATTTTCAAATAAATTGGAAGTCATTTCCAAAATGCACTAAAAATAAGTTAGAAAATAAAATTAAAATAAGTTCAAATTTTACCTAAAATAAGTTTATAAATAAAAAGTAGTTGAACAATAAAATTAAAATAAGTTAAAAAAATTAATTTAAAATAAAAAAAAAATAGATTTCAAAGAGTTCAAAAAAAATCTAAAATTGTTGCGAAAATATAAACTTAAAAGTAGTTAAAAAAAGATTTCAAATAAGTCTAAAAAAAAATTGAAACTTTTGCGAAGCATAGCTTAAAATAAGTTCGAAACGTAAACTTCAAATTTTATAAAAAAAAAGGTGAACCTAAATTAGTTGCAAACTATATAAAGTTTAATTTGTAAACTCAAAATAAGTGCAAATTTAACTTAAAAATTGGTAAAAAAAAAAATAAAATAAAAAAAAAAAGTTCAAAACAAACATAAAATTTGTAAAAAAAAAAGTTTAAAAATAAACATAGAAAAAATCCAAATTTTAAACTTAAAACGAGTTCAAAATTAACTTAAAATAAGTTTAAAAAAATGTAAATAACCCCAACACATTAAATTCAATTACGTTCAAAATGTAAACTTAAAATTGTTTGAAAACGAAAAATATACTTGAAATAAGTTAAAAAATAAAATTAAAATAAGTTGAAAAATAAAACTAAAATTATTTAAAAAATAATATACAATAGGTTCAAAAAACATAAACCTAAAATTAGTTCGGAAAAAACCGAAATTAATTTCACAATATAAACTTAAAAAAAAGTTAAGTTTATGAACCTAAAACAAGTTCTAAATTAACTTTAAATAAGTCCAAAAACAAATCTAAATTAATTGCACAATATAAATTTAAAAAAAAAAGTTAAGTTTATGAACCTAAAACATGTTCTAAATTATCTTTAAATAAGTTCAAAAGAAACAAATTCAAATTCTGGGGACTGGGGATGTTACTTATCGACAGGGGCCTATTTTTTTTTTTTTCTGAGTGTATGTCTGCACATACACTATTTGTGCGTCTGACTCGGTTACATATCATTCGTATGCACGATGACATGTTTAACAAATAAACACGCACATGACATGACAGCTCTGGTGGTTTGTCGTGCTGTCTGTCGTGTATTCTTCGCCAGCTTGTGTGCTTTCAGGCGAGTTGTTTTGCGCGACAGTGTACTCGGTGTGAACACTGCTAATGTGAAGTACTTAGGGGAAACAAATTTGCATTTTATTCTGTTCGGGCTTAAGTTTATGCAGAAGAGTTTATTATTTTTGGTTGGGTTCACATTGGCGTGCTGGCCGACTTTGTACGGAATTGTGGAGTAGAATGGGAAAATGGGAAATGGGAAAAGAAAAATGTACGCACGCAATTGGTTTTTGTAAGTTGTGCACATTCAGAATATATTTTGAGTTACGGAGCAAATACGTGAGTTTTTTTGTTTTGCATAGAATATGTTTGTGAACATGTGGTGAAGTTATCGGAATCAGGTACTCCCGGCTCTGAAGATAGATCGCTGTTCATGGGGGGGGGTTTTTTGGTCCACTGAACATTTCTGTAAAAAACACTGATTGTCCACAAGGATCGTGGAATTATTTCAAGGTCTTCGAATTCATGATCTGATAATAACGTGATAATTTCTTGTGTTTAATTTAATGTTATTGATCTTCCTTAGAGAGTACAACTGCGGTGAATGTCGCACAGTGGTCCAGAATCCTAAACGTCTGTAACTTTGGATCCATTCAACATTTTTGAGTTTTGTAAAAAATTTATTGTCCACAAGGACTAAGAGATTATTTTAAGGTATTCAAATTCATGTTCTGGATATTAGAAACGTTTTAGAAATATTTTCAAATCTGACTAATTTTCGTATTTTGCGATTTTAAGGGGGAACGAAATTTTTTATATTTTTTTTTTATTTTTTTTTTATACATTTTGAAGTATTTCCTAAAAGTATTTACTTTTACGAAAAACAATTTTTTTTTGAAAAATTTTTTCTTTTTCAGATGTGGAAATTTGAAAAAAAAAAAAACAAGAGTGAAGTGGGAGCAGTGTCACCATGACACATGCCTTAGACAGCAAGAAAGGCATACAAAAAAATACAGATTTTTCATTTGCGCTTATTTTTTTTCTCTTCTTGCAAGTATTTTTTGTTTATGCAAGCCAAACAAGTAAAGAAACTCCCAAAGAAGACAAATATAAAAGGGAATTCCTTACAAATTTATGAGGCCTCCCCCCAAAGCATCTTTCCGCCTTTCAGTCGGTCCTTCCACCTCCCACCCCTTTTGAGAGTTAAAGCCCCCGCAAGAAGTACGGTTTTCTTTCGGTTAAATCCATATCCATAACATAAAAAGTTGTATTTGTATTTGTTGTGAGACCTCGGCAATTCCTCCATTCAGTTGGTTATCACTGTTCGCTTGTTCCTGTTCCTCTTCGGATTTCCGTTTAACAGCGACAACCAAAACAGAACATTTTCTTCTTCTTGGTTTTTTTTTTGTTGTTTTGTATTCTAAAATAAGAGAAATCCCATAAAATGCGTTTATATCGCTTCGCCGGAAATAAAACAGTTCACAAAGAAATTGTAGGGTTTTATGCGAATTTTTTTTTTGTTCTGTTTTCTTTCTATTGTGTGAAGTGGTCTTTTTCTTTGGCTTGGCAATGTTTGGTGAGGCCAGTAAATTCCTATAACTTCAGCAGTCACAAAAAAAAAAAGAAAGAGTTCTAAGAAAGAGTTTTTCCATTTAAGACAAATATTTGCCGATAGAGGAAGTTTTCCTCCACAAAATATGCCACGCCGGCTTCAAGTGTTTCTAGAAAATCTCTATTTGAAATCCACCGAAACTACTTGAAAGAAAACTAATTTCATCGGCCAAATTGATGTAGAATTTCTAATACTTTATTAAAAAATTATTTATTAATTTTTTTAAAAAAAAATTTATTAAAAATTATCTTAAAAGAAAAGTATTTGCTCATATTTTAAACTAACACCATTCTTCTTTAAGTTGTTGTCGAAAATTATTTATTAACATTTTGAATTAAGAAAAATAAAGAGTTGTTTTTCCTTAAATTTAGCCGATGCGGTTGATTTTGGCCATAGCACCAACAAATGATCTCCGATTGGAAGAAAAAACTACCTTACATGAAAAGTATTTGGAAATATTTTAGGCTATCTCATTCACTGCAGTAAAAAAACTAATTTACTAACCCTATGAAGTAAAAAAATAGGGAGTTTTATCCCTTAACCTTAACCGATGCGAGAATATTTTGGCCATGGCACCAGCAAATGAACTACGATTGGTGTGAAATTTGCCATCAGAAGAAAGGAAATTCTCGTATCTTCTCATATTCGTATTCAGTTTTCAAAAGTTAATGAGAGAGAAAAATAATTACTTGACCTTTTTTAAGACTTACAAATTTGACTTTTTGCACTAAATGTAACCTCTCTCGCAGAGGGGCAATGGGGGGCGGGCAGAAGTTACCCCTCAAAAAATGGACAACCCTTTCAACTTTCCAAATTACTATTAAATTGTTTAAATATCTCTTTAAATTAAAAATTTCTGAACGACCAAAGTATTTTTTTTCAAAAACAGCATTTTTTTTTAAATATTTGCCACTACCAAACAGTCGTTACTACAAAAAACTGTTGACATCACAAAAAAGATAAGAAAACTTACTTTGAAAGAAATAATAAAGTTGGAAACAATAGCTCTACAAATGTCTGAGTTACAGTTGGACAAAGTCCTAAAATCAAATTAAATTTTTTCAATTTTCAAAATCTGAAAAATCGATATTTTTAAAAATAGTTGTTACAGCCAAACCATAGTTGGTAGAAGCAAACTGTTGACATCATAATAAAGATAAGAAAACATAGTTTATAATAAAGTAACAACTTGAGTACATTAGCTCTTAAGATATAGGAGATACATTACGACAAAGTTGAAAAATCAAATTACATTTCTTCAAAGTTCGAAATCTGCAAAAGTTGAAAATTTTTATATAATTTTTTTTTATTCATTTTTATGCGCAAACAGAAAAACACGTAATAGGAAAAATCCAATTACATTTCTTCAATTTTGAAAATCTGAAAAATGTGAAACTTTTTATATATTTTTTTTCCTTAGCACTAAAAAAAATAATTTTTTTTGTATACATTTTTTTAGTGCTAAAAAAAAATTTCTTTCACATTTTTAAGATTTGGAAAATTGAAAAAATGTGATTGGTTTTCTTCTTTTTGCGCATAAAAAGAAATAAAAAAAATTATATTTATTTAGCACTAAAAAAAATAATTTTTCTTTGTATTAATTTTTTTAGTGCTAAAAAATATAACAATTTTCACATTTTTAAGATTTGGAAAATTGAAGAAATGTAATTGGATTTTTTCTGTTTGCGCATAAAAAGAAATAAAAAAATATATACAAATTTTCACATTTTTAAGATTTGGAAAATTGAAGAAATGTAATTGGATTTTTTCAGTTTGCGCAGAAATAAAAAATATTATATTTTTTTTAGCACTAAAAAAAATTAATTTTTCTTTGTATTAATTTTTTTTAGTACTAAAAAAAATATATACAAATTTTCACATTTTTCAGATTCTGAAAATTGAAAAAATGTAATTGGATTTTTACTGTTTGCGCATAAAAAGAAATAAAAAAATTATATTTTTTTTAGCACTAAAAAAATTAATTTTTCTTCGTATTAATTTTTTTAGTGCTAAAAATTATAAAAAAATTGGATTTTTTCTTAAATTTTTTTCTGTGCATTTACAAGAATCGAACAAAAAAAAATATAAAAAAAAAACTGCCAATGTAAAATCGAAGACTGTGAAAAGTAGTTAACTTGGGAAATATTTCTCAAATATAACTCTTTGTCCAATTTTAAATGTTAAAGCCTTAAAATAATTGCTCACTCCTTGCCTACAATCAATTTTTTACACTAGTCAAAAGTGTGTACTAGTTCAAAAGTTACAGACTTTTTGCCGATGAAAATGAAATCGGGACCACTGTGCGCCGACCCATAAACCACAGCAAACAGTGATTTTTTCGGGTTTAACTGCCAGCTCTTTATATGTGTGAGACAAAGTCAAACAATCAAATTAAATTTTTGCAAATTTTAAAATCTACAAAAGTTGGTTGACAAATGTTAATATAATTTTTTTTTTAATATAAAAGGCAATTTTTTTAAAATGCATTTACACAAGTTGCGTCAAATGTGTGTAAAAACAAACAATAAAAAATATAGAAAAAAATTCAAAAAATCGAAAATTACCAAAAGTAGTCAACTTGGGAAATATTTCTAAAATATAACCCACTGTCCAATTCCAAAGGTTAAAGCCTTAAAATATAAGCGCCCCGGTAGGCGAGTTGGTAGCGTGCTTGCCTATCAGCGTGGGGGTTGTGGGTTCGATTCCCACCAGAGGCTTTGGTCTGTCGCTGCAAAAATCTAAACATATGGTCTGTGTCACCCGGTTTACCCTTGGACCCAAAAATTAGAATATAAATTTACTTTGTATTGTAATTAATAATAAATAAATAAATAAAAGCCTTAAAATAATTGCCCAAATCCTGGCCAACAATCAATTTTTTACACTAGTCAAAAGTGTGTACTAGTTCAAAAGTTACCGACTTTTTGCCGATGAAAATGGATTCGGCACCACTGTGTGCCGGATCATAAAACACACCAAACAGTGATTTTTCCAGGGTTAACCAGGGTTACAATATTTCTGCCACAGCACCAGCAAATGAAATTGAAGCTGCATACCTAATAAAAAAACAATAGTATATACAATAAGTACCACATCCTTTGGCAACACTAGTTGTCTCAGTGGGTAGACAAATTACATCGTCTACAGCTCATGCATTCAAGACAAGTTCCACGTCTGTTCCTTCAAGGAATATTAAGAGTAAAATGTAGAAAATTAAAAGCGATCACCTTCTTTATGACTTTCAAACATTTATTTGTATTGGTTAATCCAGTTGCCATGCCGTCTATGAGCCGACATTACTAAAGTTAGTACCAATTCATTTTCTTTGTAAATTTGGTTTGGATCTCCTTAATGTTTTGTTAACCAAGGATTTTGGACGTATTTTTTTTTGTTATTCTTTGAATGTCAGACAAAGGCTTTCAACTTTCATGAAACATTTGCATGGGTCTGCTGAACTTTGTTTATGTACAATTTTTATATAGAATTTATGTTCCCCCCACCACCCTTTTCCTTTTGGGGAAATACCATAAACTTTATAATTACATTACGCATTGTAGCCAACTGAAGAGGGGGGGAAATCCTTTAAAAGGATTTTCTAGGTTTCTTTCAAGGGTTGGGGGTTATTTGCCAAAAAAAAAAATAAATGGCTCTACTTAATAGAAAAAAAAGAAAAACTCAATGGCAATGTAATGAAGGGGCCACTTGTACCTCAACAAAAATGCCAACTTATTTGATACACACACGTCCGTTACCGTTCATTATCACTTTATCACCCAAAAAGGGGTGCGGGGGACAATGAGGCTCAACCACAGAACTGTCCCTTAAACACCTACCCCATACATATAACATAATGACCCTAGTGTCTCTAAGTGGATCGGATGCTCCCGAATTTACTATGTGACTTGTTAACCAAACGGCTGGGAGGACCCAGCAAAGTGGCCCCAACACAAACAGAACAGGAACGGCCACAAATATTAATTTACTCGGTAATTGTGTAGATTTATAACCGAAAAGGAGAAGAAAGGAGTCTGGTCTGCACAATTTATGGGGAATTTCCGTCATTTGATTGCCAACAAAGTTAGGCATCCACTGTGGCCAACGCATAACCCAGCAAAAACTCTTTGCCTGGTCTCCCCTTTCACCGCCACATATCCCCAAATAACGTCTGCTCATCCATTACCAACTACATATTTGCTGTTGTTTTTCAAATAATATAAATTTCAATTTAAAGGTTTGCTTTCACCATCAACATACATCACTGCTTCTCGCTTTGCTTACTGGGTTTTTTTTTCCACAATCATCAGCCAACAACTACAGGCGTTAATTTGTTTTCTGTTTCGGTTTTTTGTTTTCTGCTGTTCTCATCATTCACACAATTTGTTTACTTTGTGCTTTTTTGTTTTGGCGAATAATTTATTCATAATAAATATATACAACTAAAAGTATATGAAAATTATAGTGTTGTTGTTGTTTGTTTTTTTTTCGGTATCCCAGTCATGGCCATCAATCATACGCACCGTGGTACGGTGAATGAATTTGGCAAGTAATTTTGAAAGCCATGTGGAATTGTGTGAGCCGATTTGTATGGAAGCAGGGATGTTTGAGAACTTAAGTTCGAATGTCAATTTAAATGCATCCTATTTAAATACAATTTTCCCACTGGAAAATATTTGGAAAATTGAGTATTGCAGATAGACACCGCAACGGAGCTTTGAGGGTCACAAATGAAAAACAGAAATTCTTTGGAAAATTTCAAAATATTCCACATATTTCATATTGAAAATACTTTATGAATAATATTTAAAATCTATTCCATCTAAATGAAATTTCACACCGGCCCAGCTGAAATGTTAAGAAAGTTAGTTTTCGAAGATGGGCTAAATGGTGGCAAGCGCAACGGAGCTGCGAGGGTCCATATTTTTAATTGTTGCCCATGAGGAGTTTTGAGTCCGATTGAAAAAAAAATTTTTTTTTTGTAAAAAAATATGCATACCTACTAAAAAGATTTCTATTAGGATATTTTTTTTTTGGTGAAAAAAAAATTTGTAAGAAATCGAAATTTTGTGGAAAAAACAATTTATTTTGAATTTTTTTTTTACAAAAAATATGCCTGCAGAATTGGAAAAAAATTTTTTTGAAAAAAAAAAATGAAATAAATCAAAATTGAAAATGGCCAAATTTGTGTGGATAGAATTTTCTATTCGATTTTTTTTTTGGTAAAAATTCATAATAATCTGAAATGTTTTAAAAAAAATTATATCGGAATTTATATTGAGTTTTTTTTTTTTTTTTTTGTGAAAAAAAATTGAAAATCTCCAAAAAAAAAATTTGGTTAAGAAAAAAATTTGGTTAAGAAAAAAATGCGTAAGCATGTGGAACAAGTTTTCTATTTGGGATTTTTTTTTAGTGAAAAAAAAAATCGAAAATAGCCAAATTTTGGTGGAAAAAGTTTTCTATTCGTTTTTTTTTTTTTTGGGGAAAAGTTTTTTTTTTTAGTAAAAAAAAATCAAATACAATAAAATTGAAAATGTCCAAATTTATGTGGATAGAATTTTCTATTCGGTTTTTTTTTTTGGTAGAAATTCATAATAATCTGAAATATTATAAACAAATTTATATAGGAAAAATTGTCTATTCGGATTTTTTTTTCGTGAAAAAAAATTGAAAATCACCACAAAAAATTTGGTTAAGAAAAAAATTTCGGTGAAGAAAAAAATGCGTATGCATGTGAACAAGTTTTCTATTTGGGCATTTTTTTTAGCGAAAAAACAAATCGTAAAAATCTTCTTTCTATTTTTTTTTTTTTTTTTGAAAAAAAAAATTGAAAAACTCCAATAAAAACTTTGTACAAAATTCATACATACGTAGAAAATTTTGTATTCGAAAATTTTTTTCGGTGGAGAAAAAAATGCGTAATCATGTGGAACAAGTTTTCTATTTTTTTTTTTTTTTTTAGTAAAATAAAATTGAATATCTCCAAAAAAAATTTTTTTAAAAATTCATACATACATTTTTGTATTCCAACATTTTTTTTGTTTAAGAAAAACAAGTGGAACAAGTTTTCTATTTGGGATTTTTTTTTTAGTGAAAAAAAAATCGAAAATAGCCAAATTTATGTGGAAAAAGATTTATATTCCTTTTTTTTTTGGGTAAAAAAAAATTGAAAATCTCCAAAAAAAAATTTGTTAAAAATTCTGACATACGTACAAAATTTTTGTATTCGAAAATTTTTTTTTGTTTAAGAAAAACAAGTGGAACAAGTTTTCTATTTGGGATTTTTTTTTTAGTGAATAAAAAAATTTGAAAATCGAAAATAGCAAAATTTATGTGGAAAAAAATTTCTATTCTGATTACTTTTTTTTTTGACAAAAATTCATAAAAATCTAAATTATGTGTAAAAAAATTTTTATTCAAAAATCCATTTTTTTACCAAATTGAAAAAAGTTTTCTATTCGGAAATTTTTTTTGGTGAAAAAAAAAATCGTTACAAATCCAAAATAACCCAAAAAATTCGCCTTGAATTCTAAATTTATTTCAAAAAAAATTTTTTCCTTATTTTTCGCTTATTAGGGATCGCAATCTACATCTCTTTTCGAATGTCTTTTTTTTTTATTTCGCTCCACCCTAGTATACAAAATTCAAATTTTTCTGCATAAATTTGTCCTAACTCAGAAACGACCAGTTCGATTTGGTTGAAATAGATTTTAATGAATTTATCACCAAATTTTTGTAAGTCCTCTCCTTTAGTTGCTATGACTTCGACGGACAGTTACCGAGTTATCAACAAATTTATGGGGAAAAAATTTTCTATTTGCAATTTTTTTTGTGAAAAATTAATAACAAATTGAGAATGTTATAATCAACTTAATGCCAACAAAATTTTCTATTAGGATTTTTTCGACGGGCAGTTTCCGAGTTATCAAAAAATTTATTTTTTTATTTTTTTTTTTGTGAAAAATTAATGACAAATTTAATGCCAACAAAATTTTCTATTAGATTTTTTTTTTTGTGGAAAAAATTTCAGAAAAAATCGAAAAAATCTATTTTTTTTTTTTTTTTTAAGTTTCCTTATTTTTCGCCTGCTACATCTCTCTTCGAGTGTGACTTGTTTTGGTTGAAATAAATTTTCAAAAAATTAACACTAATTTGTTTTTAATCTTTCCTTTATGTGCCTTTGAGTCTGAATAACAGTATCAGAGTTATCGTGTATAAGGAAACACATTTCTATTCGAGAATTTTCTGTGAGATGAGAACCATGCCTAACGATAAATTTTGAAAGAAACGACCCACTGAAATCCTTTTAAATATTTCAAATTTTTAGCAAAATGACTCACACTAACAAAAAACATCTATCGATTGTTGTTATAACAAAGTTTTTCAAAAATGTTAACAAACAAACTAGCAAAATGTCCTTATCAGTGCTGCTGTTGTTCGTTTGCATCCTACGGATGTTGAAGAGGGGCGGCGGTGGAAGTTGTGCAGCAGGATGTACAATTTATGTACTCGTAAAATGTCATCGCCATAGCCCGCCCGTCTGGCTTAGTAAACAATTTTTGGGCATTGAATGGCAAACTTCCACAAAACAAAGTGCTACACCATAATTTATTAACCGAACAAGGACATGTTTGTACAAGTTGATCTGAAGCGAAGGTTTTGATTTTCAGGCTGGAGAAGTTTGCACAAATGCCTGTTCAAAACAGAAAGGACATTTGAGTTGTTAGCAGTTCCTGGAATATTTAACAAAAAAAAAAAAAAAAAACAACATCAACAATCCGATTTGCTCATTTAGATCTGTTGGTGATGGACAAGTTCAATTGTTCAGAGTCAAGCTCATTATTTTCCAATGGGACAGAAATTAAAAAGAAACAATAGAAAAAAAAGGAATGTAATTAATAAGCTTTCAATAACATTCAACGATGACTAAGTGGAAGCATGTAAATTTTTCTTTTCCTCTACTTACTCTCTCTCCCCTTTCAAAATCATTTTTCACATTATTTCCCATTTTAATTATCGGTTTCACATTCGTGGCGTTCGTTGGTGGAAAATGGGCAAATATTTTCTTCTTCTACCAAGTAAATTTTTCTCTTTCTTAGTTGTACAAAGTAACTTTTTTTCTTTCTATGGAAACTTTACATTATTTGTAACTTCTTCTTCGCCAACGCCTGCGACTGGTTTTAATTGTCAAAGTTCTGCTTCGTCTGTTGGAAATGTGGGAAAACACTTTTCCTTTTGGCTTTGCTTGTGTTGTTTTGGCAAAAAAAAAAACATATTGGATAAGAAAGAACAGCAGCTCTCAACTAAGAGTTCTTAATTAATAGTAGTAACAACAACAACACCAAGAGGGAAAAAAATATGAAAAGTAAAAGTTTTTCAATATCCGTTGTTTGAATATCTGAATATGTGCATAATTAAGATCTATAACAATTACATTGTCATAGGAGTATCAAGCGTTGTAGTACGACTTTTTGAGAATACGGGTATTCTGGTACAAAAATCGTCTATTCGTATTGACTATTTTCCCTTGAGAATTTTGCTTCTTTTCTCGAATGCCACTGAATACGGCGATGGAAGGTGGACTGGAAATTCGGGCTCTGTGGAAAATGCATTTCGCAGGTTACCACCATTTTATGGTCGTCATAAGTCAGCCAACGAGCCAAGCTGGCTTGGAAATCATTTATTACTGCAGGCCCAAGACCAATAACAGGCTGTAAAACCAACTTAAGTAAGAAGAAGAATATATTTTTTTTCAAATTTTTCATATTGAAATTTGCAAAAAATGTATTTGATTGTTTGACTTTGTCTCACACATTTCAAGAGCTGGCGCTTAAACCTGAAAAAAATCACTGTTTGATGTGGTCCCGATTTCATTTTCATCGGCAAAAAGTCTGTAACTTTTGAACTAGAACATACTTTTGACTAGAGTAAAAAATTGATTGTAGGCAAGGAGTGAGCGATTATTTTAAGGCTTTAACATTTAGAATTGGACAAAGGCTTATATTTTAGAAATATACTACTTTTCGCAGTTTTCGATTTTACATTGGCAGTTTATTTTTTATATTTTTTTTTGTTCGATTCTTGTAAATGCACAGAAAAAAATTTAATAGAAAAAATCCAATTTTTTTTTTTAATTTTCAAAATTTTTATATTTTTTAGCACTAAAAAAATTAATACAAAGAAAAATTAATTTTTTTTAGTGCTAAAAAAATATAATTTTTGTTATTTCTTTTTAAGCGCAAACAGAAAAAATCCAATTACATTTTGTCAATTTTCCAAATCTTAAAAATAATAATTTTTTTAGCACTAAAAAAAATTAATACAACGACAAAAAATTTTTTTAGCTCTAAAAAAATTAATCAAAATAAAATTTTTTTTAGTGCTAAAGAAAAAAAAGATATATAAAAATTTTCACATTTTTAAGATTGGATTTTTCCTATTACATTTTCTTCTGTTTCTTAGTGCTAAAAAAATATATAAAAATTTTCACATTTTTCAGGTTTTCAAAATTGAAGAAATGTAATTGGATTTTTCCTATCACATTTTTTTCTGTTTGCGCATAAAAAAAATTATATAAAAATTTTCATCTTTTGTAGATTTCGAACTTTGAAGAAATGTAATTTGATTTTTCGACTTTGTCCTAATGTATCTCCTATATCTTAAGAGCTATTGTACTCAAGTTGTTACTTTATTATAAACTATGTTCTCTTATCTTTTTTATGATGTCAACATTTTGTTTCTACCAACTATGGTTTGGCTGTAACAACTATTTTTAAAAATATCGATTTTTCATATTTTGAAAATTGAAAAAATTTAATTTGATTTTTCGACTTTGTCCGACTGTAACTCATACATTTGTAGAGCTATTGTTTCCAACTTTTTTATTTGTTATAAAGTATATTTTCTTGCCTTTCTATCATGTCGAGATTTTATTTTTACTAAATATTGTTAGCAACTATTATAAAAATATTGATTTTTAAAAGAAGGACGATTGAAATTTGAAGAAATGTAATTTGATTTTCCGGCTTTGTCCAACTGTAACTCATACATTTGCAGAGCTATTGTTCCCAACTTTATTATTTATTTTAAAGTAAGTTTTCTTATCTTTTTTGTGATGTCAACATTTTGTTTGTAGCAACTATAGTTTGGAAGTAACAATTATTTTAAAAAATTTGGTTTTTGAAAAAAAAAATACTTTGGTCGATCAAAAATTTTTACTTTAAAGAGATATTAAAACAATTTATTAGCAATTTGGAAAGTTGAAAGGGATGTCCATTTTTTGAGGGGTAACTTCTGCCCGTCCCCCATTGCCCCTCTGCGAGAGAGGTTACATTTAATGCAAAAAGTCAAATTTGTAAGTCTCAAAAAAGGTCAAGTAATTATTTTTATTATTATTATTACTTATTTTATTTGATAAATTCATTAAAATTTATTTAATTTCGTTTGTGAGTTAGGACAAATTTATGCTGGAAAATTTTGCATTTTGTATACTAGGGTGGAGCGAAATAAAAAAAATTCGAAAAGAGATGTAGATTGCGATCCCTAATAAGCGAAAAATAAGAAAACAATTTTTTTTAAATAAATTTAGAATTTAAGGCGATTTTTTTGCCTATTTTCGATTTGTATTTTCACCAAAAAAAAATTTCCGAATAGAAAACTTTTTTCAATTTGGTAAAAAAAAAAAAATTTTGATTAAAAATTTTTTTACACATAATTTCGATTGGTATGAATTGCTGTCAAAAAAAAAAAACGAATAGAAAACTTTTTCCACATAAATTTGGCTATTTTCGACTTTTTTTTTCACAAAAAAAAATTCCGAAATAGAAAACTTGTTCCACTTGTTTTTCTTAAACAAAAAAAAATTGTCGAATACAAAATTTTGTACGTATGCATGAATTTTTGACAAATTTTTTTTCCCCATTCACTTTTGAAAACTGGATACGAATATGAGAAGATACGAGAATTTCCTTTCTTCTGATGGCAAATTTCACACCAATCGTAGTTCATTTGCTGGTGCCATGGCCAAAATATTCTTGCATCGGTTAAAGTTGAGGGAGAAAACTCCCTATTTTTTTACTTCATAGGGTTAGTAAATTAGTTGTTTTACTGCAATGAATTAGATAGTCCAAAATATTACCAAATACCTTTCATTTAAGGTAGTTTTTCTTACAATCGGAATTCATTTGCTGACCAATTTAAGGAAAAAAAAACACCTATTTTTGGCAACGGGTCACCGAGCAAGGACATCAAGCGTAAGAATGCAGCAAAACGTTGACCGATTGTCAATGCAGCCAGCAAACGAAGGCCAAGGCAAAGAATTTGCTTCGCTCGCCCTTTAAAGACCTCTACCATTCATGTCCCAGAAATAGCCAAAACCACCCTGCCCGAAAAAGTAACCGTCGTCTCAACTGTTTGAAATTGTTTATTTATGTCTATCGATTACTCCTGCACACAAAGAAACCCAGAAAAAAAAACCCCCGTCTCGAATGTGTTTATAGGTTCACGATACTTTGCACATTTGCCTAAAACGATAAAATAAATCATAAAAATATAAAATAATAATTTCAGCCAGCCTCCGCAGAAGCTGGAAAAAAACCACACACACACAGACACACACACACACATACAACATAACAGATCTCATAAAAAATTGATTACAATTATTTCCACCATCGATGTGAAAATCTTTGGCCCAGAGGAGGAGGACGTCGACGACGACGATGACGGAATGGAACTGAGAACTGGAACTCAACTGAAGGCGTAAGTAAGCGAATCATTTGTTATGGCCAACGAAAAATGGCCAAAACCAAATACAAATTTCCAATCCAATGGACTGCACTTTACGACGATCCCCCTTCCCATGAGACCATGAGGCAACGTTTAGATGTTGGACTATTCGAAAAACATTTAACAATTCATAAAGAAGCATTTAAGCATCAATGATTTCTCTTCTTCTTTACGGGCTCTTCCTCTCTGGCCCCTCCCACTATATATAGGTAACATATCGTTGCATGCCCTCCTCTCCTATGGCCCCTCTGGCATCTAAGCCAATTATGTGATGGTTGAGGCATTTCGGCCATCTCACACAGCAAACGCTGAAGAACAACGAAAATTGCCCATATTCCGTTTTCCTTTTGAGGGGTCAAGCTATAAAAGAAAACAACAACAACATTTTGGGTTCAAAAAGGAAATGGCCGAACGACTGGAGAAACGAAAATGTTCGGTGGTAAACAGCCGTAAGGGATTGATGATGGCTCGCGGCCTACAGACAATGTGGGAACGTGTGAACTGGGAATATTTAAACTTGATATCAAAATCGATTACGCGTAGGGTGTGCGATAGTGGGGTGTTCGGTTTTTGTTTAATATAGAAAATGTTATCAATATTTTAAAGACATTTTTTCAAATACTGTAGAAAATATTTTAAAAAAATATTCTACAAAAAAAAATCTATCTAAAATTTTATAAAAAAAATGTATAGAAAATTTTATAAAAAAAAAACTTTATAGAAAATTTTATAAAAAAAAAAGTTTAAAGAAATTTTTATAAAAAAAAATTTAAAGAAAATTTTTATAAAAAAAATTCAATAGAAAATTGTATAATAAAAATTCTATACAAAATTTATGACAAAAAAAAATCTGTAAAAAAAATTAATTTAGAAAATATTTTACAGAAAATTTTATAGAAAATTTGATAAAAAAAAATGTGATAGAAAATTTATTAAAAAAATTTAATAGAAATTTATTAAAAAATTTTAATAGAAATTTTTTAAACATTTTTAATAGAAATTTATTAAAAAATTGTATAGAAAATTTATTAAAAAATTTTAATAGAAATTTATTAAAAAAATTTATAGAAAATTTAATACAAAATTTTATAGAAAATTCAATACAAAATTTTATAGAAAATTCAATACAAAATTTTATAGAAAATTCAATACAAAATTTTATAGAAAATTCAATACAAAATTTTATAGAAAATTCAATACAAAATTTTATAGAAAATTCAATACAAAATTTTATAGAAAATTCAATATAAAATTTTATAGAAAATTCAATACAAAATTTTATAGAAAATTCAATACAAAATTGTATAGAAAATTCAATACAAAATTTTATAGAAAATTCAATACAAAATTGTATAGAAAATTTATTACAAAATTTTAAAGAAAATTGAATACAAAATTTTATAGAAAATTTAATACAACATTTTATAGAAAATTTAATACAAAATTTTATAGAAAATTTAATACAAAATTTTATAGAAAATTTAATACAAAATTTTATAGAAAATTTAATACAAAATTTTATAGACAATTTTATAGAAAATTTAATACAAAATTTTATAGAAAATTTAATACAAAATTTTATAGAAAATTTAATACAAAATTTTATAGAAAATTTAATACAAAATTTTATAGAAAATTTAATTCAAAATTTTATAGAAAATGTAATACAAAATTTTATAGAAAATTTAATACAAAATTTTATAGAAAATTTAATACAAAATTTTATAGAAAATTTAATACAAAATTTTATAGAAAATTTAATACAAAATTTTATAGAAAATTTAATACAAAATTTTATAGAAAATTTAATACAAAATTTTATAGAAAATTTAATACAAAATTTTATAGAAAATTTAATGAAAAAAAATGTTATAGAAAATATAATGAATTTAATAAAATTTATAAATTGTTTACTGTTAAACATTTTTATAGAAATATTTTTAAACAATTTGGTAGAAAATTGATGAAACAATTTTATAGAAAATTTGATAACGAATTTTATCGAAAATTTTATGAAAATCTGTGGAAATGTTCAAGAGAAAAAACTTGTCGAAATTTTCTAGAGAAAATAGTGGCGAAGAAAATCTTGTGGAAATTTTCTTTGAAAATCATGTCAAAATTTTTTTTTGGAAAATCATGTCGAAATTTTCTAGAGATTATATGGCCAAATGTTTTCAATAAAATCTTGTCGAAGTTTTATATACAATTTTGTCGAAATTTGATATAGAAAATTTTATAAAATTTTTGGTCGAAATTTTCTATAAAATTTTTGGTCGAAATTTTCTATAAAATTTTTGGTCGAAATTTTCTATAAAATTTTTGGTGGAAATTTTCTATAAAATTTTTGGTCGAAATTTTCTATAAAATTTTTGGTGGAAATTTTCTATAAAATTTTTGTCGAAATTTTCTAAAAAAATTGTTGTCGAAATTTTCTAAAAAAAATTTTTGTCGAAATTTTCTAAAAAAAATTTTTGTCGAAATTTTCTAAAAAAAAATTTTGTCGAAATTTTCTATAAAATTTTTTGTCGAAATTTTCTATAAAATTTTTTGTCGAAATTTTCTATAAAATTTTTTGTCGAAATTTTCTATAAAATTTTTTGTCGAAATTTTCTATAAAATTTTTTAGTCGAAATTCTCTATAAAATTTTTAGTCGAAATTCTCTATAAAATTTTTGGTCGAAATTTTCTATAAAATTTTTGGTCGAAAATTTTCTATAAAAATTTTTCGTCCAAATTTTCTATACAAATTTTTCGTCCAAATTTTCTATAAAAATTTTTCGTCCAAATTTTCTATAAAAATGTTTGGTCGAAATTTTCTATAAAAATTTTTCGTCCAAATTTTCTATACAAATTTTGTGTCCAATTTTATATAACATTTTTTTGTCACAATTTTCTATAAAATTTTTGGTCGAAATTTTCTATAAAAAATTGTCGTCCAAATTTTCTATAAAAAATTGTCGTCCAAATTTTATATAACATTTTATGTCGAAATTTTATATAAAATTTTTGGTCGAAATTTTCAATAAAATTTTTAGTCAAAATTTTCTACAGTCGAACTTCCATATAGCGAATCTCAAGGGGACCAAAAAAAATTCGTTATATAGAAAATTCGTAATATAGAATTATTTTAAAAAAATTTTATTTTTATGTATGTTGAATTTTATTTAAAATAATTGGTAATTTTTGTCTGCGTTTGATTTTCCCATTTTTCCTCTGCAATAAAAACTTCAAGCACGTTAAGAGAAGCAAATACTTTTTCAGGCACGCTATTTCTTATCTCCACAAAGTTGCGTAGTACTTCAACTGCTGATGAAGTTTGTTGAAATGTGGGTACCTCCTTCACGAGTTTTGTAACGTGTTGTCTTCTATGCGAGCCTACATTTCTCTCACTTACAGAGAGTAGAAATGTGAATCTCACACACAAAAACAAATAAAAAATGAAAATATGTGTGTGTATGGTGAGAGTGAAAAATGTGTTTATGTAAAACTCGTTATACGGAGATCAAAAACGCATGAGCATTCGAGTTACGGGCGTAGAAAAAATTCGTAGTAAAGAAATATTCGCTATAAGGAAACTCGTTATAAGGAGATCAAAACATACTGAACATTTAACGAAATTGCAGTGTTCTGGAAATAAATTCGTTATATAGAGAACTTCGTTGTACGGAAGTTCGTAATAGAGAAGTTCGACTGTATAACATTTTTGGTTCAAATTTTATATACCATTTTTTTTTTGCCCAAAATTTAACTAAATTTCGAAATTTGATATGAAATTTTTGGTCGAAATTCTATATAAAATCATGTTTTTTTTTAAAAAAAAAAACGCTCTCCTATTATTTCTTTCAAATTTTCATATGCACCCCTTGGCAAACACCCTTTTGACCCCGAAACAAAAAACCCTTTTGACAAACTTCGTTAGGAGACTTACAACGCCCTTAAAACAAAAGAAAGAGCGTATAAAAAAAATATGTTTATGTTTACGTAAAAAATGTTAACCAAAAACAAATGGAGTAAAATATCCTTTGGGTTTTTTTCTGGTAGCAGCCCCGGCACCTTAACCTTGTACATCATTCTCGCCATTGGACATCGATTTTTTGTTTTTTGTTTCGGCTGCCGGTTCATATTGAATGCCTGCTGAGTTTTAAATAAACGACGTTAAAGTTATAAAAACAATAACAAACATACACACACACACACAATCATTCTGAAGAAGAAGAAAAGGATCCTCGACAATTTCTATAAGCTCGTTAAAAAAGGGTTCCACTTAAAGCAGTTTGCCGTGTAGAAAAATTCCCCCAAAAAAAAAGAAAAGCCGGTAGTCATATAATTGAATCTGTGGTGAGGGAAAGAGGAAGACAAAGAAAAAGAAAAAGTCCTTAGCGAAAGTTGAAGAGGATGTTTTAGCCATGGGGGGAGGGGGAGGCCATAAGGAAGTAATATTCAAAATGATGAATGCCCTTTAAAGTATTAAATCAAGAAATATTTGTTTCCCCTGTCGTGCCAGTAACGTTAAAAAGTAAAGTTTAAGAAGATGGCGGGTGGGTTGGAGGGTTTTTGTAACCTAAAAGTTTGTATTTCTTTACTTTTTTTTTAGAAATTATATGAGGGCTAAATAAAAATTGGAAATTGTTCATTAAAAGTCTTAAAAGCCTAAAGCCGGAATTGCAGATAATTGTAGAGGGCATTAAGACAGTTGATGACGGAGTTGAATAGGGTGAAAGCTATGTTTTTTTGTTTTAGAAATAATTTAAGGGAAAATATAGGATTTTCGCAAAAATTTTAAATCAAACTTTTATAGATTTTTCCCATAATTGAGAAAGAAACTGAACTTCAAACTCAGCTCCAGCCTGTTTCTGTTGACAAAGGATTTACAAGATACCATTCCTGGAATCCCAACTCCTCTCTGAGGGAAACTGGATTTTCCTTTGAAGAAACTGAATTTCAAACTTAAAACCGGTTCTGTTTACACAGGACTTAGAAAGGGAACATGTTGGCCTGCCATTGGAAACCTTAAACGACAACTATGAATCTATTTTATTTAGCTTATGTGGGAAACTTAAAATATGAACAACAATATTGAACCCATCGGTGGTGTGTCCTTTATGTCCTTTCTTATGGAGGTGCGTGTAGCTGACATTTATCTGTAGCTGACTTGACTTGTATGTGAGCGAAAACAGTTTTCTTGTATTTCATTTTATTGATGTGAACATGTCAATTGATGGATGTACATTAGAAGGGCTCATCATTGAGGGGAATGGAAAAACAAAATTCTTGCAGATCAGCTTCGAATATATTATCTTTTGTTGCGAGCTTGGACAAATACACTTCGGTTCTATCGCAAAACGTGCGTTGTGAAATCATTTTGGGAAAATCCTCAAACGAAAACAAGTGTTGGGGCGAAAGGGTTTCCTAAGCATCGTATGGAAATGTCTTAGAGGCATTTCCGGCTGTTCGGGAATACCAAGGACTTTTATCCAAACTGGCCAACTGGGCCAGGCCCCTCGGTGAATTTTGTTGTGGCGTGTAGTTGGTGCTGCGCAGTGACAAACGAAAATCTAACGAAATATTTGGCTTCATGGTTCAAAGGAGTTCAGAAAGATTTAAATTTATTTCCAGACCCACTTTTTATGCTCGGATTTTTCTGTGACAATCCTTCACAATTCATCGTGTGCGTGTGAAATATGTCCAATCGAAAATAAATTTAAATTAAGTTTTTTTCTTTGCGTTTCGTTATGCTGTAAACAGTTGTAACACGAAAGGGTGCAATAAAAAATCGAATTTAATCTCAACAGTTTTATAGGATTTCCTTTGCTTTGCATCGTTTCTATTCTTTCGTTTTCCAACATGGCCATAAATGTGCTGCGAATAGAAAGAAAACTGATAACGTATTTGTTTTGTTGCAGCTGTAAAAGTTAAGCGTTTTATAGTCAGACACGTTTTGCTTTGGTTTGGTATTTTTTCTTCTTCTTTTACACCGTTCTCTCCGAAGACCGATTGACAGATGAAACGTGGTTGCAGTAGTTCGTTCACACTGGGAGAACATGAGACCAGCCAGTGGGTGGTTCCATGATAAATAACATTCTCAAGCGTTATGATTGTTTGTCGTTAACCGAAAATTATTGTCCCATCTAGGGACGAGGTGTTCTTTGGGGTTTAATGGCTTAATCAAAAATATTTTGGTTGATGCTATTATTGGGGATTGTGTTGACTGAATATCAATTTCAGGACAAAGTGATTAACGGGCCACACATGAACGATTTGGTGATGGCGTTTAGTGGACGATTGAAAACCATTTAAGGCAAGATTTTGTAATCTCCATATTCAAGGCCTTTTATTACATTTATTACAAAAATATAGAAAATATATTGATTTTTTTACATTTTATTTGTGATTGGTTAGTTGGGTTTTTTTTTTTTTAAATCAGAAATTTAATATCCCTGTTTTGATTGAAATTCTAAATAAAAACCTCACAGCGTTAGCCCTTTGTAATACAGGGTGGAACATACAATAAGAATCGGCTAAAAAAATCATATTTTTTTTAAATTTCTTGTTTCCAACAAATGTTAAACTTTGCCTATTAATGCAACACAATATCATTCATATTTTCAAATATTTACTTAGTTATTTTTTATTTACTAAATAGTGAATTATGCAAATAATTCTCACTGTTAAGCTGCCTGATAGCTTGGCAAAAAATCCGCTGCTAAGCTACCTCAACAAAGCTTTAACAAACTTTCAGTTGATTTGAGGGCCAACCAAGAAAAACGTATGAAAGTCCCTCACAACACGGAAGACACAGAAGCCAAGGAAGATAAACTAAAACTAAACTTTTAAACATTTTGTCATCTGCGAAAGGGAGGAACAACATTAAACTGACGGCAGGGACAAGAGAAATGATGATGATGATGCCGATGATACACGTATGTGGATGTAAAAACAGTGTATGTGTTAGTGGTGGCAAAACACTGACATTTATGTTGACAGGTCAGGTGGTTGCCATTGTCGAGGCGGTAGACGATGAAGCTCTCCGAGTCTTTGGTGCGTTGTCTCTGTGGCATGACAGTGGGCAAAATTGACCAAAATCTATTCCACATGAATTTGTTTAGCACTCTGAAATGGCCTTTTAGTTTCACAAGCACTAAAGAAGAAGATTCAAAATATAATTTAGTGGTAAATTTCTGAAAATGTAAATTAACCAAATGTGACTTTTGAATTTTCTTAAACCAAAAAATTTACTAAAACAAAAAAATTAATTCGAAATTTGTTTATAACTCTACAATTGTCATTAAGATACAAAGGCACGAAATGAGTAGGCAAAAGCGATTAATTTTACAGAATCGGAAAGTCGTGCAAGTTTAAAAAAAAAAAGATTTTTTTTTAACAAAACAAATTAACAGTTCCAAATAAAAAAAAATATTTAATTTTTTAAATTTAAAAAAATATTTAAGATTAAAAAAAATATATATATTTTTATAACAAAACAAATTAACAATTCTCAATAAAAAAAATAATTAAATTTTTAAAAAGAATTAAAATTAATGCATTTTTTATCATAACAAAAAAATTCATAACAGAAAAATCGCTTCAAAAAATGCTTTTTAACAAAAATTACACGAGTGCCTTGGGAGTGCCTTAATCGGCAAAAAAGTCGGTGAATATGTGGAAGTGACAGTGCCAAATGGAGAGAAATTGTATAAAATAGTTAGGATTGAATTTAAGTAAATTTTTTTTTAAATTGCACTTTAAAAAAAACTACATATAAAAAGAAATTTTTAAATTAAAAAAAAAATAGTTTACTCTAAAAAAACCTAAATTTAAAAAAATTCACGTTTGAAAAAAACATTTTTTTTTTTTAAAAAAAAAATATTCTCAACTTTAAAAAAAATTAAAAAATGGTTTCACAAAAATGAATTTTTTTTATAAAAAAAAAATAAAAAGTCTCAAGTTTTAAAAAAATCTATTGAAAAAAAAATGAATTAAAAAAAAATTGGAAAATTTAAAAAAAAAAATCGCTAAAAAATTATTAACAAAAAATTAAAAATTCAACTTTTAAAAAAAAAGATCTACTTAAAAAAAAAGTTTCAAAAAAAATGAATTTAAAAAAAAAATCGGAAAAAAATTGTTAACAAAAAAATTAAAAATTCAACTTTAAAAAAAAAGTTTCAAAAAAATGTATTTTAAAAAAAATTTGGAAAACAAAAAAAAATCGATAAAAAATTATTAACAAAAAAAAATTTAAATTTTTAACTTTTTAGAAAAAATTAATATAAAAAAAAGAATTTTTAAAAAAATTGCACTTTCAAAAAAAATACTACAAATAAAAAGAAATTTTTAATTTAAAAAAAAAAATAGTTTATTCTAAAACAATTCAAATTGGAAAAAAAAAACGTTTCAAAAAATGCATTTAAAAAATTGCAAGATTTTAAAAATTTATTTTTTTAAACAAAAAATTGCACTTTCAAAAAATTTACATATAAAAAGAAGTTTTTAAAAAAAATAGTATACTAAAAAAAATTAAATTTAAAAAAAAAATTTAATAAAAAATTCATTTTTTAAAAAAAATAAATAAATATTCTCAACTTAAAAAAAAACGCAATAAAAAAAAATTAAATTTTTAAAAAAATCGTTTCAGGAAAAATTAATTTTTTTCATAAAAAAAATAATAATTCTCAACTTTTAAAATAAATCTATTTAAAAAAAAGTTTCAAAAATAATTGCACGATTTTAAAAATAATTTAAAAAAAAATTGACTTTAAAAAAAAACTACATATAAAAAGAAATTTTTAAATTTAAAAAAAATAGTTTATACTAAAACAAATTCAAATTTAAAAAAAAAAGTTTCAAAAAAATTCACGACTGAAAAAAGTTAATTTTTTTTCAGAACAAAAAAAAATACAATAAAAAAATCTTTTCAAGAAAAATGTATTTTTCATAAAAAAAATTATAATTCTAAACTTTTAAAAAAAATTGCACGATTTTAAAAATTAATTTTTCTAAAAAAAAAGATTTGACTTTAAAAAAAACCGCATATAAAAATAAATTTATAAACTTAAAAAAAATAGTTTATACTAAAACAAATTCAATTTTTAAAAAAAAAAGTTTCAAAAAAAATTCACGACTGAAAAAAATTTATTTTTTTCCCAAAACAAAAAAAAATTCAATTAAAAAAATCTTTTCAAGAAAAATGAATTTTTTTCATAAAAAAAAATAAAAATTCTCAACTTCTAAAAATAAGTAGATAAAAAAAACATTTCAAAAAAAATTAATTTTAAGAGAAATTGTACAATCCTAAAAATCCATTTTTTCAAAACCAAAAAAAAATATTCTCAACTTGCAAAAACTTAATTTTAAAAAAATAGTTTCAAGAAAAATTCATTTTTTTCATAAAAAAAAAATAAAAATTCTCCATTTTTAAAAATAAATAGATTAAAAAAACATTTAAAAAAAATACAAGATTAAAAAGAAATGATTTTTTTTTTCAACTGTTAAAAAAATTAATTAAAAAAAAAATTTTAGAAAAAAACCGTTTCAAAAAAAAATCTTTTTTTGCAAGATTAAAAAATGAATTTTTTTCATAACAAAATAAAATTAAAAATTCTCAACTTTTCAAGTAATTCCCATTTAAAATACAATCTGCCCCTCTGTGCTCACACACACACACGTGTGAGACTCCTTAAAGTTTTGCTCGTTATTTGTTGAGGCTGTTGTTAATATCAAGAAAATATGCACATGTAATGTATTTTTACTACGTGACGAGGAACGTTGGAGAAACTGCATTATGTACCCGTGTGTACACCGGAAAAAAAAGTTGGCCAAAAAAAATGTTTTATTTATTTATTTCCAACATTCATAATACAATTCTAAAATACTGGCCCAGCGCCAATTGAATATTTTTGGGGCGACATAGTTGACATAGTTTTCTGGCCCAAAAATTTAAAAATTCATAAAAACAAAGTAAATGGATCAATTACAATTTCAATTGGTTTTATTTGAAAAAAAAAATCCTTTCACCAAAAAAAAAAAAAAAATTCAGACAATATCGTGGTAATTATTATTTTACTATAATTTTCCTCTTAGCAGAAAAACACAAAAGACAGAAAACAAGTAAGAAAAAGAAAATATGAAATTTTTGTCGATTTCAATTTTTTTCGGTGTACCGAGTACAGAATGTTTAAGAACTTTTTAGGAAACTATCCTAACTATCTTAATATTGTTCATGTTTTCCTCCGTTCTATCCTTCGTAGATTTCCGCAAGCTGCGTATGAAGACAATTGTCTGGTCCTTATTCTCGGTATTGACATACATATGTGCAATTATGCAGAAATAGTTTCTCCAGCGATACAGGGAGTGCAGGGAGGTACGACAAAGGACTTGTGGTTAAAAGGTGGTAACGGAGAGAACATCAATGGGGATTGTGGCAAACACATGTGTTGACGTACAGGATATTCAGTTTCATGTTGTTAACGTTTTTATTTTTTTTTTTTGTTTCCTATTAAAAGTTTATAGAATAGTGTACACTTTCCTCCACTATTATGCGATGTTCGATAGCTAACAGCTTCCTGCTCTGAACTTTTCCGATTCTGAGAATTCATTCTGAAAAGTAAAATGTTCGTAATTATCAGTTTAGCCAATGCCCAGCTGTCATTCTGAGAATTCATCTTGGAATTGGAATTCAAACCAAAAAAAAAACCCTGTTTCTCAATTAATGTAAGGTTAGGTTGAATAAGTTGGCCACCAATAAAACATTACAAGTTAATTTCGCTTGACATTCGATTTTTGTGCTTGTGCTTCTTTGATAATCGATTTAATACATTTGAACCTAACCTCAAAATCATTGAAGAGCCCAGCTATTTCATGAATTGATTTTTCACACGCCATAAGCATCGGCAACAACAACAAAAAATACCAGCTAATCGTGTTGGATGTGTATTGTCGGGGTGTTTTGTTTTGTGTGAAGGGAAAACCCGAAGAAAAATCCTAGGAAAGTTAATAATTTGTTGGAAGAAACAAACAGATTTCAATTAAGCTTTCCCCGACAGCCACACACAATCAATAAAGAGCATTAGAAATCACAGAGTACCGCCACCACCACCCTCCCGTTTGGCCTTAGGAAATATCACATACAGTTGTTGACAAACAAACACAGTGTGCCTCCTGTCAATTGTCGGGGGAACCAAGGGGAGAATAACAAAAGAACAGTTATTTTTATAAAAAAAAAAAAAATAAATATTGTAGGAATATTTTTTTTTTATAGAAATTCTGACTTTTTAACAATGCTCCTCCCTTTTTTTTTGGTATTTATTGCGGTCAAACTGAAGCCAATCGAAGAAATTTCTTCTGAGTGAGTTGTGGGCGGGGGAGCAAGCAACGATGAATTGAACAATTGAATTCTTTTTGGGATTTAGCATCGATTGAAAACCGAAATACTTTTGCCGAGCAAAAATACAATGAAATTCAATGAAACGAAAATTTGTTTATTCGAAATTCTCTATTCATGGAGATTTTTCTTAGGTAAGCTTATTTTCAATTCAATTCATTTGCCAACATTTTATTTTTATTAATCGAAGAAATACATTTTCTACTTAGTTTTCTGTTGATTTCGTTTTTCTATCTCCTGGCAGTGTGTGTAGTTTTTTTTTCTGTTGTCCTTGTGGGGAAATACAATTTGCTGTAGTTGCATTGTTGATTTTATTATTCTTTTCTGTTCATTCATTTCGTAAAGTGTGGGATGGATAGAAGACACAGTTGTTGTATAATTTTCCAATTTTATTGTTGTTCAGTTTTAAGTAATTGCCCGCAAGGAACTGGGACAATTTTGCATTTCGAAAGCAAAGAAAGAAAAAAATAGAGACTAAAGCTTAATTTTATGCAGACCTTTGGAGGTAATTTTACTTCAGTCATTCCTAATACAAATATTTGCTAATTATTCTTAACATCTAAACGTATAAGTAATACTAATTAAACCACTCAGTGATATCTGAGGAGGAAAGAACAGGGAAATAATTTCCACTAGTTTTTATACTGAAGAGATTACCGAGTAATGTCTTTTTTATTGAAATTTGTTCCATAAATTAGGTTGTCCAATGGCACGTATGAGTAATATTAAGTAATAATTTGAATTGATATCACTCATACGCTCTGTGTACTCTATTGATGAGAGTAGCAACAAAAGTAAACAACAAAATAAATATAAATTGCAAAGCAACGATACGTTTTACTCCTTAAAAGTCACTGACTACCACAAGGGGCCCTTAACTTACTTTCGAATAAAAGCGAGAATACCTCAACGATTTTAATCATATGTATCCCTTTTTTATTGTAGCACCTGGGACTTTGTGATAAACTATTGAAATTATAAACTTTCTGCGTTTTCCGAATTATAAAGATTTAAAAAAATACCAATAAAAAAAATTCCGAGACATATATTTCTCTGTCACGCCGAAACTTTGAGTCATGTTGAAAGGCAATAGATGCCAAGATTAAAACTTATTTAGTGGTGAATTTTTTAAAATTTATTTCCAACAAATCGGCAAAGTGGTTATCGATTTATGACACTTTAGGTATGGAAAAATTGGATTTAAAATTTGGAATTTTTGAATTTCAAGCTTATCAACTAGAATTTTAGAAAATCAATTGGAATTTCCGAAATTTCTGAATTTCAATAGGAATTTTCAGTTTTTTATTGGAATTTTCGAATTTAAAATTTTTAAATATTTTAAATTAAATATATTAATTGGATTTTTCAAATTTCAATTGGAATTATCAGATTTCTATTTGAATTTTTGAATTTCAATTGAAATCTTCAGTTAATTAGAATTTTCCGAATTTCAATCGAAGTTCAATCGGAATTTCAAAAATTGTAAATGAAATTACTTGAGTTCAATTGGAATTTGCGAATTTCAATCGGAATTTCTCAAATTTTAAATGAAATTACTTGAGTTCAATTAGAATTTTCGAATTAAGTTGTAATTTTCAAATTTCAATGGGATTTTCCAAATTTCAATTGGAATTTTCAAACTTCATGGAGATTTCGAATTTCAATTTTTTTAAATTTTTTAAATTTCAACTGGAATTCGAATTACAATTTTTGAATTTCAAATGTGATTTTCGAATTTAATTTTTTTAAAATTATTTTTAATTTCAAATTAGATTAATAGAATTCAACTGGAATTTTCGAATTTAATTTTTTTTACATATTTTAATTTTAATTATTAGAGGTCAATTAGAATCTTCAGATTTCAATTGGAATTTGCTTAATTTCTCAAATCATAAATGAAATTACTTGAGTTCAATTGAAATTTTTGAATGTCAAATGGAATTTTCGAATTCCAATTTTTTTTAAATATTTTGGAATTTTTGAATTCCAATTTTTTTAAATATTTTGGAATTTTTGAATTCCAATATTTTGGAATTTTTGAATTCCAATTTTTTTAAATATTTTAAATTTAATTAGTAGAATTCAATTGGAATTTTCGAATAAGAATTTTCTAATTTCAATTGGATTTTCCGAATTTCAGTGAGAATTTTTGAATTACATTTTTTTTTAAATATTTTAAATTCAATTAATAGAGTTCAACTGGAATTTTCCAATTACAATTGGAATTTTCCAATTACAATTGAAATTTCCCAATTACAATTGGAATTTTCCAATTACAATTGGAATTTTCCAATTTCAATTGGAATTTTTCAATTTCAATTGGAATTTTCCAATTACAATTGGAATTCCCGACTTTCAATTGGAATTTTCAAAATTTCAATTGGGATTTCCGCATTTTAAATGAAACTAGTAAGTTGTAATGCGCCTATGACGCCCGTTGTTTAAAAAAAAAAAAATTTGTGGAAAAAAAAATTTTGTTGAAAAAAAAATTTTTTCTTAAAAAAAAAATTTTGTTGAAAAAAAAAATTTTTGTTGAAAAAAAAAATTTTTCTTAAAAAAAAAATTTTTGTTGAAAAAAAAAACAATTTTGTTGAAAAAAAAAAATTTTCTTAAAAAAAAAAAATTTTCTTGAAAAAAAAAATTTTGTTGAAAAAAAAAATTTTTCTTGAAAAAAAAAAATTTTTTGAAAAAAAAATTTTGTGCGGAAAAAAAAATGTTGTTGAAAAAAAAAATATTGAGGAAAAAAATTTTGTTGAAAAAAAAAATTGGAAAAAAAAATTTTGTAAAAAAAAAAATTGTAAAAAAAAAATTTTGAAAAAAAAAAAATATTGGTAAAAAAAAAATTTGGGGAAAACAGAATTTCTGTACAAAAAAAAAATATTATTTTTTTTATTATTTTTTATAGAATTATAGAATGCCTATTTAAATTCCTACGTACTGCGTGACAGAGTCAGTGAATCAGTGAATCAGGGAATCAGGGAATCAGTGAATCAGGGAATCAGTGTCGAGGGTAAATATATATTAAGATTTCAATTGAAATTTCAGTATTTAAATGAAATTTCAATTGGCATTTCCAAAGTTCAATTAGAATTTCACAATTTAATTATTTACATATTACAGTTCATTTAGACTTTTTTCCCTTTCATTAAATAAGTTTATGGATATTTTCTATTTAATATATTTTCAAGACAATAAATAAGGTAGTCTGTTGAGTTTATAAGGTAGACGAATGAATAACTAAATAAATGCCTTGAATATAATTTCCAATGAAGGCAATTTTTGGTTCCTAGTGGGTAGTTTTACTTCAAAGTTACAACTCTATTCAGCCAGAACCCACTTCGTATTGCTCGCACTAATAATTCCAAAAAACTTCAATCAATTCGAGTATTTGATTACAATTACTCTCCATCCCCCCCCCCCCCCCCCCTTAGCATTAATTTAACCCCAAACTCACTTTCTAAGAGTTTGCAGAAAGGTTCTCTGGTACGCAACCCAAAAAATAATGAGAATATATTTATATTTAGCAGCCCTAGTGAGACCACAAATCGTCAATTATATTGCGAATGGGGAAAGGCGCACCGGAAGCGTAAAGTGTGTAATTGATTCGAACACCCACCGAGCCCAGCCCCGGAAAGACCTGACCTGTTTGCTTGAACACTTACACTTATTTGTTTTTAATATTTTCTTGGGTGTGTTGGTGGGCTTTCGAAAGAAAGAAAAAAATATATAAATAAACTTCCGTAAAAAAAAAACGTGAAATTGTGTTGACTTGTGATTTTTCTTGTTGTACACCCGCCAGGCACTGTGTCCTTATTGTATACGTTCGGTGGGGGGAGACGTGGTGTTTTTGTGCCCAGCCAATAAATATGTTCATTTTGTAAGCGCTGACATTGCGCCGGCATATGAAAGGCTGCCGCGATTTTCAGCGTTAACCATATTAACAACTCCAACCCCCACGACCCCTCCCTTGTTTGATCCTGTATTTTTTTGTTTTTGCCAGCCTTTGAGGTAACTCTCATTCATTTGTCGCCCTCTGCCTTTTTGCCAGCACTGCGAAATTTTCATTAAATAAGATGAGAAATAAAATTGAGTTGAAAGGATTTATGTGTATTTTTTTTTCCACCTTTGACACATTTTTATTTATTTTTTTGTTAATTTTTCGTTCATGGTCAACCTGTAGCGGCCTCTCTGATATTTGTGGAGCTTTTGCCTGATAATTGAATTTATAGTGGCATTCAATGTTATGGGGGGGGGGGGGAGCCAAAGACACCAAATTTTTGTCACTCAGATGAACTGTGTTCGCCAGGACCGACCAGGGAATTACGTAAAGTAGGTAAGGAAAAAAGTCGATGATGCGAAAACGCAACGGTAGTGAAAAATGGATTAATACCTTCCCTAGTTTTGCCACTCAATTAGTTTTTCACCAATCATTCTCTAATTTGATCTGAGACAGATTCCTGATTCCATGTTCCTCGAGAATGCCATTGGCCTTTCCACTGTCTGTCCCCTCAGACGTTACTTAGCACCTCTTTGATATTGAAAAGAGAAAAAAGTGGGTATAAAGGGAGGAGGGAGGGAGGGAGGTATAAAGTCAAACGATCAAGAAGAAGAACATGAATATACCTGAAAATACAATTTCAACACGGGCAAGTGATTTATTTTTTAATTGAATTCACCGTCTCTGTTCTTTTTCCCGCTAACGAATGATTTTATTTTTAGATTCCTTTTTTTGGCACTTCCTTTTTTGCTCCTGTTGCCAACACACACTCATCACTGCGCAAATTTCATTATTGGCATTATAGAGCTTATTTGTTTTTGGTGTGGGGGGGTTGAGTTCTGGAGTTTTCCATGAACGGAGCTGACTTATCATGCGATTGAGAGTCAATTGCCACAATTTGCGTTTATGGCTGCAAGGGGTTTGTTGGCGCCCTAATGGTGGTGGAGATGTGGTGGAGACAGGGCACGTGAAGGTGCCGAATTGATTTTCCAATAATACCAAAAAAAAAAAGCGCCGGAAAACTCGTTGAGAAATAAAGTTGTTTTGGAAGAAGCGGGCAGAGCGAAGTATTGAATTTCATTCAATTTTCCAGCCAACCACCCCCACCCCCCCACTGCCTACTGTTTAATGTATGCAAATTGATGAACAAATTTGAAAAATCATGTGCACTGCAGTCTGTTGTTCAACGGTACCAACGGTACATAAATTAATTTTATGTTTTTTTTTTCGTTTTGTTTAAATTGTAATTTTAATGAATTTATATTGTGGGCTTTTGCCTGGTATTCCCAAAATACCACATGTTATGAATGGGCTGTCATCAGCCCGCGAATAACACGAGTGGGCTTCTGATGACAACGAGCCGGCAAATTCTTCTTTAATTCGGTTGGCAGGATGAGTAAATTTGTGGTCTTGATATTTCTTTTTGTTTTTTCTTTTTGAACTGTTATTTAAATTATTTTTATTATTCCCAGTTTCATCAATATTCGACAAACGCTGGTCATATGTCCTTGTCAGCGACCAGCTGTTGTGGACATTTTTCGCCTGAATAATGTTTTGTTATTTAAAAAAAAAAAAACTCCTCAATATGGCGGTCGGATAAATAAAGGAGGATATCAATTGGCAGTGACAGCGGTTGGATAATTCTTTGGATAATAATGCAAAACGAAAAAAATGCAAAATGTCTACGAAAAGGGGTACATAAAGCGTCAAGTGCAGCCGGCATTAATTTACCCTTCATCAGGTTCAACTACACCAATAATACCTGAAAACAATAAGTCAACATGAAATGTCTCTGGATTCGCTGAGTCACAGGATTTCAACCGAAACTCCACATCCACGGCATCGTTGATTTTTGCCGATCATTCAATATGGATAGAATTTCCGAATTTCAATTGGAATTTTCGAATTTCAATTCGAATTTCAATTGGAATTTCCTAATTTCAAATGGAATTTCCTAATTTCAAATGGAATTTCAATGGGAAGTTCTGAATTTCAATTGGATTTTTCTAATGTCAATTGGAATTTTCTAATTTCAAATGGAATATCCGAATTTCTATTGAAATTTCCGAATTTCAATTCGAATTTTCTAATTTGAAATGGAATTGCCTAATTAATTGGAATTTCAAATGGATTTTCCGAATTTCAAATGGAATTTCCGAATTTCAATTGGAATTTCAATGGGAAGTTCTAAATTTCAATTGGAATTTTCTAATGTCAATTGGAATTTTCTTAATTTCAATTGGAATTGCCTAATTTTAATTAGAATTTCAAATGGAATTTCCGAATTTCAATTCGACTTTCAATGGGAAGTTCTGAATTTCAATTGGAATTTTCTAATTTCAAATGGAATATCCGAATTTCAAATAAAATTTTATAATTTGAATTGGAATTTCAAATGGAATTTCCTAATTTCATTTGGAATTTCCGAATGTCAATTAGAATTTCCTAATTTCAATTGGAATTCCCCAATTTTAATTGGAATTTCCGAATTTAAAATGGAATTTCCGAATTTCAATTGGAATTTCCGAATTTCAATTGGAATTTCTAAGTTTCAAAGGGAATTTTCGCATTTCAATTGAAATTTTCTAATTTCAAATGGATTTGCCTAATTTTAATTGGAATTTCAAATGGAATTTCGATTGGAATTTCCGAATTTCAATTGGAATTTCCGAATTTCAATTGGAATGTCCTAATTTCAATTGGAATTACATAATTTCAAATGGAATTCCCTAATTTCAATTGGAATTTCAAATGGAATTTCCAAATTTCAATAGGAATTTCTTAATTTCAATTAGAATTTCAGAATTTCAATTGGAATTCTTCTGGTGAAAGCACAAAATGTCTGTAACTTTTGACCTAGTAAACATTTATGAGTTTTGTAAAAAATTTGTTGTACACTAGGAGTGTGGGATTATTTAATGGGATTAGAATCGAATCGAATTGGATATATTTTAAAAAAAATTGCAAATTTGACAACTTTTTGAATTTTTCGATTTTAGTGGCTAAAAAAATTTTATTTTTTTATGTTGTTTGTTTTTCAATTTATTTGCACATTTTTAGAGGAAATTGTTCATATTGCATTTTAAAAAAAAATATTTTTTTTTATATTAAAAAAATGTCACCTTTTTTTAGATTTCACAATTTGAAAAGTTGACAACTTTGTGAATTTTTCGATTTTAGTGGCTGAATATTTTTTTTTTTTTTAGGTTTTTGTTTTTAGATTTTTCACACGTGGAGCCAAGGTTTTTATACCGCAATTTAAAAAAAAAAAAAATTTTATAATAACAAAAAATATCAAAATTTGAAAAGTTGACAACTTTTTGAATTTTTCGATATTAGTGGCTAAAAATTTTCATTTGGGTTCTCTGTTTTTAGATATTTTACACATTTGGAGATAATGGTTCATACCGTATTCAAAAAAAAATCTACGTAAAAAAAAAATTTTACCTTTTTTTAGATTTAAAAATTTGGAAAACTTTAATTTAATTTTTCGACAGACATTTGAATAGTAAGTGACCTTTTTTTTATTAAAAAATTTAATTTCTTATCTTTATTATGAGGTCAATATTTTATTTTTATTAACCCTAGTTTGGCTGTAGCAACTATTTTAAAAAATATCGATTTTGAAATTTGAAAAACTTTAATTAAATTTTTCGACTTTGTCGAACTGTAACTCATACATTTGAAGAATTATTCAATTTCCAAGTCTGATAAATCTTTACAATGGAATGCAAAAAGAAATGTTGTCATGAGACATCATCAGATCTTTGGCATCAGACGAATGCGATTTTCAATTTGTTATTAATCAGAAGCAATTGACAAATAAAAATTGAAAATCTTTGAAATTGAATGCGAGAAGAATTTTTATAATGAGACATCATCAGATCTTTGGTATCAGACGAACAGAGACAGTCTAGAGATCTATTTTTTTTTTTTTGGCGGGCTTTAAATCATTCAAATTTATTTCGTTCAGCGTAAGCAGTTTCAATGTCATCTTATCAAGATTTGTTTTTTTTTTTTTATTATTTTTTTCCCTTCCATTCATGCACAAATTGGTCTGGACTTAAAAGCAATTCGGCTGTGAGTATCACATGACAATTTATGTTTTGTCTGTGTTGCCCCACCCTCTGACACTGACTAAGGGCATGGCGTGCATGGCAACCTCCCTGGAGGTTATGGGAAGAAATAAAGTTTAACAAGTTTTTTTTTTGTTCTTTCAAATTTCCTACCAGATGCATGTACTCTCATCTACATATGTATGTGCGACGCATTTGTTAGTCCTATTAAAAAGACATAATGTCAAATACAATTTTCAATACATCCAACCTAGGTATAAATAAATTATATTTTTTCTGGAGATTTTTTTTTTTTTTTGAAAAGCCTCATTAAAACAAAATAAACAAAACGAGAATCGTCTACAAACTTCTTTAATTTAAATCCCTGACAATTTCCTGTTTTACAAAAGAAATGAAAACCAAAATACAGCCCCCCCCCCCCCCCCACAACACCACTTGCTGGCACCAGGGTGGGGGCAGAGAAATCATCATTAAATTCTTATTAAAAATAGAAATAAAAGAGCTCATGTTGTGCGGGATGGAAAAATCCACTACAACTTTATAAAATGGCAAACTGTAGTACGGAGTTGTTGGTGGTTTTCTTCTTCTTCTTCTTCGTCATCTTTTTTTTTTTTTTTTTTTGGGTATTCAAATTACGTTTACTTCCCTGAATTGGCAAATTTCTCATTACACACCGTCAACATGTAAGTAAACACCTCAAAGACGCCATCGAGCACAGACATGAAATACAGTCCTCTTTTTTTTTTGGCTGACTCGTTCGACGCTCTCAGCAAAATCTTATGAAAATATATACATTTCATTTATCCATCTTTAAAGACGTCAAATTTCCATATTAAATAAAGTGTCCTCATCTCACCTTGGCAGCGAGAAGGAGCAATGACTGCCAACAACACTGCCCAGCACACACTGACACTTTAAGCATAAACATGCCTCTGTCTCTCTCTCTCTCTCCTCTCTCTCTCTCTCTCATGTTATTGCTTTATTTGATAGACCGCCATTGACACACGCACTCACACACATTCACAGCTCCGCCGAGCTTCGAAAATGATAACGAAATTGAATGAGGCGCACAAAGATCAATCAAACGTGCCCGCAGCCATAATATGGCGTTGCGGCGACAAACAAGAAGAAGACGAAGAAAGAAGAAAGAAAACCGTTACCGTTACCACTCAACATTACAGCAAAGCAAATGTTATAAGCCAACTGCTGACTGGGGGGCTTGAACTGTATGTGTTTTTGTTCTCTTTCATTCTTCTTTCTTTCCTTTTTGTGTGGTAGCAAATACTTAAGTAAATATTTACCGGCAACGGCAGCGGAATCACAAATAAAAGGCATCAGAGTACAGGAAGAGAAAGAGGGGAGAGAGAGAAAAAACGAATAACAATTTGATATGAGTTTATGTTAGAAGCTCAGGTCGCATCTGGGTAACACTTCACGATATAAGGGAGAGCAACCATCACTTCTCTAAATTAAATGAGTTACCAAAGACAATCTGCAGACGACCAAAGACAACTAGGGAGTCTCCAACAGAGATCAGCCATTGCTTGTTCTGCGAACGGGGCACACATTTTGCTCTGAGAGCCGTAGTGAGATCTGGAGTAGCTAAATGAGGTCGTCTGCACTCCAGAGAGTGTTTGGAAAAACTATTGGGCAGACGTCCTCAGTCAGATGCGAACCTTTGCTTTTAGGGGTCGCGCCACTCCCTCGAAATTTGGAAATTATCGCTATTTTGGCGTTGATTTTAGAAAAATCCTAAAAAGTTTTATGTCAATAAATGTTTGCAATAGCGTAAGCAATGAAATAAGGGCATGAAAAAATTTAAAAAAATGTTCTCATTGTTAAAAAATTTCAAAAAGTAAAATAAGTCAAATCGTCCCTTCTACAGAAAATTGACTGACCAATGAAATCGCCACCAAAGCTACAAATATTAGTCGATTATCCTCATATTTGCCTCAAATACTTTTGTTTGGGCACTGAACAAGCTCAAACTTCGTCGTTAATTTTTAGGATTTTTCTAAAATCAACGCCAAAATAGCGATAATTTCCAAATTTCGAGGGAGTGGCGCGACCCCTAAACATTTTTTAATTTTTTTTCCTTTATTTTTCCCTAATATCAGCGGCAACTCTGGCGGCGGCCATTTACATTTAAAAAAAAAATTAAAAGACCAAATAAAAATAATCCACAAGAAAAATCAAAGTTTTTCATTTTTTTTTAATTACAGCCAAAAAACATGAATTTCATGAGCCAGTGGAAACTAAGTTACTTTCCATTATCAAAGTGATTTACTGTAAACTAAGTGATTTACCCAGCCTGTCATTTGAACCAGACTTTGTATGGCCAATGCCAAAATTGTTTGTATTTTGCCCACGACATTGGCTAAAAGAAAATCACATTCTTTGAAAAGTATTTCCTTCAAGTAGACTCTTTCAAACTTCTGTCGGGCCCATCGCACCGCCACCACAAAGTGCTACAGAACGACATTAAATAAACTATAATATTTCGCAAAGCTCAAGGTTATTTATGTGCACAAAAACAAAAATACGAAGCAAACAAAGTTTACATCAACAAAAAAAAAGGCAAAAAAAATTGTTTATGAGCCATTTAACGGAAAACTGGGCGTGTGTCCATGGGCAACAGGTGGTAACTCAGGAAGAATAGCCAAACAAAGCAAAACAGAACGAGTAATGTAAAAAATAGTAAAGTAAATAAAATAAAGTAAAATTAGAATAAATATTATAAACACGATGCAGATGTCGCCCCCAAAGGGAAATGAAAGAGACAGAGAGAGAGAGAGAACGAGGAAAAACATATTAAACAAGCCAATTATTTGGAAATTTTAGATAGATCGTTGTAGATTCAATTACTTAAAATGTAACTAAAGGGTCCGCCATCTAACGTTTTTTTTTTTTGTCAACTGGTGCTTATTTCGTTTTCGTTACTTTCATGATGAAAGAATTTTTGTTTACAAAAATTGAAGTAGAGGATATTGGGAACATTTGGCTTCAACAGGACGGCACACAGCAGATACTAGACTCGATGTTTTGCGATCTGCATGGCCAGCCAGCCGAGGCAGCCATTTGAATGAAATTATTTTCCATTATTAACCGAAAGCATTGCACTTTCAATTAAAAAAAAAAGAAATTTCAGAAAATATCCAGTAGTTTTTTTTTATAGAATTTTCCAAAAAAAATTAAATGAAATTGTTTTTCATTATTAAACGGAAGTACTTTCATTTAAAAAAAAAAAAATTTCAGAAAATATCCAGTAGTTTTTTGTTATAGAATTTTCCAAGAAAAAACAAAAAAAGTTATTTGGCGGACCCTGTATTACATCCAGCGCACTTGATTTCTCATCTACAGCCCCTTGTTGCTGGAATGGCATTAGCCATTTTGTGGAACGTATGAGTAATATTCATTTGAAAGTTTAGCACTCATACGTGCAGGTGGTTAAAAATGTGTGTGTGTACAATGTTTTTCTATTATCATAAACTTATCTTAAATACGGGGATAAATACAGTGAAAGCTCTCCTTGCGGACAGCTCTTATAGCCGGACAGCTCTCTTAAGCGGACAAATTTCTCGGTCCCATCCGCTATTTTTAAAGCAAATTAATCTCCGCTGGGCGGACATCTCCTGGGGACGGACAAAACCACTGCGACCCGCCCTGCGGTGTCCGCCCATCGGAGCTATCACTGTACATATTCACTTGGAATATATTTGAAAAAAAAAATTTTTAATTTTAAAGAATTTCATTAACAAATTTTCCCGCCAATTTCCCAATCCAAAATTGTTGTTATCCCTTTAGATTATCCCGTCTTTCATATACAAATTGTCTCTTATTTATAGAAATTTAAACAACCTTTGTAAAGAATTTTTTTTTGGAAAATACAAAAACATTTTTCTTACCGTTTCTATGAATGTCGTGGTTATTCAATAACTTGAATGGTGGCCACTTAACTGAATATCCCCGTCAATTTACTGGCCGATTGCAAATTACTCATACGCCACCAGTTACAGACAAATTTACAAATCATTCAATTTCCTTTGAATTGCATTCACATGGTTGTTGTAACAATCCAGACAACAACAAAAAGTCTCACCATCATTATTTCGACAGATAATACAATAATATTATCGTTCACTTACAGTCTCCCCTCCCCCCCACCAAATGTGTTCGAGAGACTGAAAAAAACATTTGCTTTGCCCAAAATTCCTTTTTTTTTTAACACCAACCAAACAACAGCTAGCATAAAAAGTCATGCCAAAACCTTGTACTATAAAATCAGCCAGTTTTTTTTATTCTCTCCATAGATTTTACCAGCAAAACCTCTGCTCTGTGTTTTTTTTCTCTGCTGAACAGCGGCAACGTTATATTTATTAGTGTGCAATGAAGGCAAACGCTTGTATTTAGGCAGGCTGAATGGCTGGGAGAGATATAACTGTAAAACTGTACGCCATCAAATTTGAAACTAAACAAAGCCATAAGAAAACACCCTTTCAACACCCTTTTTTTCAATGTGCCATAACCATGACAAAGGCCTATGACTGAGTGTCGTGGGAGTGGTGAGTGTGGATTACTTAGTGGCGCTGTTTGTTTTCTTTTACCGACACTTTTTAAATGCAAAAGTTTGGCATAC
Source organism: Hydrotaea cyrtoneurina (assembly GCA_958296145.1). Lineage (NCBI taxonomy): Eukaryota > Metazoa > Arthropoda > Insecta > Diptera > Muscidae > Hydrotaea > Hydrotaea cyrtoneurina. Next base: position 9,024,630 of record OY282516.1, on the reverse strand, counting down.
AATTTTCACTTGTAATCAGATCCACAGCACACATAGACGTAGTGTGTAATAGAAACAAACACATACACACTTTACAATGTTTAAAAGCGAAGCCCCCCACGATCTCTGGCGATATGGAAAACAGAATTAATAAAATTACCCAAGCTTATGACAATAATAATTACCGAGTTTCCCCTAAACCACCAACAGCGAGCGAGAGCAAATAAACAACATTTTCTTTCGAATGTCCACAAGTTTTCGGCAGCCTTAATGGCCACCAAAACCATTTGTGGGATCTTAAAGTACTTTTATGGCTAAAACTAATGTCATTAGACAAAGTGATTTCTGTTTAAAACAAAAATATTCCAAGAAATCTAGAAAATTTAAGTAAAATATCTCTAATGATTTACTTTGGTATTTCCTTTAATATTTCAACAAAAATTGCACCCAAAAGAAATCGATATGTGTACGAAAGCATGCGTGGGGCTATTTGCCTCATGTTATATGTTTTTTTTTAAACATTTTGAAACTCTACAACGTATATTCATAAAGAGCTGAAATATTTCCATTCAAAATATATGATTAGTAGGGATTTAAAAATGTAACTCGAACAGAAAACTTTTGAATACAAAATGTCATCGAAAATTGCACTCACAGGAAGCGGCAGGAGAAAGCGTTTACAGGGGGCGACATTTGCAACATATGAAATATTTTTCAAAAATTCTAGACTCTCTACTACATAATTTAATAAAAAGATAACACATTTCCATTTAAAATTCGTATTCTGTAGGCCTTTGAAAAAGTAACTTGAACATGAAATTGTCCATTCGAAAATGTTATCGAAAATTGCACTCACAAAAAGCGATAGGAGAAAGCGTTTACAGGGGGCGACATTTGCAACATATGAAATATTTTTCTTAAATTTTAGACTCTCTACTACATAAATTAATAAAAAGATGACACATTTCCATTTAAAACTCGAATTCTGTAGGCCTTTGAAAAAGTAACTTGAACATGAAATTTTTGTATCCGAAAATGTTATCGAAAATTGCACTCACAAGAAGCGACGGAAGAAAGCGTTTACATGGGGCGACATTCGCAACATATGAAATATTTTTCTTCAATTCTAGACTCTCTACTACATAAATTAATCAACAGATGAGAACTTTCCCTTTGTAATTCGTATTCTGTAGGACTATGAAAAAGTAACTTGAACATGAAATTTTTGTTTCCGAAAATGTTATCGAAAATTGCACTCACAAGAAGCGATAGGAGAAAGCGTTTACATGGGGGCCCTTTGCAAGATATCAGTTATTTTTCTTAAATGTTAGACCCTCTACTACATAAATTAATCAACAGATGGTAAAATTTCCATTTAAAATTCGTACTTTGTAGGCCTTTGAAAAAGTAAGTAGCAACTGAAATTTTCGATAACCCAAATAATCGACCTGTGCAAGCCAGCACGCAAGGGACTTTTTGGCCAATATCATCTAAGATTCTGAAATTGTAGACCCTCCACTACATGAATTAATAAAAAGATGACAAATTTCCGTTTAAATTCGAAAAAAATTGAAAAAGTAACTAGAACTTGAAATGTTCAAAGCTGAAATTTCATGAGAATTTTCACCCCCTGATTCCACATGTGATGAGCGTTCATGTGGGGAACATTTGCCAAATACGAGTTATTTTTCCTTATGTTTAGACCCTCTACGATAAATATTATTAAACAGATGGTAGATTTCCGTTTAAAATTTATATTTCGTAGAGCTAGTAAATTTTCAAAGCCGAAATTTCATCACAAATTTCACCCAAAGAATCGACCTGTGCAAGTCAGCGCGCATGGGACTTTTTAGCAGATATCTTCTAAGATTGTGAAATTTTAGACCCTCCACTACCAAAAATAATAAACAGATGAGAAATTCCCATTTATAAATCGTATTTCGCCTGCCTTTGAAAATGTAAACTAGCACATGAAAGTTTCGATAACAAACATCGAAAATTTCCTACAAAAAAATAGACACATGGTGAGCGTTTACAAGGGAGATATTTGCAAAATAATAGTAATTTTTCTGAAACTTTAGACCCTCTACTACATAAATTAACAAAAAGATAACAAATTTCCATTTAAAATTCATATTTCATAGACCTTTGATGAGAAGGCAACTTGAACTTGAAACACTTCTCTCTTATCGATCATTTTTCCTAAGATTTGAATTCATATAAAACGAGTTGAAGTGTTTAAAAATCGTTTTGTTTTGTCTTAAAAATTTTAATTTAAATTTTCGCAAATAAAAATCTCCTCCTTTTAGAAACTCACCTGCCCCCTTTGCTTTAATGTAACACTAACAAGTGTCGCCAACAGCGGCTGCTGCTCATGTTATTTTTGTTGTTGTTGATTTTCGGAAAACAAACTTGAAACAGAAAAAGTGTAACTTTTTCCTGTATTTATGAATTATTTATAAATTTAACACATAAATTATTTAATTGACATCCGGCACAGCTGGCCCGTTAGCTGTTGTGTGTGTGTGTGTGTGTGTGAGTTTACATTTTCGCCTGTCTTCCCCAGTTAACTTGTCTTCAATACTTGGTAGGGCGACTTTGGGCGAGCTGTCGTTGGCTACCGTGGCTGTTAATGGGATTTCATTGGCGTCCGGTTGTTGCTGTGTGTGTGTGTGTCATAATTGGCCAAGTTATTGTTAAAGTTGGCATTTGTTGAGTGGACTCTTTAAAACATTTATTTATTCCGTTCGGTCTAACTTCCTTTTTGGCCAGTCACTGCTTGTCCCTGTACTCTTTCCTGTTCTGTTGTTTGGTGTCGCTTTAGTCTGCAACAACTCAAGTTTCCTGCCCAGCCGAGTCGAGCCTTACTAGCGAACATGGCAAAATCACAACTTTCCCCCAAGTATTTTATATTATTATAATGTGCTTAGAGTTTGTCGGCTGGATGACATGACATCCTCGCGCTACATTCACACTTCAGCTCATACGATGGCTTGCTTAAGCAAACTAAAGAATAAAATATTTAAATCGTTTAGAAATGCAACAAATAAATCAAAGTTTCAACGATCTTTAATTGAAAAAGAACTTAACAAACGGTTTATTGGTAGTAGAGCAGGGCTGAAGTGATTTTTGGGAAACGGTCCGTGTTTAGTTTCCCAGGATTTGGGCGGGATGACCGTAATTAAGGCTCACTGGCAGAAGGTGAAAAAAAGACTAGACCAGCAGAACAACGGTGGGGTTTTAATTAAGCACAAGTAAGATGAGAAAACATTAACTTTCGTATTCATAAAACATTGACAAATCGTTGTTAAGAAAAATGTATGGAAATACAAAAACAAATGTTCACACATTTTTCTTTACAAATTGTTTACAAGAAATTAACACCGTGTTACACACATTCTGTCCTATGAACCAAATTTACTTTTTCGGAAAGAGGGAAAAAAATAAAAATACACGTGTATCGGCGATTTTCATGTACACGTCAGAATTTTTTTTTTAAGTTTGAAGTATGAAGCTTGTAGTGGCCTGTGTGAAAGCCTTTGGACCGATTTTTAACCCTTTTTCAGTGATCCAATCGAGCTGATTTTTGGCAGGCAGACTCGTGGAAATCTGTCTGTATCACGACAAATTTTTTAAAAAATAGATTTTTATCAATTCTCAGATTTTCCCCAATTTTTATTATTTTTGAAAAAAAAAACATATTTTTTTCACTTTTCTTTGCATAACATGAAGAGACTCCAAATTTTTAAACTACTTAAGCGTTACGAAAAAAAAATGTTTTTTGAACTGAAACCTTAAAAAAAACGATAACCATTTAAAAAAAATTTAGGAAAATCTGAGAATTGATAAAAATCTATTTTTTAAAAAATTTGTCGTGATACAGACATTTCCACGAGTCTGCCTTTCAAAAATCAGCTCGATTGGATCACTGAAAAAGGGTTAAAAATCGGTCGAAAGGCTTTCACACAGGCCACTACGAGCTTCATACTTCAAACTTAAAAAAAAAAATTCTGACGTGTACATGAAAATCGCCGATACACGTGTATCTTTTCCCCTCTTTCCGAATTCTGACGTGTACATGACAATCGCCGATACACGTGTATTTTTATTTTTTCCCCTCTTTCCGAATATGTGCATTTGGTTCATAGGACAGAAAAAAATCTATTTTTTGTAACACGGTGTAATTTTAAATTGTGTTTCCTCTTTGGCAATTTTTTTCGGTGAATGATTTTTCTGTAGAAAAAGATAAATAAAACTTCAAAAATTGTCGTATGAAATAGGGCCGACGATATCTTGCGATTGTCAAACATTGCCTTCACACAAATCTTGTACAGAGTTGCCCCCAGTGATCAGTAAAAATGTATAACAGCTCCCTAACCTTTGATAAGAAATATGTGAAATTTTTGTTTGGTATTTTTAAAAATTTTTCTGAATACCTGGGCTAAATCTTTTCATTTGATTATTCTACAAAGACGGGGATCTCACAGGAGGACACGGTCTTCCTGTTGTCCAACATTGCCTTCAAACAAATCTTCTACACTGTAAATCTCTCAATTTGACTATTTGAAAGTTTGCATGGGCTAAGAGTAGTTTTAAAGACATCCACTACTAGTCCTAAGGATCGCAGAATCACTTCGAGTTATCAGTGCTTTCCATGAGTCTCTCCCACAATTTGGCAGAGTGTTAAGGTTTTAATCGACACCAGAGTTATTCGGCCTGTTGGCCCAGGGAAGACCTGTAATGACAAAAGTCGTCACAAATCGTTTATTCCAACATTCTAATTACTAGTAAGTTGTAATGCGCCTATGGCGCCCGTTGAAATATGGAAAAAAAATATTGTTGAAAAAAAAAAATTTTCTGGAAAAAAAAATTGTTGTTGAAAAAAAATTTTTTTCTTGAAAAAAAATAATTTTTTTTGAAAAAAAAAAATGTTGTTGAAAAAAAAATTTTGTAGAAAAAAAAATTTTGTGGAAAAAAAAAATTTAGTTGAAACAAAAAATTTGGTGGAAAAAAAAATTTGTTGAAAAAAAAAATTTTTGTTGAAAAAAAAAAAATTTTGTAAAAAAAAAAAATTTTTGTAAAAAAAAAATTTTTGTTGAAAAAAAAATTTCGTAAAAAAAAAAAATTTGTAAAAAAAATTTTGGAAAAAAAAAAATTTGGTAAAAAAAAATTTGGGGAAAACACAATTTCTGTACAAAAAAACAATATTATTTTTTTTATTATTATTATTTATAGAAAATTATAGAATGCCTATTCAAATTCCTACGTACTGCGTGACAGAGTCAGGGAATCAGTGTATCAGTGAATCAGGGAATCAGTGTATCAGTGTCGAGGGTAAATATATATTAAGATATATTAAGATTATCTGTGTATTAGGATGGCAACACCCTATCAGCTGGAATGGGGCAACGACGCACATCAGTTGTTTTATTCCCGACGTAGATGGCGAGAGAGAGAGAGGCAGTATCACAAATTCAGTGCTTAAGAAAATCCAACTAGATTTAACTCAGTGCTGTTGGCTCTCTCAGTTTTCCATACGAAGTTGAAAAAACGCAGGCGCTGGCGCTGTCGCTGCCGCAGTGTTCTGTTTCTAAACCGAGTAGAGGTATTTTTCGCATCACGAAACGAATCTCAGTTTAAGTTGAGTTGGAGTTGGGCTTGTAGGCCAATTTTTTCCTGAAGTTAAGCCTGCAATCCGCTTTACCCAACAAAGCTGATAGTAAATGGACTCCTCATAGTACGTGTGGCCTTGCTTTGTCTTATGGCCGCCTAAATTTTGCAATTCCTTATCAGATGTGGCAACTTCACAGCAAAAGGGGCAGGTTTTTTGTTCGCTTGCCAAAATGACCGTAATATTCGCTTTTTGTTTTCTTCTTCTTTTGTATTGTTTCACCTTTTCTCCGACAACCATTCAAATTTATGGGATTATTACGCGTAATAGCGTTTTATACGAACAATTTCCCGAGTCAATGATGTACCATATGTTGTTGTTGTTGTTATATAGCAACAAATCTATAAGGTTTATTGAAATACAGAAACACACATTTTCGGGGAAAACTCGTTGATACATAAATAATAATAAAAACAAGAAGAGGAAGAGAAAAATAACATTTTGTGTGTGTGTGTGTTTTTTTTTTTTTTTTTAAATCAACAAAACACACAAATGGTTGGCTCAGGTCATGAAAGGGGAGGGGCAGGGGGGTTTCAAGGGATACTTTGTTTCTGCACTGATCTGATACTCTGCATTAGATAAACTGTGAAACTGTTGGCAATAAAGCAATAAAAAAAATATTTACATAGGATTTTTATTACACTCTTTAGTTCAGGGCTTTAGTTTATATTGCCAAAGCAACAACAACAACACGGATACACGAAACAAATATATGAGTTTTGAACATGTTTTGTTTTTATATTCAATTTATTTCCATGTTTGGCGGCATGAATTTGCAATGCTTTAAACTACAAATATTTCCAAGCACAGGCAATTCAGTTGGCAGGGGGCCGGGCACATGCAGGATTTATGCCAAATTGTTTGGAGCTCTTGAAATACAGACATTTAACAAGAATCGAGCACAGACATCACAAATAGTCAACATGAGAAAACAAATAGTACAAATATTTGTATGGGGTCCGATTGACCTTCAACTAGAAGAAGGAGAAAAACATCCCCAGGACCTTGAGGTGTTGGCATCCATTGTTATGTTATGTTAGGCGAACAGAACTGATGCGCCAAAGGACTGGGATACATATGGAAACAAGGCCTGCGTTGATATTTCGAATGTCACACAGGATATACAGTTCAGGAGATTAGGAAAATTGCAAGGTTATAATTAGGAATTTTGGTAAAAAAAAAAAAATTTAAAATATTAATTTGTTACACAAAGAACTCCGAAGCTCACAATTCAACACCTGAGTTTGGAATATTTAAAGTGTAGATTTTACAAGTAAAATAAAGTACAGAAGTTTCTTAATTTAATGTACAATTCTTTATATCGACATTTTTCAATTATAATGAATTTCGAATTTTTCAATGAGTCAGGAATTTTTAATAAAAAAAAATTATTTTATTTAATTTATTTTTCCCACATTTCCTTCTTTTTTTGAAGAACATCCTCAGCGAGTACCAAAAAAAAACTCACACCCATTAGAACGTAGGTGTTTCTTCTTCATCAAAGGTTTTCGTTTTTCTTTGAACCTTCCTGACATAAAAGAAAAAATTCTAAATTGGAAAAATCAATTAAATAAAATAATTTTTTATTAAAAACTCATGACATCGAGCTTGAACTCATTAAAAGAAAAAATTCTAAATTGGAAAAATCAATTAAATAAAATAATTTTTTATTAAAAACTCATGACATCGAGCTTGAACTCATTAAAAGAAAAACATTCTAAATTGGAAAAATCAATTAAATAAAATAATTTTTCATTAAAAATTCCAGACATAAAAGAAAAAAAATCTAAATTGGAAAAATCAATTAAATAAAATAATTTTTTATTAAAAAATTCCAGACATCGAAAAGAAACTAAAAGAAAAAAATTCTAAATTGGAAAAATCAATTAAATAAAATAATTTTTTATTAAAAAATTCCAGACATCGAAAAGAAACTAAAAGAAAAAAATTCTAAATTGGAAAAATCAATTAAATAAATAATTTTTTATTAAACTCATTAAAAAAAAATCGAAATTCAATGTAAAGAAGTTTCTTCTAACAAAGTGGACCAAAAGTTACCCATTAAAAAAAAATCTCAATTCATTGTAAAGACGTTTCTTTTAACAGGGTGCGGCAAAAGTTACCTCCGCATTCAGAAAAATGTAAAACCGCTTGACAAATCTTGGCGAAGAAAAATGTGTGAAAATTCAAACAAAATGTTCACACATTTTTCTTAACAAAGGTTTTTTAAAGCTGTTACAACAATTTTATGAATACGGCGTTTATAGAGTGTTGTTTAAACAAAATTATACAGGGTGGACCGATACCCACCATGCATGTGTGACTTTCTTTATATTTTATAAAAAAAAAAAATATATTTTTTTTCGATTAAATTGTTCAACCCATGGTCAGTTTTGGCCCAGCCTGTTTAATATGGTGCTTCAATTTGTAGGGGAGGAAACAAATCAACAAAGCGTGTAGCAAAAACGGAAGTTACTGTAAATTCTAAGACCCTTTCACCCAGTAAGCATGAGTCGAACAAAAATCCATTTTGTATACATTTTTAAAAATACAGATTTTTTTAAAATATGTTTTACTGCCAAACTATAGTTAGTACAACTAAAATGTTGTACCATAGCTCCTAAAGTATATAAGATACAGTTGGACAAGTGGAGAAATAAAAAAATATTTTTTTTTTAAAAAATCATAGAAAAATCTGACAAAAGTGAAAATTGTAATATCAAATAAGCAGTTTTTTATAAATCAAAATTATAAGAAAAAAATTTCCTCCTCCTTCATTACGAAAAAAAAAGGAAATCTTTCGATAAAAAAATTCGTTTTTTTTATTAATGACCAAGGGCCCCAAATTAGAATGGGAAAAAGTCCCTAAAATTTACTAAAGTAGTTGGAAGTATTTTTTTTTTATAATTTTCAATTTGAGGTAATTTTTTTATTACACAAAATTTCCACCAAAATCCCCAAATGGTTTAAACAAAAAATTTAAACAAAAATTTGGATAATTTCTAATAATGACCAAGGGTCCCAAATTAGAATGGGAAAAAGGCACTAAAATTAAATACATCTGTTGAAGTAATTATTTTTTTAATAATTTTCAATTTGAGGAAATTTTTTTTTTATAATTTTCAATTTGAGGTAATTTTTTTATTACACAAAATTGCCATCAAAATCCCCAAATGGTTTAAACAAAAATTTGGATAATTTCTAATAATGACCAAGGGCCCCAAATGGGAATGGGAAAAAGGCCCTACAATTTACAGTAGTTTGAAGTAATTATTTTTTTTAATAATTTTCAATTTGAGGTAATTTTTCATTATACAAAATTGGCCGATAGAGTATGCAAATTATATCGTGCACAGCTGAATTGATTTGAGAGAACTTCCCCCTCACTTACTACATGGATTATTTTTTTTTTTTTTTGCTTTTAATTAACGAAAAGTAGTCAACTTTGGATATATTTCTAAAATACAACCAACAGTGCGATTTTTAATGCTAAAACCTCAAAATGATTCCTCAGTCCTTGCCCACAAACAGTTTTCAACAGAACAACAGAAGAAAAATTTGATCAAAAGTTACAAACTTTTGGCCGATGAAAAGGAACTCTGATTCGAATTATATTTAACTTTGCTTTTCAACTTAAAAAGTCATTCAGAAAGTCGAGCAGAGTATAAAAGTTTCCACGCAAATCAATTTTAGACACCGCCTCAGCTGTTTTTCTTTTCAATGATCGGTTTCGCCGTCTATTCACTTACAACCCAGAAAAAAAGTACAAACAAAAATAAAATGGTTTGTTTCCTACACACCACCGCCAGAGTTGTTTTGCTAGTAGTTTTTTTCTTTCTCATCCGACACTCAACGCCGCCAACTTTGTCTAATTTGCGGCTGACCACACCTTTGTTTTTAGCCAACATTTTTGGCTGTTCGTTTTTTTTTTTGGTTTTTTGTTTGACATACTATGCACATAAACTTACCCACACATGTACATGGTACACTCTGTCGCCAATTGTGCGTGCGGAGGGAGGACAACACAAAAAGTTGTGTCATTTGGTGATATTTTTTTTTAAGGAGAGATAGGATATGTGGCGGATGGATGAATTCATAGTGTACAATTTTTGGTCGTTTTTTTCTTTTTTTTGGGGTTTTTTGCGCTCACACTTTTTTGTTGTTGTTTTTAATTGTGGTGGTTAAATTAAAACGACGATGACCGTTTGTTAGGTGTGCTGAGTGGTAGAAATGGAAAATTTGTTTAACTATTTCAAAATTCCAATCATATAAAACCGAACGAAGGACAGAAAAAAACTGCTCAACTGGTAGAAAAACAAATTGTGTCTGATTTTTAGAAATGGACAAAGGACCCCAAATTAGAATAGGAACAATGGACCAACAATTTAATAAACAAATTTTCGTAATTCTTTTTTATAATTTTCAATTTGAGAAAAAAGGATAGAAAAAAACTACTCAAAAGGTAAAAAAAAAAAATTGTGGCTGATTTTTATAAATCGACAAAGGACCAGGACCTCAAATTAGAAAAGGAAAAATGGACCTAAAATTTAATAAACAACTTCTAGTAATTCTTTTTTTTATAATTTTCCATTTGAGGTAATTCTTTATTATCAAAATTGGCCCTAAAATGTATAGAAAGACCGCAAATAATTAAAAAGAAAATTCTGTAATTTTTATTAATGAAAAAGGGCCCCCATTTAGCACTGAAAAAGAGGCCCCACAATGTAATTAATAAGTTGAAGTAATTCTTCTTTTTTTCATAATTTTCAATTTGAGCTAATTTTTCATTATACAAAATTGTCCCTAAAACCCAAAAAGAAATAAAAACACCCCAAATGGTTAAAACAAAAATTTGGGTAAATTTTAGTAATAAACTGGGGCCCCAAATGGGCAAAAAAAAAAGTCCTAAAATTTAAGAAGTAATTCTTTTTTTTATAATTTTCAATTGGAGAAAATATTTTTGTTATGCAAAATTAGGTAATTTTTCAGAAATTTTTGTATAAATTTTCGTGTTGGCCTTTTTGGGGGAATTTTGCATACATTTTTGGGAATTCTTCATTGTTTGAGGGGGTGGGTGTGAAAATTCAGCTGGGAATAGTGGAAACTTTTGGGAAGACAACGACGCACTGTGACGCCTTTTCCCTAAAAGCGTTGCAAAAATCAAAAAATTGACAGAAGAATATGATAAAATGAATAATGATGAAATATGATAAAATGAATAACATCTGATAGAGAACTTCTCACTGATTAAGAATCCAAAAAAAAATCGGATTAAAATTATGAATTCTAGCGTCAATCAAAGTTGAAAATTTTTCGGACTTACAAAAAATGTTTAAATAAAAAAAAAAATATCATCTTTTGAATTGAATTTCAGGCAAACTATGCAACCGATCATTAATTTTTTGGTGTCGGATGAAAGGTATGTTAATTCCAATGAGACGATGTAGAAAAAGGGTTATTCGGTCCAATATTTTTTTTCAGGCGCAATTTTGCAAACACATGATATTTGGGTCATTTTTCACACTTAATAGAATAGAACAAAAAAAGTGACGGTTTGTGACGGGAACTATTAAACAGAGGTTGTTAAGTATTTAATACTCTAACTTATTTTCTTGAAATTGGGTGCCCATACTTGCCCGTGTACATGAAAAAACAATAAAACTGTAACAAATTTTACTACAAAAAGATACATTTAATTGTAGTGCCATCTCTGATGACACGCAACCCTGCAATAACTCTCCACTAACACTAGTCAACAGTCAAAATGTACTCGGGATGCGATAATTTTTTCTGTGTAGATAACCTTGTCATGAGCTCGAAAAACGCAATAAAAAATTTTTTTTTCGTTTGGTTTTTGTTTTATTTTTTTTTTTTTTAAATTTTAAAAAAAATGTTTTGGTTAATTTGTTTCGTCCGGCATAACTCGGGAACCACTAGCCCGATTTAATTGAATTAAATTTTTGAAATTCATACCTTTACTCAATTGCGAATAAAAGCGAAACGCGTGCATTGATTTTCATGATCTTTGTCTCATTTTGCTCATAGGTTATGTGACTTTACGTAAAAGTAATAAGATTTGACATTTTTTTCATTTTGGATTTTTTATGGATTTTTAAAAAAAAAAAAATTTAAAACTTTAGGCAAAAAATAAGTTTTTTCCTTTATATATTCATTTTTAACTTGGAAACTGTTGCTTGTATAGGAAAACAATATATGAACAGATTAAGGGAATTGTAATTTTAAATTTTTTAAAATTTAATTCAATTAAATCGGGCTAGTGGTTCCCGAGTTATGCCGGACGAAACAAATTAACCAAAAATTTTTTTTTAAAATTTAAAAAAAAAAAATAAAACAAAAACCAAACGAAAAAAAAATTTTTTATTGCGTTTTTCGAGCTCATGTCAAGGTTATCTACACAGAAAAAATTATCGCATCCGGAGTACATGAAATTTTTTTCATTTTGTTGAGTAGTGTAATTATCTACTACTATTATTTACAACTGTAAGAAAGTCTTGTTAAGTATTAAGTAAAGAGAAATGACAATTTAAATGACAAAATTTTTTTTTTAAATTGTGAGCAATATTTTACAAAAAATTTAAAAATAATTTAAAAAAAAAACATTTTTTTGTAAATCTTTTCTGGAATAATTTTAAATCATAAAAGCCTTTAAAAAGAAACATAAAACATTTAAAATGTTAAAAAACATTTTATTATACTTCCCATAAAATTGATTTTAGATGTCCGATTTTTCTGGGTAATTTTTCAGAAATTTTTGTATAAATTGTCATGTTGGCCTTTTTGGGGAATTTTTCAGAAATTTGTGGGAATTCTTCATTGTTTGAGGGGGTGGGTGTGCAAATTCAGCTGCGAATAGTCGAAGCTTTCAATCGGGAAGATAACTACGCCTCGATTTTTCTGGTTAATTTTTCAGAAATTTTTGTATAAATTGTCATGTTGGCCTTTTTTGGGGAATTTTTCAGAAATTTTTGTATAAATTGTTTTTGGGGAATTTTGCATATATTTTTGGGAATTCTTCATTTGGGTTAAGTCTTCCTTGTTTGAGGGGGTGGGAGTGCAAAATCATCTGCGAATAGTGGAAGCTTTGAATAGGGTTGAATGGGGAAGACAACGACGCATCGATGACCGATTTGTCTGGGTAATTTTGTCAGAAATGTTTGTATAAATTGTCATGTTGGGGGATTTTTCAGAATTTTTTTTTTTGTATACATTTTCATATTGATCTTTCTGGGGAATTTTGCTTACATTTTTGGGAATTCTTCATTCGGTGTCAGTCTTCATTGTTTGAGGGGATGGTGAAGGCAGTGGGTATTTGGGAGATAACGTCGATTCTTATTACTATTGTTGCCATCAATTTGTATACCATCCTCGTTTTGAACTACAGTATTGATTACCGGCCAGTACACGTATCAAATCATAATCATTTGTTGTTGTTATTGTTATTTAGCCACATTGCCGACTTGTCCTTTTTTTTTTTGTACCTTTGCATTGTGGTAGGTTACTGGTTGTTGTTGTTGTTTCGTTTTTTTCCCCCCCTGTTTTTCCTCTTGTGGTTGTGTGTTGTGTTCCCACACCTCTTGGTGTTGTCATTCTCTGTGTGTTTGTAAATTCCATGAAAGGCTCGTCGCTCGTATTAACCTTAAATTGTGTGTGTTACAGAGATCCCACACAGTTTAAATGGGTTTTCTATTGCTCAGCGATAATTTCAGGTTAAGACAATTTCGTTTCATTTGTGGTGTGTGTGTGTTTGTGGATGGGTGACTGGGCTTGACGGACCTCCCTTTTGTTGGCTTTTGTGTTAAGTTAAATAAATGTGTCTGTTGCGTTGAGCGTGTGTCTTTGTTTGTTTTGGTTATAACAAAACATTCAATTAATTATTTATTTGTTTAACTTTTTGTGTTTATTAATTATTAGCAACTGATACAAGCAAGATATAGATATTGCCTAAGGGGTCACTGGCATTTCACACGCAATCCAATGCCTAGCCAAGGAGCGGTGTGGGGCGAATTCACACACACACACACACACCGCCATCACCTGTCCCAGGTTATACGCGCCCTGGCGTCTCTTGGGCCTGGGTTATGTACGGAAATTCCTTTTTAATCGGAACCGGAAGTAACGGCATGTTAGGTTAAGTTTTATGCGAGGGAAATATTAAAGGTTGGCATGTAAAGTCCACATAATTTTCGCTTTATATTTGGCCAGAACTCGAAGAATTTGAGGTTTGGCGCACTTCTTGAGGTTGAGAAGGTTTTCCGTTTACACGGACGTTTAAATGAAAACAAGATTGTCATGATAAAATGTTTGGACACAAATAATAGCAAGCCAGTGAAATTGTTTTTGGAATATTTTTAGGCGATATTAGTTTGAAATTCAATTCTTTGTATTTCTAAAAAAACTGTCTTATATTCCCTACTAGGAGTGTATTTGGCAAAAGGAGAAAAAAACAAGACAAAGAAATGTTTAGAATCCCTTCAATACCCCAAAGGGGAGAATAGCACTTTCTATTAATTCCCATTACTTGCCATTTGTATTTAACAACTTTTTGAAACACCAATTAATTTTTAATTGCCATAACAAAGGCAAATTCAAATTCACCTCCATTCGTCACACTATTTCAGTTTGCCAACTAACAATCAGTTTGCAGTTTGTTATTTTTATTTGAGAAACGAAAAATAATTATTTTATTTAAATAAATTTTCTGTTCAGCACTTAGTTAAACTAACCGTAAACACCCTCCCTTTGTTGGTTTATTTTAGTTTTAATGAAAATCATTGCTCTATTTTTAGTTGGCTTTCGTCGGCCACCGTGTGCTTAATAGATCTCGTTGTGTTTTAAAATTGTTTATGATTTTTGTATGACCAGCAAAACATCAACACACAATTTCTATGATTTCCCCTAATGACGTTGTTCATTTACAAAGCTGGCACTTTAATTTTTAATGTTGTTCTTGCCGTGATTAACTGGGAATTCTGTTAACACATAATTTTAAATAGCATTTTGGGAGAAATTATGATAAAGAGAGACGGAACAAGGTTTAGTTTATGGATTTCGTTTCGTGTGAACTTGTGTTTATTTATTTGAAATCGGGGCATGCAAATAGTTCATTGTTAATCTTGTCAAAAGGAAAATCAGACCAGTTAACGGATTTAAAGTTAGTTAGTTGAAGTAACAGCCATAAGATTAGCGGAACATAGCGGGAGAAAACTACTAAGAAAATCCACCAAATATTACGAAAAATTCCCCGACAAGCCTACAGTATTTTAGCACAAAAGGTATTTGTGCTGTTTCCAAAAACCGATGGGAATAGCGACCACCGATTTTTCATTGAAGAATTTTTCTCAAAATCTTCTTTCTGTATGATCTTTCTGGGGGAATTTTGCATATATTTTTTTGGGAATTCTTCATTGTTTGAGGGGATGCGGGTGGAAAATCAGTTGGGAATAGTGGAAACGTTCAATCTGCACAGCAACGGCGGCACTACCACCGATTTCTCATGAGAGAATTGTTTTCAAAATTTTCCCTAAAAATTCTGAAATATCCCCCCAAACAATTTATGAAATATTGCTAAATGCAAAATACCCCAAATATTATAAAAAAAACCAAAAAAATAGAACTCTAATAAATGTTGACGTCTTCGAACTGATCGACTGCCATTTTTGAGCCGAATGGAGCCGTTAAATCGATGGCGACTCGGTTTCGCCGTTTGTAGTGATGTAGTGATGAGGGAAATTCTAACATACACAACGTATGTTTACCATGCCGAGCAAATATTTGTGGCGGCGTCTCAATCCGAAATCAAGAGGCTTCACACTTTATCTACAGCGATATTTGTCGGGCAAATAAAATAAAATAAAATAAAATAAAATAAAATAAAATAAAATAAAATAAAATAAAATAAAATAAAATAAAATAAAATAAAATAAAATATAATATAAAATAAAATAAAATAAAATAAAATAAAATAAAATAAAATAAAATAAAATATAATATAAAATAAAATAAAATAAAATAAAATAAAATAAAATAAAATAAAATAAAATAAAATAAAATAAAATAAAATAAAATAAAATAAAATAAAATAAAATAAAATAAAATAAAATAAAATAAAATAAAATAAAATAAAATAAAATAAAATAAAATAAAATAAAATAAAATAAAATAAAATAAAATAAAATAAAGTAAAATAAAACAAAATAAAATAAAACAAAAAGTAAAATAAAACAAAAAGTAAAATAAAACAAAATAAAATAAAATAAAATAAAATAAAAAAATAAAAATAATAAAAATAAATAAAAAATACAAAATAAAAAATAAAAAATTAAAAATAAAAAACAAAAAATAAAATAACAAATAGGAAATTATGAAAATAATTTATGGGTACGATTTTGGGTCCTGAGGCTGCAATTAATTTTTTTCTGCAATTTTTAGCTAAACGAATTGGCTTTTATTTGAGCACCTCTTTGCCCATATTTATTAGGGGCCGGTTTTTGGGCCCCATGCTTTTTTGGTCAATAT
The DNA here is from genome assembly GCA_958296145.1 of Hydrotaea cyrtoneurina. Classification (NCBI taxonomy): domain Eukaryota; kingdom Metazoa; phylum Arthropoda; class Insecta; order Diptera; family Muscidae; genus Hydrotaea; species Hydrotaea cyrtoneurina. Next base: position 9,008,444 of record OY282516.1, on the reverse strand, counting down.
GTACCAAATATTTAAAATAACATCACAGTTCGATTCCTATTTGTTTAAAAAAAAAATAAAAATAAAAAATAAAAAATAAAAAAAAAAATAAAAAATAAAAAATAAAAAGTAAAAAATAAAAAATTAAAATATAAAATAATATAGTCTGTGTAAAATTTCAATCACATAGGACAACTGGAAATTATTAAAAATAATTTATGGGTACGATTTTTGGGCTCTGAGGGTGCAAATTAATTTGGTCTGCAAATTTTAACCAAACGAATTGGCTTTTATTTGAGTACCTCTTTGCCCATATTTATTAGGGGCCGGTTTTTGGGCCCCATGCTTTTTTTTGGTCAATATGTACCAAATATTTAAAATAACATCATAGTTCGATTCAGAAGATTTTCTATTAAAATGACTATGCTCATAGGGGGTACGTTTTTTGGGCCCCTGCGGTCCCATGGTTCTGCGTGTTAATTTTACACACAAAAAAAATAGAGACTTTAACGAATTTCCTACAATTTGTTTATCCATTTGCCCATATTTGTAGGAGGCCGGTTTCGGGGCCCAGTGTTTAAAAACCTCAATATGAGTCATATCTTTATAATAAAAATGAACATATAGAATTGTGGGGACAATTTCATTCATTTGAGTACACATATCTCAATGTTTCTGCCCATATTGAGCCCCTGCCATCTGTCGGAGCATGTATTTATATAAGACTAATGTACTTGAAAAAAAACTCCGTTTAAGAAAAGGAACAAGTTCTCAGCAGATCTTTCACCTATGCCCATTCGTAGAGCACATTGAGATTGACACAAGGGCGGCAGCTCACTGATTTGAGAGAAGTTCCCAGAGAAGTTTCTTTAATTAATTTTAAAGTAGCTTGTGCACCCGGCAGCCATTAATTTGAAGCCTTAAACATTATTATTAAAGCTTTTCAGGCTCACTTTCCACTATGGAATTTTCACCTATGACCCCTCAAATTAGCATTCATCCACCGTTCGTTCGTTCGTTCATTCGTTACCTTTTAATTTAACCCCTAATCACTAAGGGTGAGAATCCCTTTAAACATCTATGGGCTTATTGTAATAAGCGTTCCAAGAAACACATTCGTCCTCTAACTTTCACATGTCATATATTTCAAATTCGTTTTCCTACGACAGTAACTTGCCTAAGTCACTAAGTGCCTAAGTGACTAATTCAGTTTTCGTTGTGTTGCCAATGGTTAAGGGGAAGGGCAGGCGGGTGAGCAGGCTATTCGACTGTAGTTAAAGTATTGTTAACGGGTATCAGCACGTGTTGACTGGCATATCCTTTACCAAATAGCCTTGGCAATATTTTAAGTTAATGCTTCAGTTCCTCACAACCTCAAACCCCTGCTGGGGCAACAGTAGATTTTACAAACTGAATAAATTGTGTGGTCCAGGCATTTACTGGGTTAGATGACTGCGACTACGCACACATCTACTTTAAAAAATATCAAAATAGAAATAGAGTAGAAATGGGGGGAGGCGGGCAATGACGCTCATGGCAGCCCAACCGAGCATATGCAAAATAGTGTGTAATCTTTCATTTTGGGAGCACCCAGTTGAAATATCAAAGGAATGAAAAACGCACAAGAAAATATATTTCCAACTAAAACATTTACCTTTGGTGTTGGCAGACCATGGTCATGGAAGGCAGGGAGGGCAGTTGGAAAGTCCAAATAAAAAGAAAAAACCCAGGTAAACCTTTGTTGTTATTCACCGTAAACCAAAACAAAGGTATGCCGTTTATTTGCATTTCTTATCCTGATCTAAGGATTTGCTCTGCGTTTCTGTGGCGTAATGGGGTTGGGGCCAAGGAAGCTAGGCTAGAATTCTTTCAACATTTGCATTCTCTCAGTCCGCCCATTGGCGTGGACTTAATGTTGATTAAATCTATTAATTTTTCTTTAATAATTTCCATAACCTAACGCGGAGAGTCAACAGAGAGAAAGGAGTCCGACAACTGTGGTCCGCTGCTGTCGCTGTATTAAATTGTTTGTTGGCTTAGAGATTGAGTTTTGCCCCTGGTTTTATTAAGTTTTCAGGTTAATTTCTAGGCAGGGGTGATAATTGGGGTAATGGATCCTTTCAGATTATGTCCCGCCAATTTTCTTCACCTTGCGTTTATTTAAGATTTAAACATAAGATTTTTTTGAATAGAAGAGAGTGCTTATGTGAGGGGCGGAATTGTATTATGCAAAAATTACATATAAATACACACAGAGTCGAGTTCAAAGACTCAAATAATAAAGAGAAACCTCCGTATTCATTAAACATTTTTTTAACACGGCTTGAGAGAAAAAAATGACTGACAACCAAGAAAAAGGTCAAGAAAATTATGAAATCTAAGACTTTTTCGGGGCGATATTTTGGAAAACATTTCGAAATGTTTGCTTTTTTAAATAAAATGCCTGAAAATATATGAAAAATATGTGAAAATTTTTTTCCTGAATTTTATTTATTTTTTTTTTGTACAACGATTTCTACAGTTTTACAGTGACTGACATACCAAGAAAATGGTCATGAAAATTATGAAATCTAAGACTTTTTCGGGGCGATATTTTCGAAAACATTTCGAAATGTTTGCTTTTTTAAATAAAATGCCTGAAAAATGTGTGAAAATTGTTTTCCTGAATTTTATTTATTTTTTTTTTTTTTGTACAACGATTTCTACAGTTTTACAGTGACTGACATACCAAGAAAAAGGTCAAGAAAATTATGAAATTGAAGACTTTTTCGGGGCGATATTTTCGAAAACATTTCGAAATATTTGTTTTTTTAAATAAAATGCCTGAAAAATGTGTGAAAATTGTTTTTCTGAATTTTATTTATTTTTTTTTTTTTGTACAACGATTTCTACAGTTTTAAAGTGACTGACATACCAAGAAACGGGTCATGAAAATAATGAAATTTAAGACTTTTTCGGGGCGATATTTTGGAAAACATTTCGAAATGTTTGCTTTTTTAGATAAAATGCCTGAAAAATGTGTGAAAATTGTTTTCCTGCGTTTTTTTTTTTTTTTTGTACAACGATTTCTACTGTTTTACAGTTTTTTTTACAGAAAATTATATTTTGGAAAACATTTCGAAATATTTGCTTTTTTCAATAAAATGCCTGAAAAATGTGTGAAAATTGTTTTCCTGCATTTTATTTATTTTTTTTGTGTACAACGATTTCTACAGTTTTACAGTGACTGACATACCAAGAAAAAGGTCAAGGAAATTATGAAATCTAAGACTCTTTCGGGGCGATATTTTCGAAAACATTTCGAAATATTTGCTTTTTTAAATAAAATGCCTAAAAAAGGTATGAAAAATGTGTGAAAATTATTTTCCTGCATTTTGTTTTACAACGATTTCTACAGTTTTACATTTTTCTGAATACGGGGGAACATTTTTAAGGACAACCTATTGTAAAATAGAGAATATTTCGAAAAGTCGCTTGGAAAGTCTTAAATTTCATCATTTTCTTGCCCTTTTTCATTTTCCGTCACTCTTCTCTCTCAAGCCGTATAAGAAAAGGCTTAAAGGATGTTTCGCCAAGCGCTTTCTATCCTTTAAATATAAATAAATCAAAGTGTGACTTTTCAGATGACCACAGCGGCTTCCACCGGTTGGCACCCATCCAAATTGTCACATAAGTCTGGTTAAACTTTAGCGATGGAATGAGTTGGGTTGGCCAACAGAGCCATTGTGTATTGCGGCTTATTCACATTCACCGGCGCCTTAAGAAAATCGCAGAAAAAAGGACTGCGGAAGCTGGGCTTATTTAAAATGTTTCCCCAAATTAAAAGTTTTTGGAATTCCTTAATACAGCAAAATGTGTCGAACATACTTTTATTTCAATTAAAGCCCGCGGGGCGTATGATTAATAACACAACTTTATGATAACAATCATACGCCCCAAGAGACAGTAAGCGTATAAATACAGGATTCTCTATTTGAGTTTGCCTGCTAACTGCACAACAGGAAATGTTTGCCGGACTTCTGCCCAAAGACTGAAGACATCTGTCCACTGGAAGTTTTGGCCGGACTTCTGCCCTAAGACTGAAGACCTCTGTCCACTGGAAGTGTTTGCCGGACTTCTGCCCTAAGACTGGACATCTGTCCACTGGCAGGTCTTTGCGGTAGAACGTTAAAACTGTCTTATAAATTGTATTTCCCAAATCTATTGGATGGCTTTAGTTTGCCTGCTCACTCCGCCGTAATTCGGTTATCGGAAATGCAAGCTGGCTTTCGTGTACAGGAAATGTTTGCCGGACTTCTGCCCAAAGACTGAAGACATCTGTCCACTGGCAGGTCTTTGCAAACTATGTGTTTCCAATTCCTTAAAAAAAAATCACAATTTATGTGCTTTCTACAAATAATTCTTTCGGCAAAGCGTATGTGTGCGTGAGTGAACCTTTTTACATAAATTATATTTCAATTGACTCCCTCCCCCCCATTTAAAACTCGGCCAAGTCCCTGGTGAAAAGAAAAGAGTGAGAGAGAGAGAAACAGAACTATAAAAAGAAATCATGCAAAATAGCCTTTTTCCCAATTTAATTTGTCTTCGAACAGACTTCGTTTACGACTTTCACACGCCAACCGGAAATGTCTTAATGTCCCTGGAAAAAAAGAAATGCAACGTGGAATGCAATGAAAGCAACGACTTCAACACCACCCCTCGCCCCACACCAGCAACACCACAAAAGCCATCTAGCAACCATAAATTTAACACGTTTCCCTCACAGCTCGAAGGCAATGCCGAAAGAAAACTTAACAGCAATGACTCTTTACTGCTCCATATAAAAGCCGAAAGGAATAAAGTTTAGTTCCATAAAAAAAAAAAATGAAAAGTTAAGCCCACCAAAGCAATGGAAAATGAAAATGGGGGACGACGACAAACGAGTAGTGAGATTAACCGCAGAAAGAACAAAATACGACTTAAGGAAATTGCAACATTTTGTGGTTAAACAAGCCCAAGAACGCTTTCCCTCTTCGGTTAGTGGGACTTAAGACTAATGAAGAAAACGTCGGCGCCATGGAAAACGCCAAAAGCATTTATAAAACTAAATTAAAAGGATATGCAGCAGAGTGCAACACTTGCTAGTTTTTTTTGTTTTAATTTTTTTTCCAAATCAAACTTTTGCCTCCTTGTTGTAATCCGCTGAAATCCTTTGTGAGTTTCAGTTAGCTGACGTTGAGTTCATTGACCAATGCGGAGGCTTTACTTATTATCTACTTGAGCCGGGGAACGGAAAACGGGAAGGGTAAAGCTAGTATGAACATGTTGTGTGAAAATTTATAAAAAAAAAAAAAAATTCTTAGTGAGTGCTAACTTGTGTGCTTCCATTTCCGTTTCGTTTATGTTTGTTGTTGTCAGCAGCCCGCCCCGCGGAAAGCCGCCAGCATGGCAACAATTTTATTTGCTTGGGTACGTCTAACAGTTAAAGGGTTATCAAATTGGAGCTTTTTTTTGAATTTTTCGGAAAAAGTGTCCCAAAAACAATAATTTTCTGTAGGACTGGAAATTGTTAAATTGGCACAACAGAAATTTGTGCAAATTCACAGAAAATTCAAGAAACAAACTAAATATAATCCTTCATCCCAGAGAGGGAATTTCAGGTGGTTCAAATGTTACCCCTCAAAACATGGCGAAACCTGCCAGCTTTACAAATTGCTATTGCAGTCTTTAAGATCTCTCAAAGTTTCAAAAAGTTCTGCTCCACCAAAGTTCATTTGTTTTTCTAAATCGATATTTCTTAAAAAAGTTGCTACTACCAAACAATAATTGGTACAAATAAAATGTTGATGTCATAATAAAGACAAGAAAACACACTTTATAATAAAAAATAATTTCAGAGCAATAATTCTTCAAAAATATGAGCTACAGTTCCACAAATTGGAAAAATTAAATTCATGTTTTGAAAATTCTAAAATCGATATTTTGTAAAATAGTTGCTACTACCAAACTATGGTTGGTACAAATAAAATGTTGACCTCGTAATGAAGATAAGAAAACACACTTTATAATAAAATATAATTTCAGTTCAAAACTCTTCAAATATATGATCTACAGTTCCACAAGTTGGAAAAATTAAATTAAAGTTTTTCAGATCTTAAAATCGATATTTCTTAAAAAAGTTGCTACTACCAAACTATGGTTGGTACAAATAAAATGTTGATGTGATAATAAAGATAAGGAAACACACTTTATAATAAAAAAATAATTTCAGTTCAAAACTCTTCAAAAATATGAGCTATTGTTCGACAAAGTCGACAAATTAAATTAAAGTTTTTCAAATTTTACAATCGATATTTCTTAAAAAAGTTGCTACTACCAAACTATAGTTGGTACAAATAAAATGTTGATGTCATAATAAAGATAAGAAAACACACTTTATAATAAAATATAATTTCAGTTCAAAACTCTTCAAATATATGAGCTACAGTTCCACAAATTGGAAAAATCAAATTAAATTTTTTCAAATTTTAAAATCGATATATCCTAAAAAAGTTGCTACTACCAAACTATGGTTGCTACAAATAAAATGTTGATGTCATAATAAAGATAAGAAAACACACTTTATAACAACAATAAGTTCAGAGCAATACTTCTTCCAATGTATGAGCTGCAGTTCGACAAAGTCGAAAAATCCAATAATTTTTTTTTTTATTTTAAATTTACAAAATCTGAAAAAGGTAAACATTTTAAAATCTGATTTTTTTTTAAAAAAAAAAAAATTATTTAAATGAAAAAAAGTATTTGTTCTTATGTTTTTTATCAAACTGTGTGAAAAAAATCCAAGCAAAAAATTATAAAAAATATTTTCTCCTTCGAAAATCAACAAAATCCATAAAAGTAGTCAACCATGGTTAATATTTCTAAAATATATCCAACTAAACGATTTGGAATGACAAAACCATAAAATAATCTCTCACGTCTTGACCACAATCAATATTGTACACAACTCAAAAAGCTCGATTAGATCAAAAGTTACAGGCTCTTTTGGCCGATGGAAATGGCTTGCGGACCACTGGGCGATGTTGGAAATTATGCCAGCGTATTTCCCCAAAGTCTTGGCTCTGAAGTCCCAACAGTGAGTTTATGGAAATGAAGTTTTGACCATTCGTAAGACGCTTTATGGAGCCGAGCCGGCAATCTACGTCTAGGGTGGATCTAATTTCCACACACACACAATGATTTCACTGTCTACCAAACTAACCTACTCTTGTCAAATTAACCACTAACAAATATTCTTGTTTTTTCTTCTTCTTGAGATCCCAAAAATACTTTGCCCTCATACGTTAACCCTTTATATGTAAATCCAACCACATACAACATATGTATGTAACTATGCACATACACACACACACACATGTGGTTGTAATAGAAAAAAAATGTACAAAAATGTGCATGAGAAAAACTCATATTTTGTGTTAAAACTAAAAACTATGTTGCAGCTGAAAGTATATTTATCAACACACACACACTCAAGTCCATAACTATATTACACACAAATATCCTTCATTACGCCCCCACACACACACACACACGCACACTCACATACACCCAGCTAAATAATTGTTTACGTTCATGTGCATGTGAATGTTTCTGTTTTTTTTTTTTTTTGTTGTGGCTACAAAAGAAGCAAAGCTTAAATGAAACACCACCAACCAACCATCCAGCCAACATGTGTTTAATAAATTTAATGACTTTTCAACAACCCATTTAACAGCAAATACGCCAAACACACGCATACTCTCCAACACAACAGCCATGTAAGTGTGTGTGTGTGTGTGTGTGTGAATGCCTGCATGTGTGCTGTGCGTTTGCAAGGATATCTCATTTCTTGCCGCTGTAAGCAAGCATTGGCCCAGTACAAGCCCGAACATGCCACTGAATAAACATGAAATTAACATACATTTTTCACACACACACACTCATAGTGCACACGCACTTGTATCATACACGCTGTAAGCCGACTGCGACGTTAGATTGTGTACGCCTGTGTAATAATAGAATAAAACATGTCTATTATTTCGCTAGTTGGTTTTGTATTTTTTTTTTTTTTTAATCAGAATCGCTTAATTTTTGTGCTCCAAAAAATATATTTTAGCGTGATTGAACTTAGAGCAACACCCACGAGAAAGATTAACTAGTTGTAAACACACACAAATTGGTAGATGCAACTATTTTGCTGTTGCACACAGTAAACTCCAAACGGAAATATGAACTAAGATCCCTGAGAAATTGGGAAAAATTCTTAACTTATCGGAGTTGTGTAATTATTTATTTTTTCGGGGGATTATTTCATAAAGTTTGGGGGTTATTTAATTTTTTTTCGGCGGTTTTTTGTTCGTTGTGATTTATTTTATTTTATTATATTTTTTTTTTTTGGGAGTATTTAAAAAAGTTTGGAAGTTATTCATTTTTTGTTGGGGGATCGCCTAAAAAATCCCATATAAAACTGGGCAAAACCATTATGAAAAATACCCCAACAAATCGACCTGCGCAGCCATCGTCCTTGCATGGCCTATTTTTCTTAATGAAATTATTCATGAACTTTTTGAAATATTTTTTTAAGAATTTTTTAAGGACTTTTTAGTGATGATTTTTCCATATATTTTGGAGAATTTTTAATTTTTCCAAATTCCAAAAAAAAAACAATCCAAAAAATTTTTTAAAAAAAAATATTTGGATAATATTTAATTTTTCGTTTTTGGTTTATTTTTCATTGATAAATTTCCATAAATAATTGCGGGAATTTTTCAGAATTTTCATGTTCGCCTTTTGGGGAATTTTTTTTTGTGGGAATTCTTCATTTTTGTAAAATTTTCATAAAAAAAGGGTAAAAAAATTTGGTAATTTTTCCATTATGAAGAATATGAAGAACCGACGTGCGCAGCCGTCGTCATTGCCTAACATATTTTCATCGATTTTTTGGAAATTTTTGGAGGACGTTTTCATGAGAATTTTTCCATCTATTTTATGGAATTTTTTCATTTTTCCGAATGGAAAAAAATATAAAAAAATTTTGTTTTTTTTTAAAATTTTTGGAAATTATTTAATTTTTCGTTTTTTGGGTCATTTTTAGTTACAACGCCGATTTTTCATTAGGAGCATTTGCCATAAATAATGTGGAGTGTTTTTTTCGGGGACATGTTGGGCTTTTTGGGAATTTTTAATTTTTTTTTATCCTTTTTTAAAATAACCTTTATGAAAATGATCCCAAAATGAAGAACACCCCACATGAAGAATTCCCACAAAAAAAGGAAAAATTCCCCAAAAGGCGAACATGAAAATTCTGAAAAATGCCCCCAATTATTTATGGCAAATTTACCAATGAAAAAAAAATGTTTTCTACCACCAAAAAAAAAACACGAAAGAAAAAAATTGGGTAACTTTTCATTCTGAACAATACCCCACAAAATCGCAGCCGTTGCCCTTGCATAGCATATTTGTCTGTGAGTAATTTTTCATTAACCATTTGGATTTTTTTTCAGAATTTTCCAAAGATTTTTCATGTTGGTCTTTTTGGGGAATTTTTCAACATTTTGTTTTGGGAATTCATCCTTTGGCTTTTAAACTGCATATAGACTTCTTAATCCCCTCGTAACATATTTAAAAAAAAAATTACACATCTGCAAACCCCTACGTAACCTCCCCCGCTCCCCCCACACATTTTCTGTAACCCGCCTTATTAAGTGCTCACATACTGAAATAAGAAGAAGAAAAACAACAAAATGCAACTATTCCGAGCTAAAGTCACAATGGAACTTTTTGTATTTCAACCCCAGTGAGTTTGTAAAATATTTAATAAACTGTCGACGACTATCGCCGTGAAGGCGGCTACGGAGGGAGGATGCGAACTAATAAATGTATAACGGAAATTGCAGGGAATTAGATGAATAACGATGTCATAAATTTTGATTAAATACCGGAGCTCTAACGTTCTCATGGATAGAATAAATACACTTTTTTAATGAAGTGCGTATGAATGGGGGGAAACCAACGACACATGACGAATCGACATTATGTCCTAGGAACAGGACAAACAAAAGAAAAATTCTAGGAACTCATCATTTGAAATGAATATTTATTTATATGAAGATAAATTCACACATGTAAATACATATAATTTGTGGAATTTAAATTTTAATATTTGTTCAAAAATGTTGACATGAATAGGTTGCTGGTTTCATTGTAATCCTAACAATTAACCTTTAAGATGATCATTAAAGCGAAATACTGGGAAAGGGTCTCCTGAGTTTTGGAGCATCTTTTCGGTAAATCAGAATTGCAGTTTCATTTATTCACTGTAACTGCACAGGACACCATCCCAAACGAATAAGCCCTCATCACTGGTAAAATTCGATTTTGATAATATGCAACGAACGAACAAATTCGTTTTATGGCAACAGGCAGTTAATGTCAATAGTGACCCAAAGTGAGTGCCTGGCTTGACTTGGGTTAATCGATCGTTCTCGAGCTGGATCTGTTCAAAGTGACCTAACCAAAAAAGGGGGATTCTTTGGTGTTTAAAACACCACACAACAATAAGAGCAACGATATTAGGATTTGGAATTAGGAGGTTGGGATTTACAAATAGAAATTATAGCAAATTTTAAAAAAAAAAAAAAAAAACTTTTTTTTTGGTAATTTTTGTTTACAACTGAAAATGGATCACAAAAATTATACTTTGAACTGCAACGCACAATTGAGCTTTTTTTTGGGGGCACAAAAACAGTTTTTAGGGGGCATTTTTTTAAAATTTGTTTTTTGAAATGGAAACTGAAGCCCAACAGATTTGCAATGGACCAATTTTCCTGTCATGTTTTGGACTCTTTTTCACTTTTTCATTTTTTTTTTCAAAAATAAAGAAAAAAATTTTAAAAAATTTTTAGGTGTCGCGCCACTCCCTCGAAATTTGGAAATTATCGCTATTTTGGCGTTGATTTTAGAAAAATCCTAAAAATTAACGACTTAACTTATTCGAAATTTAAAAGTTTGAGCTTGTTCAGTGCCCAAACAAAAGTATTTGAGGCAAATATGAGGATAATCGACTAATATTTGTAGCTTTGGTGGCGATTTCATTGTTCAGTCAATTTTCTGAAGAAGGGACGATTTGACTTATTTTACTTTTTGAAATTTTTGAACAATGAGAACAATTTTTTTAAATTTTTTCATGCCCTTATTTTATTGTTTACGCTATTGCAAACATTTATTGACATACAACTTTTTAGGATTTTTCTAAAATCAACGCCAAAATAGCGATAATTTCCAAATTTCGAGAGAACGGCGCGACCCCTAAAACTTTTTTAAAATTTTTTTCTTTATTTTTCCCCTCATTAGGACCCCAGACTACATCTCTTTCCGAGGTTACCTTTTTTTTTTGAATTTCACTCCACCCTACTGTTTACACACGCATGCGTAGAGTAGTCGCTGTCCTGGTTAAAATCTCCACTTGTGACTTAGTTAGGTTTTTTCCCCCACCGTTCATTATTTTGCACAACAGCAAATCCTTCAAATGTGAAATCATTGCAGACGCTGCGGACACATTTTATCATCCACTTACAGTTGCAAATGGAACACATAAAACATGTGCAAAACCGAATCTAAACATTTCACTTTCTGTTTAGTTTTTTTTTTTTTTCTTTGTCATAAACAATGTAAAATGTGTAAAGTATTTTACTACTGCCACAATAAACATTCCGTCACATTAGAAAATCCCCATCTGCCGTCCCTTTGGCTGGCGTTACCAGTAACACTAACATCTCAGTATCATCAACTGTAAAACCGGCTGCACTTCATTGCCCTGGCCCCCCCCAGAACATACGTTACATGAATTGCGACATCATGGCATCGTCACATGCAAGAGAAGCACGTAAAAATCGCTTCAAATAACACACACACATATATGTGTATTCATTTTGGTCGTTACAAGGGACACAAAATAATAAAAACAACAACAACAAATCTGTCAAAAATGTATACAGTTTGAAGCTGGCGTTCTGATTTACATATTTGCACGTCCCCATGAACGTACGTGAAATTGATGTGTGTGAGTGTGCCAAAGCCTTTACTTCTCCCTCCCTCTGGCTCGATGCCCAAGTTTCTGCTTGAATGTTATTGTTTAGTGGCGCAGAGACGACCAGAGAGTCGTACGACGACATATACATCTTTACTGTTATTTAATATTATGTTTTCCAAATGTTATTTTTACGTCTTTTCTTGTTACAAACATCCTTGTCATTTGTTACGAAAAAAAACAACTGCATATTTGTGTGCTGAGGAACTTCTCTGGTGTACAGTGAAACAAAATTACAAAAAAATGTGCAATACCTAGGACAGTTAACCGGGATAACTGGAATAACTTTTGTGTTATAACTCTCTCTCTCATCATGAGCTTCCAAGAGCACACGTTTCTCATCGACATTGGTCTACTGATAGTTACAAAAGACATCAGTCGATAAATGCCAATTTATGTTATCGATAATAAGCCATGTGTTGGCATCTGTTTACCGATGTTTACAAAAAAGTCTTTAAATGCCAAATGATCGATAAAAATGTACAGAGATTTCCAGTAAGAGGTGTTATTTTGGTATTCAAAGAAAAATGGCATTTGTTGAGATAAATGTTCGAATGTTTATTTCATAATAATGAAAAACAACATCTGCCAAATGGCCACCACGACCACGCTTACAGGACCATATCCTTTTCATGACATTGTCATATAACAAATCGCAAAGTGACTGCCCTATGTCCCCTCGATAGCCTCACGAATTCTATCTTTGAGATCTTGAATCGACGCTGGGCTGTCGGCGTAGAACTTATCTTTAACATGGCCCCCCAAAGAAAGACGTCACCAGGTGTTAAATCACAAGATCGCGTTGGCCTCATCGAGAAACCTCGTCCGGAAACTTCTCCCGTAAACGGCCAATGGTTTCGTTGCTTGTGTGGCACGTAGCACCGTCTTGTTGAAAGTAAACGTTGTCCAGATCAATATCATCGAACTGCGACTATAAAAAATCGTTAATAATTTTTTTTTTTTTTTTTTTTTTAAATAATAATTTTTTTTTTCAAAATTTTTATAATTTTTTTTCTCAAAATTTCTATATTTTTTATACTTTTTTTTTAAATTTTTATATATTTTTTGAAAATAATAATTTTTGTTTCAAAATTTTTATAATTTTTTTTTGTAAAATTTTTATAATTTTTTATTTCAAAATTTTTATAATTTTTTTAAATTTGTATAATTTGTTTTTTAGTACGATTTTATATGATGGGAACTAGTTGAAAGAACGACAAGGAATGGAAACCTCGGATTTCTCCAACACTTCGGGCTACAGCAGCAATAATTATCAGTTGTTCTTGGGCTACGTGCCCGGGTTTTATTCTTCACATCACATCACATGGTGCCAACAGCTCGAATTTGTCCACCAATTTCTGTATTGCGGTCCGACAAAGGGGCTTGACGACGACCCGAAAAATGCTTTAGTTTTGCGAACAAGATTTTCACCATTTTTATTGTGAATTTTAATAATTTCACTGCGTTGTTGAAACGTTTATCGTTCCATTTTCAGTAATGGCGTAGTTTCTACTTGTCAAATGTCAAAGAATAAAAGCTTCAAACGTGTTAGCTACCAAAATACCGGGCGATTCAAAATAACACCTCTTGTTAAGATGCTCACTAAATTTTGACTTCAGTTTCTGAAAGTACAATTCCGATTATATCGCATTGTGAATATTTTCTCAGAAACTTGATTTTGAGCATTTCTGGCAGACAAAATGTTTTATTGCTCATAACTGCATCTGCTTAACGAATGGAAATTTGTGTTTTGCTATAGGTTCCTTGTGTATGGCCAGCTGAAGTAACAACAACTCCGAGAACAACTCAGCCTCGCCAAGCTAAAGGAGATGATGCGGTGCTGGGTGTTTTTGCAAGAGAAAATCCTAAAAACTTAAAATCAGCTTTGCCAAAAAAAACTGTATGAAAGTACAAAAACAATTTTCACAATTTTTTTTTTAAATTTTTATAAATACGTGGGTCAGACTCGATTTGTGTTACCGAATTCATTTTGGCATTGCCTGTGCGAACATGACTTTAAACACTGTTGACACGTACACATGGCTTATTTACAAATATCACTACCAAAACCAGACTACCCCGTCGCTCTCTCTCTCTCTCTCTCTCTCTCTCTCTCTCTCTCGCACTCGCTGTCTCTCTAAACCCGCATACACTCCATTACCTCCTTGTACTCGTGCACGTACGTGGACAATGTGAACACATTTATATGCATTGCATGCACACATATGGCGAATTTCAATACGATGCTCTTTTCTTGTTGTTGCTGCTGTTGCTGTTGTGCTCTCTAAACTAACGTGTATGGCTGACACACAAAAAAGTATGTGCTTCCTTTCGGTGTTGATTTATTTAACTAAATATTTATGCTCATACATCTGTTTGCCCGTTTGTGACGGTTTCTTGGGCACACAAGCGACTGACTGAGTGAGTGATTGTTGGTGTGTGTGTGTGTGGGCGTGTGTGACTGCCTAATATTTATACAAATGTTCGTCTACATGTTGCCAACGAAAATGTAACCAAATGCTGTTGTTTTTTGGAGTGTGACACGGTTTGTGTGAGCCCAAAGTCATTTATATAGAGACTCATCATCATCATAATCATTTGCATATGAAATGTAGATTTATTTATCCTTATTTAGTGCATTTACCATCACATATGATGGTAAATGTGAATTTATGCAGCTGATTATGAAATTTATTTAATTACCCGCTAGAAAGTAAAGGAGTATGATGAAATTGAGGGGGGAAGCGGGGGGGGAACATAATATTTTCAGAGTTTCTCATATGATTATATGAAAAGAAGTCGGTGTCATCAATCTGCGAATACAAAGAAATTTGTTTATCATGTCTCTGTACCGCTCACCTTTAAACGAAATGGCTTTTTCAGCAACATGTTCAAAGAAAAAATGGGTCAATGTTCCAGCACCTTCAATATGCGCTCCAAACTCAGAATGTATTTGCTTGTCGATCATCTTGTGCGTTTTCCAATCGCCAGATGTCGCATGTTTGCTTAGATGGTTTTTTCGTTGTCCCTTTGGAGGTGCCCTAAGGCTCAAACTGGACAGCGACACCGAAGCGGATGCTAGTGTGTCAACTGGACCCTGTAGGCGAAATTCTCATTCGACTATTGGGTCAACTGGTCTATTGTTAGGAGGGATAATATTTTCTATGATATTAAACACAATTATTGAGGATTAAGCCGGTTACAGGGTTTAGCAATTCATTCCAGGCAGAGTAATGACACCGCCTTTCCATCAAGATAACGAACGGAATAGTTTCGGCTCCATAAAAAAAATTACCCACTTCATTTAACATTGTAAAGTATTCCCTATTTTCTAGAATATTACTAATGGCTTTTCTTTGGCAAATTCATTGCAGTATTTACAATTCCTCGAACTAAATTGTAAAACATATCTTTACCAGCAATATTGTCCTGGTTTTGCTATATTTTTTTCTTCCTACCATTTTTACATGGTTGATCTTCGTTACTCAATCTGTGTGTGTGTGTGTTTTACTTTATTTATCTTTTCCTATGCTGTGACTGTCGCTGCCTCTTAAGGATCCACTGGAATCTGTTCGTTTCATTTTTATTTCGCTTCGCTTGGTTTTCTTTTCTTTTTTTTGTTTTGTTCTTGTTCATAAATCATGTTATAGCCGGTTATCTAGACTTTAGAATAAAACCAGACGTATATAATGCTTTCGATTGGTTGTCGTCGAATGCTGATGGCCATAAGGCGACATATATGCGTATCTTCCTGTCAGGCTGACTCGGCTCTTCAATAAAGTCAACCATAAATAATCATTTCCTTAAGCTGTTCTCTCTCTCTCTATATATCTAACTCTCTGTCCCCTCCCTCTCTCTCTCTCTATCGTCCCATATATATTGTCGTTATAAATTCCCTATAAACTCACACTCTCACACAATAAACGGAAACGGACGCATACGTTTGTAATGTGTTTATGTATTCCATAGAATATGTATGACTGTGTGTGAGTGCATGCTTCTAAAACAAATACAAACAAAATTTATTATTTTCTAATACTTGTATGGGGCTTACGAGTGGGATTTAGGAGGGTGATGAAACAATGTTGGGAAACCAACAATTTTACTGCTGTTGGTCATAACACCGATTTTGTAAAATTTACAATTACTGCTCATAGTTTCCTTCAAAAGAAGAAACTCCTTCAGTCCTGAATATTAGAAAGTAATTCCAAAATAATAAAAGCTCTCCTAGCGAAGGTTTTGTAAAATTTACAATATTTAGTTTCCTTCCAAAAAAAGAAATTCCCTCATTCCTGAATATTAGAAAGTAATTCCAAAATAATAAAAGCTCTCCTAGCGAAGGTTTTGTAAAATTTACAATATTTAGTTTCCTCCTAAAAATAAACTTCTTCATTCCCGAATATTAGAAAATAATTCCAAAATAATAAACTTTTTGTAAAATTTACAAATACTGCTCTTTGTTTTCTTCAACAAAAATTAAACTCTTTTATTTCTGAATATTAGAAAATAATTCCAAAAAGCTATTATTAGAAATACTGCTCGTAGTTTCCTTCGAAAAAAATTAAACTCCTTCATTCCTGAATAATAGAAAATATTTCCAAAATAATAAAAGCTCTCACAGCAAACGTTTTGTAAAATTTACAAATACTGCTCGTAGTTTCCTTCGAAAAAAATTAAACTCCTTCATTCCTGAATATTAGAAAATAATTCCAAAATAATAAAAGCTCTCTTAGCAAAGGTTTTGTAAAATTTACAATATTTAGTTTCCTTCAAAAAAAAAAACTTCTTCATTCCCGAATATTAGAAAATAATTCCAAAATAATAAAAGCTCTCATAACAAACGTTTTGTAAAATTTACAATATTTAGTTTCCTTCAAAAAAATAAACTTCTTCATTCCTGAATATTAGAAAGTAATTCCAAAATAATAAAAGCTCTCTTAGCAAAGGTTTTGTAAAATTTACAATATTTAGTTTCCTTCCAAAAAAAGAAATTCCCTCATTCCTGAATATTAGAAAATAATTCCAAAATAATAAAAGCTCTCATAGCAAACTTTTTGTAAAATTTACTAATACTGCTCTGTGTTTTCTTCAACAAAAATGAAACTCTTTTATTTCTGAATATTAGAAAATAATTCCAAAATAATAAAAGCTCTCATAACAAACGTTTTGTAAAATTTATAATATTTAGTTTCCTTCCCAAAAAAAGGAATTCCCTCATTCCTGAATATTAGAAAATAATTCCAAAATAATAAAAGCTCTCATAACAAACGTTTTGTAAAATTTACAATATTTAGTTTCCTCCTAAAAATAAACTTCTTCATTCCTGAATATTAGAAAATAATTCCAAAATAATAAAAGCTCTCCACTCGTCTTTGATCCACAACCGTTTATTTTCAACGTTTTGTTTTCCCCACTGCGACCCACATTTATCTGAGACGCCCCGTTAAAGCGACTACAGTTCAACAGTGTTCGAATGAAAATAATCCTTTAACATTGATGTGCAGTTTCTTAACACATTCATGCCCACCATTTACAACAGCAGCCAACGAAACACAAAAAAAAAACAGAGTGTAAACATCAACAACAACAATGGTAGCAGCACCAACGACAAAAACAAATTGTTGGCAAATAAACCCGCATATTGTTTAACAACACCGAGCGAGAGAGGGAGGGAGAAAGAAAACAAATGGAGGCAACGGCAACATCAGCCATTGTAAGGCACCCGTAAAAGAAATGCTGGTGAGAGAAGAAGAGAATCAAGTTATGAACTCTCTCTGTACACAAATTGTATTTATGCTCTAATGGTAGCATGAACGCAATATCCGATAGCATACACATATGACACCCTCTTACCCCCCCCACCCCCCTCTACCCAATCAACTGCTTGCAATGAAAGTACTCACCACACACACACGCCGGCTGACAAAGAAAGTGCTGTGTGCGTATGAAATTTGTGTGATAAGCCGCTGTTATTGTTAACATTTGTTATAACAAAAACACTGTGGAATGTGTGGAGGACATTTTTGTGTTCTTGTTGTTCTTTTTCTGGGTTTCTCTGTCTTTGAGCCGTCATAAAACACAAAACTTTAGCTACATTTTCATTATTTATGACACAAAACAACCGATACGCGTGAGAAATGGTAAAAGAAGGGTGTACAAAATGGAAAAGTGAGGGGGGGGGGGGGGTTGAAATGGGTGCAAGGGTAAAGGATAATTGATGAATGTAATATGTCCTATGCAAGGGAATTTGTCAAAGGCCAATTGCATTTTTCACACTTAACAAAGGGAACGAGTGCTCGCAAAAGAACTGTCACTCTCAGAATAACACTGAATTCCAAAAGAAACATCCAAAGGGCCACCCAGTAAAATATATGTTCTATCGTATCAAAAAGTATCCACCGAAGGGCAACCCAGTAAAATATATTTTCTACCGTTTAAAGGACTTATACTTAATACACACAATTTATTCATATTGTTATGTATGCTATCGATAATTGTGAATAGATAAAGTATCGTGAAAAAGACGTAACTCGTTTTTTAATGAAATTCGATAGAAAATTGTCGCAAAATATTTAAAAAATTAACCCCCATATTTTATAAACACTAAAAAAAACCATTGCTAAGAAAAATATTTAAAAATTGTTTTTAATTTTTTTTTTATTAAGGGTTTAACAGATTATAAATACATATACATATTTACCGAATTCAATTCTATCAACCACTCTCCTGTAAAATTTTCTTTTTAGCACTTACGCCTTTTTTACAGTTAGGGCTCGATATCTTCACTCAATTTCAAACTAATGTGCAATTTTATGGTTTTACTGCAATCACCTCCCCCACATATGTTCATATTTTATTTCGTACTTCCCAAGGAACTAGCAAAAAAAACTCAACTCGCTTAAAATACATTGCACAGAGAAGAATTTACTTTTTTTCCATACATTTTATTTGAGAGCACACATTTATAATAGCGATTCAAATCCTCTTATGTTGGCCCTTTTTTTAGATTTTATTCGTGTTTTTTTTAGTATTTTTAGTATTTTGTATGGCATACACTTTTTTTTTGTAAAAGTTGCGTGCTCACATGAATTGGAGGATTTATTTGCTGTTTTTTTTTTTTTTTTTTTGTAAGAACTAATGGTTGAATTTAATTTAATTTTAAATCTTAATTACAGGATTTTGTTTATTTCGTTCAGTTGTGTTTTCTCTTTTTGTTTTAGTTTTTTTTTTTTTTCATTGTTAGTCGTATTAACGGACACGCACAAAGCATTCCGTTTATGTGCACAATTAATTTGCTGAAAGGTGCATTTTCTGTTTAGCAAATCCTTCTCTGGCCTTTACGATATCCGCTTTAGTTTAGCTTTTTGTAAAAAAAAATATATAAAAAAAAGATGGTTTATTTTTCTAGGTAAATGGGGGAGTAGAAGGGAGAGCATTCTAATTTAGTTAAACCCGAAGGTGGAAGGATGTTTCTTTTCGGAAATCTATCGATTGTGACTATCTCTGCCCACAGAAGTTGGACAATCTATATGATGTCTCTTTCTGAGAAAACTTCTAAACCCGCTCCAGGCGGCTCTATGAAAAATGTCCCCAGAAAAAAATGAAGAATTCCCCCAAAAAAAAAACAATCTCATACAAAATTGGAGAATTTTTCATTTTTAAAAATTTTTTAAACAAATGTGAAACATTTTTTTTAATATTTTTTTTGTGGTATTTTTTAAGAAAAATTTTGAGAATTTTTTTTTTTGATATATATTTAAAACAAAAGTGAATCATTTTTTTTAAATTTTTTTTTGGTATTTGGCATTTTTTAAGAAACATTTTGAGATTTTTTTCTTTTGGATATTTTTTTAAAACAAAAGTGAATAATTTTTTTTATAATAGATCGGAATTTGTGTTATTCTGCGGGCTATGGGTTCAGATTGCTGGGATCCTAAGTGATTGGAATTGGTTACACGATGTGAGTCCAAAAAGTTGTCGGCGCGTATGTCATTGATCAGTGATTTTTTTTATAATTCAGTTTTTTTTTTGGGTATTTTTCATAATATTTTTGGGATTTTGCATTTCGGGTTAATTCTTCATTTATTTTTGAGAATTCTTCATTTGAAGCATTTTTCTTTTTTTTTTTAGAGTATTTTTTTTAAAACAAAATTGAATCATGTGGGTTATTTTTCATAATATTTGGTGGCTTTTGAACTTGGTAATTTCCATATTGGGCTTTTGGAGGGATTTTTCATAAATTTTGAGGAATTCTTCATTTTTTTTCCGTGCATTTTTCATTTGGCGTATTTTTTGTTGAACCGTTCCAGTCTCCAAAGAACCAACGATAACATGAGTAGTTTTTCATAATTTTTAGGCATATTTATTTTTTTTATTTTTTGGGGCATTCTTCATATGAAAAATCCCCAAAAGTGGAAAAATTCGCCAATTCATTTTTTGGGAATATTTTCAAAACAAATGTGAATTTTTTTTTGTAATTTTTATTTTTTTTTTTTTTTCATTATACATATTTAGCGGATTTTTCAGATTTTTTGGGGAAATTTCCATATTGGCCTTTCCGGGTGATTTTTCATTTATTTTGGGGAATTCTTCATTTGGGACATTTTTCATTTTTTTTGTGCATTCGGATTTTTCAGATTTTTTGGGGAAATTTCCATATTGGCCTTTCCGGGTGATTTTTCATTTATTTTGGGGAATTCTTCATTTGGGACATTTTTCATTTTTTTTGTGCATTTTCCATTTGAAACCGTGCCAGTTTCCGTAAACAGCTTTATGAAAAATGCCCCCAAAAAAAAAGCCGCAGAGTTGATGTCGTTAGGCCAGCCTGCATGACCAGCCAGCCGAGGCAGCCATTTGAATGAAGTTTTTTTTTTTATAAAATTTTCAAAAAAAAATTTATTTGGCGGACCCTGTATTACATCCAACACACTTGATTTCTCATCTACTGCCCCTATTTCTTGTAATAAATGTCTACGAAATTTATCAAACAATTTATACCCGAACTAAGGCACAATAAACTGTTATTAAGTGTTACGGCACAACATTAATTTATATTCTACCCCCTTCACTGTGCCCTGGTCCATGGTAAGCTGATACGACACAGAATATAAAATAATGTAACCCTTTTATTTCAGCCAGCGCATGTGTGTGGGACCATAAACGCCCTGGCAAGCACCTTATGTGTGTTGGGAGTAGGGAGGGGGGGTTCCTTTGGATCCATTTGTCAAGAAAACAAGGAAATACATCTGTTTTTGAATATGTAAAACATGATTCCAATTTAACAAAAAACACACACACACACAAAAAAATACTCCAGACTCTTTTAATTTTTCTTTATGAAATGGTTGTGCCCGATTCTGGCAGGCATTTATTAGATGTTGTCAGAGATTTCATGTCTTCTTGGGTGTTGTGTTTTGTAAGTAAACTTCATCGGGACATGAAAAATCTCTTGTTGATGTTTATGATAAAACTTTGTCATGTGGACGTGTGTGTGTGTTTGTGACTGAATTTACACTGGCTGTCATCTTGGGAAGAGAATTTGAAAAATTACTTGTATGTATGAAGAAATATTTTTTAATTTTCTAAAAATGACACAACATTGCTGTTGTGTGTTTGCTTAAAATCTCTAGAATGTTGTTTGCATAAAAGGAAAATTATCAAAGTATTACAAATGTTTTTCGTTTTTTTTTTTTGTAACAGGAGTAACAAAAAATTCGTTGTCTAGATTTCGGATCAAATGTCGTATGAGGGCAATATGTTTAAATTAACATGTCTCGTAATTATTTAGAAGAACAATAATCGAAATTACGATTTCCCTAACGTAGAGGTGAGCCAGGAAACATAGTTATCGAATCGTTGTTATCGAAATGTTTCAACAGATTCTACATTAAGTCCGAATCAAACAGCTGATTGATCGATTTTATTTTGTGAAAAATATCCTTCCTCCAAATAAAAATGAAAATTTCCTCAAAAATTCTGAAAAATCCCCCAAACAATTTATGAAAAATTACCGGCTCGATGAAAAAATGTCAAAATAGAAAAATTAAGAATTTCCCAAAATAAATTAAAAATCCCCCCAAAAGCCGATTATGAAAATTTTCTAAAAAATTTATGAAAATTTTCTAAAAATTCTGAAAATTACCGGCTCTATGAAAAATGCCCCAATAAAAAAATGAAGAATTCCCCAAAATAAATGTAAAATCCCCCCAAAAACCCGATTATGAAAATTTTCTCAAAAATTCTGGAAAATCCCTCAAACAATTTATGAAAAATTACCGCATCTATGAAAAAATGTCAAAATAGAAAAATTAAGAATGTCCCAAAATTAATGTGAAATCCCCCAAAAGCCGAAAATGGAAATTTTCTCAAAAATAAAAATAATAATCCCCTAAATGAAGAATTCCACAAGATTTCAAAAATTCTGAAAAATCCCCCAAACAATTTAAGAAAAATGCTCCAATAGGAAAAATAAAGAATGCCCCAAATGAATAATTCCCCAAAATAAATGCAAAATCCCCCCTCCACCAAAAAATGTCCTCAAAAGTTCTGAAAAATCCCCCCAAACAATTTGTGAAAATGCGCCAATAAAAAAAGGAGGAATTCCCCAAAATAAATGTAAAATCCCCCCAAAAGCCGATTATGAAAATTTTCTCAAAAATTCTGAAAATTACCGGCTCTATGAAAAATGCCCCAATGGGAAAAATAAAGAATGCCCCAAATGAAGAATTCCCCTAAATTAATGAAAAATACCCCCAAAAGCCTGTCCTCAAAAATTCTGAAAAATCCCCCAAACAATTTGTGACAAATGCCCCATTAAAAAAATGATGAATTCCCCGAAATAAATGAAGAATTCCCCAAAATAAACGCAAAATCCGCCCAAAAGCAGATTAGGAAAATTTCACCAAAAATTCTGAAAAATCCATCAAAAAAAATGTAAAACATTATGGAATGCAAAATCCCCCAAACATTATGAGAAGTATCAAAAAAAAAATATCTCCAAAAAAACGAAAAATTTTCAAAAAATTAAAAATTGGGGGATTTTTTATTGTCCATATTAAAATTTTGAAAAACTCCCCACTTTTATTGGAATTTTTCATAATGAAAATATTTGTATTAGATTTTTTTTGGGTTGGGGGTTAATTTTCATACAGCCAAAATTACCCAATGCAAAATCCACCAACAAATTCAACATTATAAAAAAAATCTATTATGAAAATATCCCCAAAAAAAAAGAAAAAATTCCAAAAAATAAAAATGGGGAATTTTTCATTGGCCATTTTTCATGAAATGCTACCTAAAAATTATGAAAAAAAACTCCCAAATTTTTTGGGGAATTTTTCATTATGAAAATATTTGTATCAGATTTTTTTGTGGAATTTTTATTTTTTTTTTTTTTGATTTGTCATAGAGCAAAAATGACCCAATGCAAAATCCACAAAAAAAACACAAAAGAAATCTGTTATTAAAAACTCGTAAAAACTGTAATTTTTTTACAAAAAAAAAAAAAAAAAAAATGAAAAATCGCCCAAAATTTTACTGAAATCAAATACTTTCTTTCACTGAGCGAAATTTGAACAAATCCGCCCACAGCTTGCAGATGCAATTCGTATTCAAAATTCCTCTGACCCTAGGTCATCTAATTATTATTTGTTTTATGAAAAAGTTCTACTTAGGTATACTTCTTATGCGACCTATGTGACGTATAAGTAATATTAATTAGTAATCCGAAAAGCCAAAGTAGAGAGTTACAACAATTTCTTTGAATGACCAAATAGTAAAAAAAATCCATGGAAAGCAATAGCATTAAATAAACCATATAGGAAATGAAAGAAGAAAAAGAATATTATGGGCAAAATTCGACTAACATGGAAATAAACAATCAATAGTACAGGGTTCTCCAACAAGAGGTGTTATTTTGGTATTCAAAGAAAAATGGAATTTTTTGCAGATAAATGATCGGATGTTGTCCATAACCAAATGGCAAAGTGGCTGCCCTATGTCCCCTCGATAGCCTCACGAATTCTATCATTGAGATCGATTTGAATCAATGCTGGGCTGTTGGCGTAGACCTTGTCTTTCACATGGCCCCCCCAAAGGAAGAAGTCGCAAGATCTTGGTGGCCAATTGTGATCACCTCATCGAGAGAGATAACATGGTCCGGAAACTTTTCCCGTAAACGAGCAATGGTTTCGTTGTTTGTGTGGCACGTAGCACCGTCTTGTTGAAAGTAAACGTTGTCCAGATTAATATCATCCAACTCCGACCATAAAAAATCATTAATCATCTCTCGATGGCGCAATCTATTTTTATTCCAAAAGTTCTATATTTTTTATAATTTTTTAAAATAATAATTTTTTTTTCAAAATTTCTATATTTTTTTTTAAATTTTTATATATTTTTTTAAAATAAATTTTTTTTTTTTTCAAAATTTTTATAATTTTCTTTCAAAATTTTTATAATTTTTTTTCAAAATTTTTATAATTTTTTTTCAAAATTTTTATAATTTTTTTTTTCACAATTTTTATAATTTTTGTTTTTTTTTTAAATTTTTATAATTTTTTTTTCAAAATTTTTATATTTTTTTTTTCAAAATTTTTATAATTTTTTTTTTCAAAATTTTTATAATTTTTTTTTAAATTTGTATAATTTGTTTTTAGTACGATTTTATATGATGGGAACTAATTGAACAATTTGCAAGATCTATATTATGTATCTAGTCAAAAATTAATTTACAAAATTTTTTTTCTAAAATTTTTTTTCGCCGTAACTGTTGATCCAACCTCATTTTCGAAAGGTCAGTAAGGTCCAAAGACCACGCCGGACCATAAACCGCACCAAACAGTCACACGTTTAGGATGGAGAGGCTTCTCAACAATAACTCTTGGGTTTTCCGAGCCTCAGATGCGACTATTTTGCTTGCTGGCGTAGCCATTGAGGAGGAAAATGGGCCTCCTCAGCAACTGCGACTATAAAAAATCGTTAATCTTCTCTCGATGGCGCAATCTATTTTTATTCCAAAATTTCTATATTTTTTATAATTTTTTTTTTTAAATTTTTATATAATTTTTTAAAATAATAATGTTTTTTTCAAATTTTTTTTCAAAATTTCTATTTTTTTCAAAATTTTTATAATTATACCCTCATTTTTTTTTCAAAAGTTCTATATTTTTTATTTTTTTTTTAAATTTTTATATATTTTTTTAAAATAATATTTTTTTTTCAAAATTCCTATATTTTTTATATTTTTTTTTTAAATTTTTATATATTTTTTTAAAATAATATTTTTTTTCAAAATTTTTATAATTTTTTTTCTTTGGACTACATGAGCAATATTCTCAGTTGTTCTTGAGCGACGTGCACGTGTGTTTTATTCTTCACATCACGTCAACTTGTCGCAACAGCTCGAAGTTGTCCACCAATTTCTCAATTTCTGTATTGCGGTCCGACAAAGGGGCTTCACGACGACCCGAAAAATGCTTTAGTTTTGCGAACTGTCACTGCAAGATTTTCACCATTTTTGTAGTGAATTTTAATACTTTGAAAAGGATCTTCAGAAATTATTGAAATAAATTGCTGTACTTTAATTTTGCCTATTCCTCAAAAGCACAATTAACGACAATCGTGCAAATATTTTTTTTTTTTTGAAATTCCATTGAACAAAGGCAAAGGAGGTTATAAATAGTAGAATTTACAACCTCCCCATAACGTGGGCGTCCCCATCGACCAACGACTACAAATGTATTCAATTAGTACACGAACAACTGAAAAGAAAAGTTATCGCAAAACATTGATGCCACAAAAAGTTCCACAAGACTCCCAGAATTTCTCGCTAAAAAATTATATTTACTAAGACAGTTTCTGTGGAAACATTGCTGTTGCTGTTGTTGTTGTCTGATGCTATCTGTCGAATTTCTGTCAGGCACCACATTTCAGCCACATCCCGGGCACTTACTCGGGACAAACAAGTCGAAATGTTGGTGTGTTTGTCCGACACATAACACACATCCGCACTTAGGAGGTCCCTAAGTTTGGGACCCTACCAAAAACGAAAAACTTCTGTCAAACACACCCACACACAGCAATATATTTAAGAGCAAAAGTCCAAATAAAGTTGAATAAAATGAAATGAAAATTGTTTAAATGTATTTTGTTTATATTGAGCCAAAAATCTCTGAGTATGCGTGTTTGCGTGTGTGTGTGTGTGTGTGGGTATTTTCTTTCGGTTGAATTCGTTTTTCCAGCAATTTCCCTTTTATTTCCCCACAAATATTTTGTTTTCGCATGTTTGTTTAGCATTAACTAAAACAAACACATACTCATGTTTTTTTTTGTTTCTTGTTCAAACGATATTTACTCACACACACACTCACACATTTACATATTTCCACATACCTTGTGTGTTGTTGTTTTTTGTTCACTGTTGTTGCTAAACTTAGCATATTTAACATGGTTAAACAAACATCATCCCACCTCCAGCTGTATTCCCTTCCTGTTTTATCTAATTCGACTCTTCATTATGTTATTCTAATGTTTTAAGTCGGTCTGTTATCGTTGGTTCGCCCTCTCAGTCTCCTTCTTTATGTGGTTGTTGTTGTTGTATAAATGGTAATAGCCAAAAGTTTTATAAATAACAATTACATTAGAAAGGCCAAAAGTTGTGAAGGAAGTTCTTTTTCTTCTTCATTTCATTCCCCGTAAATTCAAATGGATTCTGGGATTCGTATGGGACACTTGAAGACAAAGTTTAGAGAAAAAAGAAACAAGCAATTCTCTTTGGCTCTCTGATAAATGTCTGCTACACATAGGGAAGTTGTCGATGTGCCGTAAGTTATCGATATTTTAGATTAGGTTCGATTGACAGTCTGTACAAGTAGACTCACTTAAAGGTCTTTGGAGAAATTGTCTTGCGTTTAAATGGTCACACGCTATGATTGTAAATACAAGATGTTCGATTAAATCGGACCATGTGTAGAGATGGGAAAAAATTGGTAAATATTCGGTATTTTGGAACATTATAATATTTAAAAAGTAACAAGTTCATACAAATTTTTGTTTGCTAGAAAAGTTTATAAAACTGCTGCTCACAAATATACAAAGGGATGTGTTTTTTTGCTGTTTTTTTTGCGGTGCGTTTGAAATTTTTCAAAAATTGGTTAAATTAAAAATATAATTTTTTTTTTCTAAATTTTTTTTTCCTTATTTTTATAGTTTTTTTTTAAATGTTATATTATTTTTTTTTTTTTAAATTTTTTTTTTCTATTTTTTTTAGAATAATAATTCTGAAGGGAACTTATACTAATTGGCAGGTACTATATGGTGTAGTCAAATATTAATTTAAACTTTATTTTTTTTTTAAATTTTATAAGATTTTTATAATTTTGTTTTGAATTTTTATAATTTTTTTCTTTCAAAATTTTTATAATTTTTTTCTTTCAAAATTTTTATAAGTTTTTTCTTTCACAATTTTTATAATTTTTTTTCTTTTAAAATTTTTATAATTTTTTTCTTTCAAAATTTTTATAATTGTTTTTTAGTTTTTATAATTTTTTTTTGATTTTTTTTTAAATTATTAAAATTTTTTTTTAAATTCTTATAATTTTTTTTTTTAATTTTTATTTAGAATAAAAACTTTTTTTTATATAATTTTATATGAAGGGAACAGATTCACCAATTGGCAGATAGTCAAATATTAATTTACAACATTTTTTTTTTTTCAAAAGTAGTTATTTTAAAAATAAAATTATAAAAATTCAAAAAATAATATAAAAATTTAAAATTAAAATTGTATAATTTTTTTTTTAGTATAATAACTTTTTATTTAATTTGATTTACAAATCCTTTTTTTAAATTTTATAATTTTTTTTTTTATAATTTTTCTTTTGAAATTTTTATAATTTTTTTTTCAAAATTTTTATAATTTTTTTTTCAAAATTTTTATAATTTTTTTTTTTTTTTCAAAAGTTGTTATTCTAAAAATAAAATTATAAAAATTCAAAAAAAAAATTATAAAAATATATAAACATTAAAAAACACAATTATAAGTAACTTTATATTTTTTTTAAATTTTTATAATTTTTTTTTTAATAATAACGTTTTTTATATAAATTGATTTACAATTTTTTTTTTTAAATTTTTATAATTTTTTTTTTAAAAATTTTATAATTTTTTTATTTTTTAAGAATAATAATTTTTTTTTTTTTAGAATAATATTTTTTTGTTTATACTATTTTTTTTTGTAGGGAACGGATTAGCTAATTTGGGTCTATGTTAAGTATGTAGTCAAATATTAATTTACATTTTTTTTTTCAATAATTTTTTTTGGAATATTTTTTGTTTTCAAAATTTTTATATATTTTTTTCAATTTTTTATAATTTTTTTTAGAACAATTTTTTCATATGGAGCGATTTTTTTATTTTTATAAATTTTTTTTACATTTGTATAATTTTTTTCTAAATTTTCATAATTTTAAATTTTTTTAAAATTTTTATAAATTTTTTTTTTAGTTTTTATAATTTTTTTTTTAAAATTTTTTTTTAAGAGTAATTATTTTTTTTAATAATAATTATTTTTTTATATGATTTTGGTCCTCGTATATCATTACTTATAATTTTTTTTTTCATTTTTTTTTTAAATTTTCACATTTTTTTCTAATTTTTTTTTTTCAAAATTTGTATAATTTTTTTTTTTAAGAATATTTTTTTCTATTTGATTTTGGTCTTGGTTTAATTAATTTTCAAATATTTTTTAAAAAAAAGTAAATTTTTTCCCTCAAATTTTCTCTTGCTCCCCAAAAATAGTTGGGGAAAGAACTCGATTTTTCACTTCGGGTATGATTGGTTATGACAATTAACAGCTGTTCCTGATGCCCAATTTTTCTATATATAAAGTTCTATATCTAAAGTATCTTTTGTCTACTAGTACTTATTTAATTTACATTTTTCTTGCGTCAACTATTTAAAAATCATCTTCTAAACTTTTATTACCAACAGCCTAAGTCACGCCTTTATTTCGAATTAATTTGTTTCCCATAAAAGAAAAAAACAACCAAATTCTTTAGTTTCCAACTAAAACTAAAACTGTAAAAAGTTTCCTCAGCCATTTTCCCTCGGCCTCTGGCCAACCCATTACAATAAAGTTTTCTCCTAAGTCCAAAAAAAGGAAAAAGATATTAAAGATGTTAATTCTGAAGTAAATCTAAGTTTATTGAAGTCAGATGAGGCAACAAACGAACATTACCGGATTTCGAAAGGACACACGCCAAGCATTTCATGGGAATCCTCTCAATATGGTCAACAGATGTAGAAAGGATAAGGGAACAACACAGTGTGACACACATGCGACAGAGCAACTGAACAGTTTCATTTAACTCCAGCTGGGTGAAAATGTCGCAAATCAGAGACATTCTGAAGGTTGGTGGGCTGCTCAACAAAAGCCTATCCAACAAATAAAATTATAATAAATTCAATTTGTGTGCGCGTGCGAGTGGGAGTGCGAGTGTGTTGGATAAAATAGACAAACGATTTTAATGGAAATGTCACGAAAACAGATACGTTCCATTTAATGTGAAATAATTGTGGTTATCATTTGGAATATTAACACATAAATGAGAATCCGCCCGCATATTGACAATATTTCAATATGGAATAAACATGTCCTTGTCAATAAAAATAATAGAGTCCCGGGATGCATTAAAATGTTTCATCCGAACTGATAACCGAGTGTCAGTTGCAGTTATTTCCACAATACTCTGATTTATGGCCTATCGGTGAGATTGCAAATTTATTATGAAATTTATGTGAATTTAGAGTGTTTAAACAAAGTTTAAGAACTTTGCAGCCGACAGGTGAAACTCCGCCGGAATATTTAAATATTCTCAGTAGGCTTGCCATGTCTCAAACCTCCTTGCCACAAGCTACACGTGTCAGTCTCACCGGCATACTCACGTCCATCCCACACACCTTCCCTCAATGTTGGCTAGAAGTGATTATCGCAGGGAGTAATTTCGATGATGAAATCTTCAAGAATTTCCCCGCATACACAAATATATTTTTCCAAAAACCATAATAATCATATAGCTGAAGGGTGTTTTTGCTCTCTCGCACTCTTTTTCTTCTCGCTTTCCTCGTCCTTTCGGTTTAATTGTCTTGGCATTAAAAGTAATAAAACAAATACATCACCTGCTCCAGCACAACACTCAATTATAAACATCAAATATTTATCACAAAGACAAACAGACAGCAGATCAGCGACAGAAGGAGACATTGAGGAATTTTAGCAATAATTGTTTTTCCAAAAGTGATTAAAATTGATGTGAAACGAAATTATTTATTGTCATTCGAAACTTGACTCGCAGGGCTGGCCTGAAAAAGGGATATTTGGTTTGTTAGTGATTGATCGGCGTGTGGTTTTGGTTTAATTAAAAATTCCCTGAAATGGTGTCATTGTTAGTCAGCTGTCTGTCCACGGATCAAAAAAAAATTGTGTTCTAAAGTCGTTGGATAAGCCACAAAACAGGAAGGATATCACCGTCAGCGTGAAGTATTTTTTTTCCTTTAGAGCGTGACCCTGTCTAATGTAGACTTAAGCCCATAATATTTGAGGGAGGTCTTAGGGTCCACGGATCAGGAAAAAATTGTCTTCTAAAGTCGTTGGATAAGCCACCAAACAGAAAGGATATCACCGTCAGCGTGAAGTTTTTTTTTTCCTTTAGAGCGTGACCCTGTCTAATGTAGTCTTAAGCCCATAATATTTCAGGGAGGTCTTAGGGTCCACGGATCAGAAAAAAATTGTCTTCTAAAGTCGTTGGATAAGCCACCAAACAGAAAGGATATCACCGTCAGCGTGAAGTATTTTTTTTCCTTTAGAGCGTGACCCTGTCTAATGTAGACTTAAGCCCATAATATTTCAGGGAGGTCTTAGGGTCCAAGGATCAGAAAAAAATTTTGTTCTAAAGTCGTTGGATAAGCCACCAAACAGAAAGGAAATCACCGTCAGCGTGAAGTTTTTTTTTTCCTTTAGAGCGTGACCCTGTCTAATGTAGACTTAAGCCCATCATATTTGAGGGAGGTCTTAGGGTCCACGGATCAGGAAAAAATTGTGTTCTAAAGTCGTTGTATAAGCCACCAAAAAGAAAGGATATCACCGTCAGCGTGAAGTTTTTTTTGTTCCTTTAGAGCGTGACCCTGTCTAATGTAGACATTAGCCCGTATGGTATCTGGCTTCGGCAGTCTGTCATGCTATTGGTATTCGGGAAACCTTGCTCCCTACAACTAAGCCACCCCCAAAAAAAAAACGGTTGACCAACAATATCGCACACCCACTGCAAAAGTGACACAACTCAAAATTTAGAAATTTCGAATTTTTGTGTTATATTCATTACAAAAAACAGTTTTTGGTATTTTTCTGAAAATTTGAAAATTTTGAGTTGTGTCACTGTTGAAGTGGGTGTGTGATATCTACACCAGGGAATAGAAAAGAGATTGAAAGTGAGAAAAACAACAAGTATTTAAAGTTTCATTACAGCAGATAACAAGTTTTAAGTAACTACCACCACACACATACACACACACATATAATGAACCAAGTTAAGCGAAATAACGAATGACCTTTTAATGGATGGGCAACCCAGCTCACAACTCAATGCCGGCCAACATGAAAAACATTAAGGAGTCCAAAGAGAGAGAGAGAGAGAGAAAAAACCAAAATAAGTTTATAAATTTCTGATGTTATTGTTTGTCAAAACAACAAACAAACAAGAAAAGACGCCCGAACAAAGAACCAACAGCATCACAACTTCAGAACATGCTTCTGTCGGCGGGGGAGAGAAGTCCATACATTTTCCTCGAAAAGTTCTACAACGCCGACAAGAAATTATCTATGGCAAACACGTAGTTTTTTTTTTATTAACAAAAAAAAATAAAGAAAAAACCAAACGCAGTGTGATGAAATCTGCCAGTTTTCGGTGGTAAACACAATGGCGAAAAAACTGACGGGACTGGCTTTAAGAGATCTGGTGTTCTAAGAAAAATGTGGTCAGAGCAGTAGAAAAGGCAACACAAGTCTTTGTCACTATCACCAGGCAGCATCATCATCATCATTATTGGCAGAACTAGCGACTGCGAGTCCCTGTTGTCAACGTCGTCATCTCCTGGGCCCACTCATTTGTTTTTGGGCCCCATTTGTTATCCTTAAAACTAATCGGCACTGAGTTAAAGCCACATTATTAGTTAATGTGCGTTGTTTTGTGTCTCTCTCTCTCTCTTGCACTCTCTCTCTCTCACCACCTACACAACTGATAGATATCGCTAAACTCCCACTCTCAACAGCTTTGTGCTACCCTCTTCGCCTTGTCGAGGGCCTTCGAGTGCCACATCGGCAACTCTTATCATTTACGGCGCGTAATGTAACATTTGTAATGGCAGCGCTTTAAATGCGTAATGAGTCTGTCAGTCGGTGGGTCGGTCGGTCCATGTGTCGTCGTGTATGTCTGCGGTTTAGGAAATACCCGCGTTCTTAGGCGTCGCCATTAACAAAGAAAATCGTTTTTTCTCTCATTCTGCGCCCTAAAAGGTGTTGACGCTGGTATTTGACTTTAATGCGTTTTGTGGGGAAATTTGGGGGGAAGGGAAAAAGAATCGATTGTAAAATTGTACAAGTCCATATACATAAATTATGGCTAATCCGAAGCATATTGGAATTTGCTTAAAGTTGAAATATATTTTGTGTTAACCTGAAATAAATCACACAGCAGATATACGTGTACTTGAAGATAAGAGAAAGTTAATTGTTGCTATGGTAATTTTTGCAATGTTGGATAAGATTACATTCCCATTATACAGCCGACCTAAAATAAATGCGGATTTTTTTCCCAACAAGACAATCTAGTGGACAGACATCCCAAGCTAAATTTGAACTTTTTCAACAGGGGTTAGCTATGTTTTTCTTCTTCTCAGCAGCGAATTTCTACAATAGAATTAACAACATCTGGACAGCTAACACGTCTACAAACAGACTTGAGATGACTGTCTACTACCTTGTCTTTGAACACATATTTTCACATATTTTCTAAATAGCGAGCTATCTAGTGACATCTAGAGTTGGCAGACATACTACCACTTGTGTTAATAAACTTGGAACGTCTGTCCGCGAGATTGTCTCAGTAACCCAATGAACAATCTGGCGAAATACAATCAACATTTTTTTTGGGGGGCGAAACTGGGTTTTGGTTTTATCTGAAACGTGTTATCCGGTTTTTTAAACCGGGAAGGGGGGGGGGGTTTAACCCGGGACTGGGGGTTTTTTACCATGGTTATTCGGTTTTTTTAAACCGGTTATTCGGTTTTCCAAACCGGTTATTCGGTTTTCTGTTTTTTTCAACCTGGTATTCTGTTTTTTTAAACCTGTTATTCGGTTTTTTTAAACCGGTTATTCGGTTTTTTAAACCGGTTATTCGGTTTTTTTAAACCGGTTATTCGGTTTTTTAAACCGGTTATTCGGTTTTTAAACAAACAAAAAATACCAATGAATAATTTGGCGAAACTGACAGAAATTTCAAATAATCATACAAAATATTAAACAATTTTTACATTTTTTTTTTGGGCTAAAACTGGCTTTTGCTTTTATTTGAAACGGGTTATCCGGTTTTTTAAATACGGATTTTCAAAACAGGTATGGTGTTTTTTAAAACGGTTATGTGTAAACAGGTTATGCGGGTTTTTTGAACCTGTCATGTGGTTTTTTAAACCGGTTATTCGGTTTTTTGAATCCGGTATTCGGTATATGAAGCAGTTTTTAAACATTTTTTGGAGTGAAAATTGGGTTTCGGTTTCATTTGAAACGGGTTATCCGGTTTTTTAAATACGGATTTTCAAAACAGGTATGGGGTTTTTTAAAACGGTTATGTGTAAACAGGTTATGCGGGTTTTTTGAACCGGTCATGTGGTTTTTTAAACCGGTTATTCGGTTTTTTGAACCAGGTATTCGGTTTTCCAAACCGGTTATTCGGTTTTTAAACAAACAAAAAATACCTATGAATAATTTGGCGAAAATGACAGAAATTTCCAATAATAATCATACAAAATATTAAGCAGTTTTTAAACGTTTTTTGGAGTGAAAACTGGGTTTCGGTTTTATTTGACACCGGTTATCGGGTTTTTTTAATCTGGGAATACGGGTTTTCAAATCAATTATCCGGTTTTTAAAACGGTTATGTGTTTTTCTTAACAGATATTTTAAGCCAGCTATGCGGTTTTTGAACTAAACAAAAAACGAACAATTTGGCGACAATTTCAAATAATCATATAAAAACAGGATTTCGTTTTATTTTGAAACTTGAAATATGGGTTTTCAAACCAGGTAACCGAGTTTTTTTCGATTTTTAAACCGGTTAAGAGGTTTCTTTAAACCGGTTATGTGGATTTTTAAGCCGGTTATCTGGGGTTTGAATAAAAAAAATATCCAACGAACAATTGGGCGACAATTTCATATAATTTCAAATAATCAAACAAAAACAGGGTGTGGGTTTTATTTACAGTTTTTCAAACCAGGTAAACGGGTTTTTGAATCAGATAACCGGTTTATGGTTTTTCGAATCGGGTAACGGTTACCCGATTTTTAAACCTGTTATGCGGTTTTTAATCCCGTCTTGTGATTTCTTACACTCCGTATTCGTTTTTTTTTAACAAAAAAATACCCATTGAACAATTTGGCGACAATTTCATATAATTTCAAGTAATCATACAAAATATTGAGTGATTCTTAAATACCCCCAACATTTTGTTGGGGCGACAACAGATTTTCGTTTTATTTGCAACTGGGTATACGGGTTTTCAAGCCACATATCCGCTTGTTTTAAATCGGATATCTGATTTTTTCAAACGGTTATCGGGCTTTTTTAAACCGCGTATTCGGTTTTTAACCCGATATGCCTTTTTTTCATTCGCTTTCTTAACCAAAAAGAAAATATCCAACTAACAATTTCATTAATTTTGTTATTTTTATTTAATAACAATACAAAGTAAATTTATATTCTAATTTTGGTTGCAAGGGTAAATCGAGTGACGCCGTCCATAGGGATAGATCTCTGTGAAATTATTTTGCCAATGAGCTAACTATTCCATTTGGTTCTTGAGATTATAGAGGTCAGCTGGTTTGAACCCAGAGACTGTGAATTGTTCACAATTCGTCAAACCAGTGTTAGCGGTACTTGGCGTGACATTTTATAATTCCAGCTTCCGACTCATGGCGCAAGCATTGTCAGTCTGTTTGACATTCTTTGTTAATATGCCGTTAGTTCATTCATATATATATTTTTTTTTTTTTAAAAAAAACTCGTCATGTTTTTGCTTCACTTTTGCACTTTTGCCATTATTATGTTCCATTTAATAGTATACCCTCGTATTGAGTGCAAAAAAACGGAGGTGGAAAAAAGAAATTGGCGTAAAAACAATTTACCTCCTGAATAATTTTATTGCAGTACATAAAGAAGAACGAAATAAAAAATACATTTTTATAAGCATTTACTGAAGTGATTTATTGACTTCTTGTTGGGCCATATTTTTTTTTGTCTATAAATCATTCAATCACAGTGTTGTGAGTACACTAGAGTGCAAGCACTGTGGGGAGAAATTAATTTCTAGATTATCAAAAAATCCATTGGACAACAATCTCGGTCCCCGTGGTCGTACGATGTTTGCACTAATGGGAACTAATCACTAATCAGTCCTTTCTCTTCCCAGCCTGGGCCTAATTGCCTAGATAGACCACAGTTTTATGAAATTCTCCTCCTAAACTTCATTAGCTCCGATATAAAGGCACAAACCGAACTGCAGTTAGGTATTTTAATATGGCAATACAGTCATAATCATTCACAGTCATTCACAATGAACTGTTATACTCACAAAGAGACGGCTGTCGCCAAATCAGCTGTTGTCCAATTGTTTGCCATTGTGTGGAAATAAAATGGAACAAAGTCAGCAAATGTGAGTTATTTTCGTAATTATTTTAATACTAGTAAGTTGTAATGCGCCTATGGCGCCCGTTGAAATATGGAAAACAATTTTTGTTGAAAAAAAAAATTTTTTGTGGAAAAAAAAAATTTTGTTGAAAAAAAAAATTTTGTAAAAAAAAATTTTGTAAAAAAAAAATTTTGGTAAAAAAACACAATTTGGGGAAAACACAATTTCTGTACAAAAAAAAAATATTATTTTTTTTTATTATTATAAATAATATATTTACCCTCGACACTGATTCACTGATACACTGATTCACTGACTCTGTCACGCAGTACGTAGGAATTTAAATAGGCATTCTATAATTCTATAAATAATAATAATAAAAAAATAATATTTTTTTTTTGTACAGAAATTGTGTTTTCCCCAAATTTTTTCTTTAGCAAAATTTTTTTTTTTACAATTTTTTTTTTTACAAAATTTTTTTTTCAAAAAAAAATTTTTTTAAAACCAAAATTGTTTTTTTACGAAATTTGTTTTCCAAATTTTTTTTTTTCCAAGAAAAATTTTTTTTTTTCAACAAAATTTTTTTTTTTAACAAAATATTTTTTTTCCGCAAATTTTTTTTTTTTCAACAAAATTTTTTTTCCCACAAAATTTTTTTTTTTCAACAAAATTTTTTTTCCCCAAAAATTTTTTTTTTCAACAAAACTTTTTTTTTTCAACAAAATTGTTTTTCCATATTTCAACGGGCGCCATAGGCGCATTACAACTTACTAGTTATTTATAGAAAATTATAGAATGCCTATTTAAATTCCTACGTACTGCGTGACAGAGTCAGTGTCGAGGGTAAATATATATTAAGATTGTGCTCCTGCTCAGGCTCTACAGAGACTTCTTGTACTCGAAAAATATTAATACTTGTTAAATTCACAAAAAAAAACATCATAAATCTCTTAACTGTTTCAAGTGTCTCTCTTCATTATAAACCTTCGCTTTAATTCGTCTGATTTTGGAGAAAAAAAAAAAAAGAAAGCCAATATCACAACATTGTCCATCATCCAGTCTTTTTATGACACTTGAGTGATATCTGAATTGAGTTTTTTATTAATTTCAATTAAACAGCAGACACGAATATGCAAACAATCAGGGACATCCACCAACACATGCAGGACGACAGTTTGGCTGTGTATGTGAGGTATATCCGGATATGCACACTGCCTATCTTCCATACACTGATAGAAAAAGTATAACCACACGTGTGGCAAAATCGTCAACGATGTTCCAAAATTGTCAACACGGTTCGCTTGAATTTGCCAGTATTTTGTTAGCGAGCGTTCACCGATAATTTGAGAACACATTACATTTGTTCACAAGCGTTGATGATTTTTCAAAGACTTTTTTTCTTCAGTGTATATATCTTAACGCATTTATTGCGGGACCAAAAAATAAATAACTTCACAAATATCAAAAAAAAAAAAAAGACAAGCGAAATATTTTTATTGTCCGCTTGAGTGCTCTCTTGACCACGTGCATGACGAACATCATGATGCTGTTGTCAATGGAAGGACATGTGACTCTCGTGTACGATGTCAAGGGTTATTGAAATCTGATATATGCGACTATTGTGTAAAAAAAAACCAAGATATTGCATTATTAAGTGTCTGCAGTATTATTGCAAAAAAACTTTTCAGTTGGGATCATCGGAAGCTGGGAGACTTGTGGGAATTTCGGAAAACTCTGCTTGAAAAATGACAGGCCAAAGGACTCTTTGTTGCAACAGCTCGAAGTTGTCCACCAATTTCTCAATTTCTGTATTGCGGTCCGACAAAGGGGCTTCAGGACGACCCGAAAAATGCTTTAGTTTTGCGAACTGTGACTGCAAGATTTTCACCATTTTTATTGTGAATTTTAATAATTTCAATGCCTTGTTGAAACGTGTACCGTTCCATTTTCAGTAATGGCGTAGTTTCCACTTGTCAAATGTCAACGAATAAAAGCTTCAAATACCGGGCGATTCAAAATAACACCTCTTGTTGGAAACCCCTTTATAAAGAAATACATGAACCTAATTCCCATCTCTTGTTAGATTTAACCGATTTCCATTAATGTCAGCTATGCTTATTTTTAGTTGCAATCCATTTTGAATATAAATCATTCTCAAATGTCATTTTGGCTGACACGGATAAATCCTAAGCCACCGACTTTGCTTATGGCTAAAAATAAGGCCAACCCTAAGCAATTTCTTTTTATACTTAATAACTTCTCAGAGATCCCATCATTCTTCATTTAATTCATATGTATCTCATATGATATGAATGAAATTGTTTTGTGTGTTTCTTTTCCTTTTTTCCTAAAACAAAAATAAATATATTCCTTCTATGCATGCGAAACATATTTAATTTTACTAATTACTCGATGGAGATTAAAGACATACAGTCCGCTCAAAAGAGGATATCTTCATTTAAATACTTTATGGGCCAATAAAATTAAGTGTTTTTCGTTAACAAACAAAAAAAAGATTAATGACAATATGTTGAAATGATTGATACGATTTTAGATTAACTTCAACTCGGCATGAGTATTAAGGCTAGTGGAGGGGGAAACGGTGAATAAGTCATCCAAAACAGATGGGGAATTTAATTTAAATACAATGAAGTTATTTGAAGGGGAATTGTTCATTTGGCCATCAGACTTTTGGTGTGATTTCAAGAAAATGTCATAATGAAATTTTCTACAATTTCTCAAGGTCTTACCTACTCGCGTATTCCCTGAAGAAACAGACGGGTAACTTCTCTCGCATCATTGTTCTCTGCATGCTATACTTGTGTATACTCAGTGACCGGGACCAGGTCTAAGTCCGAACGGCCAATGCTTTTCTAGAGATTACTCTGGTACTGGTACAGTGCCACTAATTTATCCTTACCCCACATTCACTTAATTCCTTGATTACATCACAATACCCTCCCATTCCAAGCTGAAGAATCTTTAAACTGTCACCTACTTTTTTCCTCTCCCACCCTCCAAATGAATGGAGCGCAAAATGGCTGTTGCATACTTTTCGGAGTATCGCTTAAAGTTTCATATTATGACAGTTTTATGAAACACGTGTCCGTGTTTAATTAAAACACACGATAATGGGAATATGTGTGTATGTGTCGATATCTTCTGAACCGATGTACTCTCATACATGTCCACATAAATATGTGAAAATGGATATCAATGTTCGCTTAATGGATTCTTATTGTTTCTATGGAGATTTATGGGAGAATATTAAAAATTTATGAGAGCAGTAAAAAGAAAGTAAAGAAATTATTGCATTAAATCGAAAAATTGCCAAAAAAAACAACTTCACACATTCAATGTTTAAATCTTCAAAATATCCACATATGAGAGTGAGATGAGGGTTTTGCCATGACACACAAGTGTGGAAATCTCCTCTTTGAGGGTTGAATCGACGCTGGGCTGTTGGCGTAGACCTTATCTTTCACAGACAAGAGCTAGTGGTTCGTTTTTTTTTATGCAAACGTGAGTGACGGGCTTTGGATTTTTTTTTGGACATAGTGTATTAGTGGATTAATACTTTCTTAGTCAGAAATTTCCAGTGAATTTACAAGCATACTTTCGGGCATTGGAAAGACAAGTGTTTAGCAATATTTGTATTTGACATCGTGGACCAGGCCGTAAAACATTCTTTGTCAGAATTTTCTGGCGAATTTACAAGCATACTTTAGGGCATTATTTTGGAAGGAACATTTTTCAGCCATAGTAATATGTTTTTAGGCAAATTATTCTTTTTTATAATATTTAGAAGCATACTTTAGGGCTTTATTATTATTTTTATTTTTATTAAATATTTTTTAAAATTTTTATAATTTTTTTTAAATTTTATTGAATTTTTGTTTTAATTTTATTAAATGTTTTTTTAAACATTTTATTATTTTTTTTTAAATTTTAATTATTTTTTTTATCTTATTAAATTTTTTTTTATAATTTTATAAAATTTTTTTTTAAATTTATTAAATTTTTTTTTTAAATTTTATTAATTTTTTTTTTGTAATTTTTTTTTAACATTTGAGAAATTTTATTAAAATTTTTTTGAATATTTTTTAAAATTGTATTAAATTTTCTTTATAAACATTTTATTAATGTTTTTTTAAGATTTTATTAATTTTTTTTATAAATTTTATTATAAATATTTTAAAATTTTATTTTTTTTTAAATTTTAATTATTTTTTTTATTTTATTAAAATGTTATTAATTTTTTTTTGAAATTTTATTAATTTTTTTTATAAATTTTATTATATTTCGTTTAAAATTTTATTAAATTTTTTTTAAAATTTTAGTATTTTTTTTAAAAAATTTTATTGATTTTTTTTTAAATTTTATTGATTTTTTTTAAACTTTTTTTTTAAACATTTTATTAATGTTTTTTTTTTAATTTTATTAATTTTTTTTTAAAATTTTATTAATATTTTATTAATTTTTTTTAAAAATTGTTTTTAAAATTTTATTAAAATTTTATTAATATTTTATTAATTTTTTTTAAAATTTTTTTTTAAAGTTTTATTAATTTTTTTTCTAAATTTTATTAATTTTTTCTTAAAATTTTATCATTTCTTTTTTATCTTATTAATTTTTTTTTTTAAATTTTATTAAATTTTTTTTTTAAGTTTTATAATTTTTTTTTAAAATTTGATTAAATTTCTTTTTAACATTTATAAATTTTGTTTTTAAAATTTAATACTTTTTTTTTACAATTTTATTTGTTTTTAAAATTTTATTATTTCTTTTTATCTTATAAAATTTTATTAAATTTTTTTTCAATGTTATACACTTTTTTTTTAATTTCATTATTTTTTATTATCTTATTAAATTTTTTTTTTAAATTTTATTATTTCTATTTTATCTTATAAAATTGTATTAAATTTTTTTATTAAATTTTATTATTTTTTATTATCTTATTAAATTTTTTTTATTATTAAATTTTTTTTTTAAAAATTTATTAAATATTTTTTTTAAATTTTATTAAATTTTTTTTTTTGAAATTTTATTAATTTTTTTTTTAAATGTTATTAAATTTTTTTTTGAAATTTTATTAAATTTTTTTTATAAATTTTTTTAAATTTTTTTTTATCCTATTAAAAAAATAGTTCATTAATAGTTCTTATCTTCGACCTTTAGGTAAATTTTGTTAAATGTTAATAGAAATCGAGCATTTAACATTAGGCAAACAAACGAAACGTTTAAACGAAATTGATTTTATTTAAAAAAAAACAATTGTTATTTTAATTTGTGAAGCATAACTTTAGGAATTTCTATGAAAAATTTGAACATTATCAGACATTTTATTATTTTTTAGCATACAACTAGAAGCTGTGTAATAAATACATTAAGCAAAAATTTAAACATGAAGCATACAACCAGGCGGAGTAGTGTAATTGTAAATTCAGCTGAAATTCTGTGAAAAAATTTAATTTAGGATTTTTTTGCCCATAAATGCAATCTACACGGTCTATGCAAAACAAAATAAATATTTACAGCGAAAGAGAAAAAATTATAAAAAAAAAAGAAAATATTTCTGAAGCATAACTTTAGGAATTTCCAAGAAAAATGGGAACTCTGTAAAACACAAACAAAAACAATAATGAAGCATACACTAGGAGCTGCGTAATAAATTCAGCTAATGGAAACATGAAGCATACAATCAGGAGGAGCGGTGTAATAAATTAGCTTAAAATCGATGAAATGATTTAATTTCGAATTTATTAACATACACAGTGTACTCTTTTATAAGCGGGCACCTAAGAGAACTGAGAATTTGCGTATGAGAGACGACTGAAGCGGAATGGTACTGCAGAAAGTGTCCGGTTATGGAGAGAGTACTCTGCACATGTAACGCTATACATGTTAAACAGCAAAAACAAAATATATTCTCTGCTATCAAATTTTTCTTTATACAGTTTATCAGTTTTAAACAAAAATTAAAAAAAAAATGTAATTTAATTTTTTAATTTGTGAAGCATAACTTTAGGAATTTCCAAGAAAAAAATGTAACACTATCAAACCAACAGCGAAATGAAGCCTACAACCAGCAGCTGCATTATAAATTCAGCTAATCAAAAATAAAGCATACACTAAGGCGAAGCTTTGTAACAAATGAAGCTAATCAAAAGTGAAACATACAATTTTCCAGTGTTTTCCAAATATTTTTTTTATTCATGTAGAATATTTTTGCGGAAAACATTCTGAATCATTTTTTTTTTCTCCATAAATTTCCCTTGAATTATTAGAAAGTTGATAAAAAAAAAATTGTCTAAAACTAAAAAAACAATGACCAAAAAAAGAAAACACTTTAATTGAAGTATCCAGGAAAGACAACAACAACTACAATAACACAACAGAAACGCAAGCAAATAAGGATATGTGTATTCTGCGAAACTGGGAAAGTAAATCTCCTATAAACGAATTGAATTTCATGTCAATCGAAAACAAAGCAACAACATCAACCTAAATGAGTACAAATCTTCATACAAATGGAACTCAGCGTACATATCCCTAAATAGCATCGCTATCACAACAACAACAACATATCCTTAAATGGAAACTTAGCCTACGCCAACCTACCACCCCAACAAAGGACAAACAAGCAAATCCCACCACATGCGTCTGAACATATCCAGGAAATTTGAGAAGAAACAAACAAAACACAAGGCATATCAAAGGACAACAACACGCATATCTCTCTATCTCTCTCTGCCCCTGTATCACTCCCCCACCCCACTACACTCGTCCAACACATTCTCAATTTTGTACGCCCATAGGCACACGTTGGTATTTAAAATGAAGCATTTGAGCAGCATGAATATAAAAATGTTAACTATTTTATTAGCTCTAATATTTATAAGGCGAATCCATGGCATGGAGGCGGGCAGTGAGGAGGCCTTTGCCTCATCAACACATCAACTTTATGCCAGCAACAACACGGACTCTAGCAACATGCTGGAGGTGGTGGGCGATATTGATGATGATGATACCACTCGCACCGAAGAAGCCTCCCAATTTGTTGACATTGCGTTGGCAGCGGTTGGCGGCATGAAGGGCAACGCATTTGAGCAACAGCAAAATGTGGAATTTGATGTCAGTGACGGAGCCGGAGCGGCGGCCGTGATGGGTGATGACAACGTTGGCGGCTACACTGACGATAACACTGTCGATGTGCGAGCTGATGTTGATGAAGATATCATCACACCTGGGGCTGATACTCGGCCGTACAGCATCAGCAACAATAACAAGCTTTTAGGAAATTTTTTAGCCAACAAACAACAACAACAGCCCCATCATCATAAGCACCATGAACATGAACATGAACGCCGTCTTCCGCATCACAAACCTCAGCAACGACATCAGCATCATCAACGCCGCCATCATGAGCCGCAGCGACTCCGTGCACAGCCCCAACTGCAGCAGCAACGCGGAGACAAATATCCATTTGAGAAACATAAACATCAGTGGCGAAAGCAGCGACAGCAGCAACAACAACATCATCATCATCTCCCTCTGCTGGCAGAAGGCCAAAATGTAAAGTCAACAAAGAACTCCCGCTCGGCTCATCATCTACGGCGAACGGCAAACAAACAAAAGTCCTCGTTAGCCCAGCCGAAAGAGACAACAGAGCCGGAGGATTTTAATTATCAAAGTGATGATAGTTTCTCCCTAACATGGCCCGAGGACAGC
This sequence comes from Hydrotaea cyrtoneurina, assembly GCA_958296145.1. Taxonomy (NCBI): domain Eukaryota; kingdom Metazoa; phylum Arthropoda; class Insecta; order Diptera; family Muscidae; genus Hydrotaea; species Hydrotaea cyrtoneurina. Next base: position 8,964,673 of record OY282516.1, on the reverse strand, counting down.
AGGGCAGTGCTGCAAAAGCCCACACTCACCGCACGGCATGAATATTCCGAAATGCAACAACAACTTGCGCTGTCTAAGGAATTGCCAGCACCACAAGCTCATGCTCATGCTCACGATGCCTACGACGAATCCACCATGTACGAACTGCCTTTGGTAACCGATTTCCCCTACCACCCCTTCGATGCGCCCGATGACTTTTTCTTTGACAATGACAACAAGTATCCGTACATCATGGAACAACCACAACTGACGCCTTACCACACACACCTGCCCCATCATCCGCAAGATTATTTTGCCGCCTCACCCCGTTCGGGCCGCCATCGTGGTCGCGCCAGCAACGCTCATCATGCGCAGCATTCGAACAACGTCCATCAGCCGCACATTATGGCCCATCAGAATTTAATGCCGGCCACCAGTAAGAAGTTCCGTTCCCTGCCCGAAACCGAACAGGACTTTCAGCTGCAGCAACAGCAACAGCGTCTGGTGTACGGCTCTCTGATGCCGCCCAGCAGTCACTGGCCCATTAAGCGCGAGGCCATTGTCGAGGGTGATGTCATACTGGGTGGCCTGATGATGGTGCACTCGCGCGAAGATAATCTGATGTGTGGCCCGATAATGCCACAGGGTGGCATACAGGCCCTGGAGGCCATGCTGTACACCATTGACCGGATCAATGAGAGGGGCCTGCTGCCGAATGTGACGCTGGGTGCTCACATATTGGATGATTGTGACAAGGATTCGTATGGCCTGGAGATGGCGGTGGATTTCATAAAAGGTAAGTGCGAGAAATAGATGTAACAAAAAAAAACAAAAATATTAAAAGGAAAATTAGGAAGAAAAATTCAGAGAGAAGGGTTTAAGAGGCCCGCACAGCACAACGGGCTTTGTGAAGAAATAAAGAGTTGGCGTGTGAGGGTTAGTTTAGTAAATTGAACCCACATGATAACACTTTTCACCGGGTTTTTTCACCATCAAAGGTCGAAATTCAAGCCTCATCCTCATCCTGGGTGGAAAGTCATCGTGTCAAGCGGGCCCATGGCAGATCCTATAGAAAGAAAAACAAAAAGATTAGTGGTCAATGGGCCAGGGTCTTATTTTTTTGTTCTTACTACACGACGTGATAAGCAGAATCGCAAAATATCATACGACTAGTAAGTTGTAATGCGCCTATGGCGCCCGTTAATTTGCTTGAGAAAGTATTTGTTACTTAATTTTAAAAATTTTGTAAAAAATATTTTGAGAAAACTATTTTGTAAAAAAAAAAAAATTGGAAAAAAAAAACTGTGGAAAAAAAATTTTTGTTAAAAAAAAAATTTTTGTTGAAAAAAAAAATTTTGTTGAAAAAAAAAATTTTTCTTGAAAAAAAAAATTTTGTTGAAAAAAAAATTTTTGTTCAATAAAAATGTTTGTTGAAAAAAACATTTTTCTTGAAAAAAAAAAAATTTGTGGAAAATTTGGAGAAAAAAAAAAATTTCGTAAAAAAAAAAATTTTTGTAAAAAAAAAATTTTGTAAAAAAATTGTAAAAAAAAAATTTGGGAAAACACAATTTCTGTACAAAAAAAATATATTATTTTTTTTATTATTATTATTTATAGAATTATAGAATGTCTATTTAACCCTAGAACACTAACCTTATTTTTCTTTGCATTATAAACACACTAAAAATGGTAGCCTACGTACTGCGTGACAGAGTCAGTGAATCAGTGTCGAGGGTAAATATATATTACGATTACTTTAATATGATACGATTACTATTGTGACTCCTTAGAGTACGAAGCCGATGCAATATTTTTGGAGGCGTCTGTTGCTAGAATCAGTGGGCTTAACGTTTTGGTTGGCAGTGTTGTTAATATTTTTCCGTTTATTTTATTCACAATCGAGATCAGTAAAATAAAATAGTAAAATAGTGAAAGCCGTAACACCTGGGCCAGCAGTACTGATACCTTAAAGGCTTAGTGTATTCCTTAGGTAACAATTTCCATAGCTGTCGTTGACTTTGACCAACAAATCTCTTACGATTTCAGTTTGCATCGTCAATGAAGCTACAGTTGTAAGAATTTCGGTTCGGATTTTGCGTGCACTTATTAAGCTGCTAAACGTCTTCGTTAAACGTTTTGCTATAAAAAACAATTATTATTTTGCTCTCCTGCTGCACCAACTTTTGTATTTACCTAAAAAAAAAATTATATAAAAATATTTAACAAATAAATATCGTGCAACAATGGAACGGAAGAAAATATTTTCATTGTATTTACACTTATTTGAATTGTGTGCATCTATTGTGTACAATAAAGAAAAAGAAATAGAAAACGTATTTCATTTCATTCATATCTTTTGCTTTCCCATTCACTGCGTTTTATGTTATGTCCTGAAATGACAATGGGGCAGGGGGGGGGAAAGCGAAAAAAAATCGCAACTTTCCAGTCGTTGTTCTTTTGTGCTCCGTCCATGGTCGAAAGAAACAGGTGCAGAGAGAGAAGATGCACAGCGCTTATACTAAAAGCACCAAGGACGAGAATGGAAAAGTTACACAATGTCCAGCAAAGATTGTGGGTGGTTGAGATAAAATTAATATTATTTTTTTTTTTTTTAATTTTATTTTTTTATTATTATTAAAAATACAAACTAAATTTATACAGTGTACTCTCTCAGTCCCTTAGGTGTCCGATTATGACAGAAGTACACAAGAGGACTGAAGCGGAAAAAGTGTCCGGTTATAAGAAGTATCCGCATGGAGAGAGTACACTGTATTCTGCAACCTTTAACCAAAGGGGAGGGAAATTTATCTATACAGCAAATTTGGACATGGTTCCATGAAAAATGTCACAAAAAATGAACAATCTTGGAAACTATTCGAATGTCTTGAGTTATATTCGAATGTCTTGTTTTATTCGAGCAGAGGTGTAAGAAAATTTATCGATACAGCGAATTTGGACATGTAAAATCTATCCGCGCAATTGGTGTCGAGTTGGTTCCAAGAAAAATGCCCAAAACAAATTAACAATCTTGGAAATTATTCGAATGTCTTGAGTTCTATTCGAATATTTTGTGTTTTATTCGAACCTCTTGTGTTCTATTCAAGCAGAGGTGTAAGAAAATTTATCGATACAGCGAATTTGGGAATGCAATGAAAAATGCCCCAAAAAAATTAACAATCTTGGAAACTATTCGAATGTCTTGAGTTCTATTCGAATAATTGTGTGTTTTATTCCAATCTCTTGTGTCTATTTCAGCAGAGGTGTAAGAAAGTTTATCCGCGCAATTGGTGCCGAGTAGGTTCCATGAAAAATACCCCCAAAAAATTAAAAATTTTGGAAACTATTCGAATGTCTTGAGTTCTATTCCAATATTTTGTTTTCTATTCGAGCAGAGGTGTAAGATAATTTATCCATACAGCGAATTTGGACATGCAAAATCTATCCGCGTAATTGTTACCAAGTTGGTTCCATGAAAAATGCCCCAAAAAAATTAACAATCTTATAGTTATAGTTTATTCGAATGTCTTGAGTTCTATTCGAATATTTTGTGTTTTATTCGAATCTCTTGTGTCTATTTCAGCAGAGGTGTAAGAAAGTTTATTCGCGTAATTGTTACCAAGTTGAATCCATGAAAAATGCCCCAAAAAAATTTACAATCTTGGAAACTATTCGAATGTCTTGAGTTATATTCGAATGTCTTGTTATATTCGAGCAGAGGTGTAAGAAAATTTAATGTGTGTGAAGTTAAATTCTTTTTTATATTCTTTTTTCGGCGAAAACCTCCGGTCCTCAAAGGGTTAATAAAGTTATATTCTTTTTTTGTGAAGTTAAATTCTTTTTTTGTGAAGTTAAATTCTTTTTTTGTGAAGTTAAATTCTTTTTTTGTGAAGTTATATTCTTTTTTTGTGAAGTTATATTCTTTTTTTGTGAAGTTATATTCTTTGTTTTCGGTTCATAGGAAACAAGGTATGTTCGGAATATAACTTTCTGGTTTATGAGAAACAATTTATATTCGGAATATGACTTTTAGACTCATGGAAAACAACGTTAATTCGGAATTCAAATTTTTTTCACTAATATACAATCTGAAGCAAAATGGCCAAAATTACTCTAGAGTGGGACTTAGTGCGTCCATGGAGAAAAAATGGAAATACTTTCCACTATGACACTACCCTTAAATTAAAGCTAATAGTGACCGCTAAAAACGCTAGACGGACATTTGTCTGAAATAATTTTAGAAATGTCGAATTCTTCACCTGGAAAAGTGAAAATGGCCAAAATTACTCTAGAGTGGGACTTAGTGCGTCCGTGGAGAAAAAATGGAAATACTTTACACTATGACACTACCCTTAAATTAAAGCTAATAGTGACCGCTAAAAACGCTAGACGGACATTTGTCTGAAATAATTTTAGAAATGTCGAATTCTTCACCTGGAAAAGTGAAAATGGCCAAAATTACTCTAGAGTGGGACTTAGTGCGTCCATGGAGAAAAAATGGAAACACTTTCCACTATGACACTACCCTTAAATTAAAGCTTATAGTGACCGCTAAAAACGCTAGACGGACATTTGTCTGAAATAATTTTAGAAATGTCGAATTCTTCGCCTGGAAAAGTGAAAATGGCCAAAATTGGTCACAATTTGGACTTAGTGCGTCCGTGGAGAAAAAATGGAAATACTTTCCACTATGACACTACCCTTAAATTAAAGCTTATAGTGACCGCTAAAAACGCTAGACGGACATTTGTCTGAAATAATTTTAGAAATGTCGAATTCTTCGCCTGGAAAAGTGAAAATGGCCAAAATTACTCTAGAGTGGGACTTAGTGCGTCCGTGGAGAAAAAATGGAAATACTTTCCACTATGACACTACCCTTAAATTAAAGCTTATAGTGACCGCTAAAAACGCTAGACGGACATTTGTCTGAAATAATTTTAGAAATGTCGAATTCTTCGCCTGGAAAAGTGAAAATGGCCAAAATTGGTCACAATTTGGACTTAGTGCGTCCGTGGAGAAAAAATGGAAATACTTTCCACTATGACACTACCCTTAAATTAAAGCTAATAGTGACCGCTAAAAACGCTAGACGGACATTTGTCTGAAATAATTTTAGAAATGTCGAATTCTTCGCCTGGAAAAGTGAAAATGGCCAAAATTGGTCACAATTTGGACTTAGTGCGTCCGTGGAGAAAAAATGGAAATACTTTCCACAATGACACTACCCTTAAATTAAAGCTTATAGTGACCGCTAAAAACGCTAGACGGACATTTGTCTGAAATAATTTTAGAAATGTCGAATTCTTCGCCTGGAAAAGTGAAAATGGCCAAAATTACTCTAGAGTGGGACTTAGTGCGTCCGTGGAGAAAAAATGGAAATACTTTCCACTATGACACTACCCTTAAATTAAAGCTTATAGTGACCGCTAAAAACGCTAGACGGACATTTGTCTGAAATAATTTTAGAAATGTCGAATTCTTCGCCTGGAAAAGTGAAAATGGCCAAAATTGGTCACAATTTGGACTTAGTGCGTCCGTGGAGAAAAAATGGAAATACTTTCCACTATGACACTACCCTTAAATTAAAGCTTATAGTGACCGCTAAAAACGCTAGACGGACATTTGTCTGAAATAATTTTAGAAATGTCGAATTCTTCGCCTGGAAAAGTGAAAATGGCCAAAATTGGTCACAATTTGGACTTAGTGCGTCCGTGGAGAAAAAATGGAAATACTTTCCACTATGACACTACCCTTAAATTAAAGCTTATAGTGACCGCTAAAAACGCTAGACGGACATTTGTCTGAAATAATTTTAGAAATGTCGAATTCTTCGCCTGGAAAAGCGAAAATGGCCAAAATTACTCTAGAGTGGGACTTAGTGCGTCCGTGGAGAAAAAATGGAAATACTTTCCACTATGACACTACCCTTAAATTAAAGCTTATAGTGACCGCTAAAAACGCTAGACGGACATTTGTCTAAAATAATTTTAGAAATGTGGAATTCTTCACCTGGAAAAGTGAAAATGGCCAAAATTACTCTAGAGTGGGACTTAGTGCGTCCGTGGAGAAAAAATGGAAATACTTTCCACTATGACACTACCCTTACATTAAAGCTTATAGTGACCGCTAAAAACGCTAGACGGACATTTGTCTGAAATAATTTTAGAAATGTCGAATTCTTCGCCTGGAGAAGTGAAAATGGCCAAAATTACTCTAGAGTGGGACTTAGTGCGTCCGTGGAGAAAAAATGGAAATACTTTCCACTATGACACTACCCTTAAATTAAAGCTTATAGTGACCGCTAAAAACGCTAGACGGACATTTGTCTGAAATAATTTTAGAAATGTCGAATTCTTCGCCTGGAAAAGTGAAAATGGCCAAAATTGGTCACAATTTGGACTTAGTGCGTCCGTGGAGAAAAAATGGAAATACTTTCCGCTATGACACTACCCTTAAATTAAAGCTTATAGTGACCGCTAAAAACGCTAGACGGACATTTGTCTGAAATAATTTTAGAAATGTCGAATTCTTCGCCTGGAAAAGTGAAAATGGCCAAAATTACTCTAGAGTGGGACTTAGTGCGTCCGTGGAGAAAAAATGGAAATACTTTCCACTATGACACTACCCTTACATTAAAGCTTATAGTGACCGCTAAAAACGCTAGACGGACATTTGTCTGAAATAATTTTAGAAATGTCGAATTCTTCGCCTGGAAAAGTGAAAATGGCCAAAATTACTCTAGAGTGGGACTTAGTGCGTCCGTGGAGAAAAAATGGAAATACTTTCCACTATGACACTACCCTTAAATTAAAGCTTATAGTGACCGCTAAAAACGCTAGACGGACATTTGTCTGAAATAATTTTAGAAATGTCGAATTCTTCGCCTGGAAAAGTGAAAATGGCCAAAATTGGTCACAATTTGGACTTAGTGCGTCCGTGGAGAAAAAATGGAAATACTTTCCACTATGACACTACCCTTAAATTAAAGATTATAGTGACCGCTAAAAACGCTAGACGGACATTTGTCTGAAATAATTTTAGAAATGTCGAATTCTTCGCCTGGAAAAGTGAAAATGGCCAAAATTGGTCACAATTTGGACTTAGTGCGTCCGTGGAGAAAAAATGGAAATACTTTCCACTATGACACTACCCTTAAATTAAAGCTTATAGTGACCGCTAAAAACGCTAGACGGACATTTGTCTGAAATAATTTTAGAAATGTCGAATTCTTCGCCTGGAAAAGTGAAAATGGCCAAAATTACTCTAGAGTGGGACTTAGTGCGTCCGTGGAGAAAAAATGGAAATTTCCACTATGACACTACCCTTAAATTAAAGCTTATAGTGACCGCTAAAAACGCTAGACGGACATTTGTCTGAAATAATTTTAGAAATGTCGAATTCTTCGCCTGGAAAAGTGAAAATGGCCAAAATTGGTCACAATTTGGACTTAGTGCGTCCGTGGAGAAAAAATGGAAATACTTTCCACTATGACACTACCCTTAAATTAAAGCTTATAGTGACCGCTAAAAACGCTAGACGGACATTTGTCTGAAATAATTTTAGAAATGTCGAATTCTTCGCCTGGAAAAGTGAAAATGGCCAAAATTGGTCACAATTTGGACTTAGTGCGTCCGTGGAGAAAAAATGGAAATACTTTCCACTATGACACTACCCTTAAATTAAAGCTAATAGTGACCGCTAAAAACGCTAGACGGACATTTGTCTGAAATAATTTTAAAAATGTCGAATTCTTCACCTGGAAAAGTGAAAATGGCCAAAATTACTCTAGAGTGGGACTTAGTGCGTCCGTGGAGGAAAAATGGAAATACTTTCCACTATGACACTACCCTTAAATTAAAGCTAATAGTGACCGCTAAAAACGCTAGACGGACATTTGTCTGAAATAATTTTAAAAATGTCGAATTCTTCACCTGGAAAAGTGAAAATGGCCAAAATTACTCTAGAGTGGGACTTAGTGCGTCCGTGGAGGAAAAATGGAAATACTTTCCACTATGACACTACCCTTAAATTAAAGCTAATAGTGACCGCTAAAAACGCTAGACGGACATTTGTCTGAAATAATTTTAGAAATGTCGAATTCTTCGCCTGGAAAAGTGAAAATGGCCAAAATTGGTCACAATTTGGACTTAGTGCGTCCATGGAGAAAAAATGGAAATACTTTCCACTATGACACTACCCTTAAATTAAAGCTAATAGTGACCGCTAAAAACGCTAGACGGACATTTGTCTGAAATAATTTTAAAAATGTCGAATTCTTCACCTGGAAAAGTGAAAATGGCCAAAATTACTCTAGAGTGGGACTTAGTGCGTCCGTGGAGGAAAAATGGAAATACTTTCCACTATGACACTACCCTTAAATTAAAGCTAATAGTGACCGCTAAAAACGCTAGACGGACATTTGTCTGAAATAATTTTAGAAATGTCGAATTCTTCGCCTGGAAAATTGAAAATGGCCAAAATTGGTCACAATTTGGACTTAGTGCGTCCGTGGAGAAAAAATGGAAATACTTTCCACTATGACACTACCCTTAAATTAAAGCTAATAGTGACCGCTAAAAACGCTAGACGGACATTTGTCTGAAATAATTTTAGAAATGTCGAATTCTTCACCTGGAAAAGTGAAAATGGCCAAAATTACTCTAGAGTGGGACTTAGTGCGTCCATGGAGAAAAAATGGAAATACTTTCCACTATGACACTACCCTTAAATTAAAGCTAATAGTGACCGCTAAAAACGCTAGACGGACATTTGTCTGAAATAATTTTAGAAATGTCGAATTCTTCGCCTGGAAAAGTGAAAATGGCCAAAATTGGTCACAATTTGGACTTAGTGCGTCCGTGGAGAAAAAATGGAAATACTTTCCACTATGACACTACCCTTAAATTAAAGCTTATAGTGACCGCTAAAAACGCTAGACGGACATTTGTCTGAAATAATTTTAGAAATGTCGAATTCTTCACCTGGAAAAGTGAAAATGGCCAAAATTACTCTAGAGTGGGACTTAGTGCGTCCATGGAGAAAAAATGGAAATACTTTCCACTATGACACTACCCTTAAATTAAAGCTAATAGTGACCGCTAAAAACGCTAGACGGACATTTGTCTGAAATAATTTTAAAAATGTCGAATTCTTCACCTGGAAAAGTGAAAATGGCCAAAATTACTCTAGAGTGGGACTTAGTGCGTCCGTGGAGAAAAAATGGAAATACCTTCCACTATGACACTACCCTTAAATTAAAGCTAATAGTGACCGCTAAAAACGCTAGACGGACATTTGTCTGAAATAATTTTAGAAATGTCGAATTCTTCACCTGGAAAAGTGAAAATGGCCAAAATTACTCTAGAGTGGGACTTAGTGCGTCCATGGAGAAAAAATGGAAATACTTTCCACTATGACACTACCCTTACATTAAAGCTTATAGTGACCGCTAAAAACGCTAGACGGACATTTGTCTGAAATAATTTTAGAAATGTCGAATTCTTCGCCTGGAAAAGTGAAAATGGCCAAAATTACTCTAGAGTGGGACTTAGTGCGTCCGTGGAGAAAAAATGGAAATACTTTCCACTATGACACTACCCTTAAATTAAAGCTTATAGTGACCGCTAAAAACGCTAGACGGACATTTGTCTGAAATAATTTTAGAAATGTCGAATTCTTCGCCTGGAAAAGTGAAAATGGCCAAAATTGGTCACAATTTGGACTTAGTGCGTCCGTGGAGAAAAAATGGAAATACTTTCCACTATGACACTACCCTTAAATTAAAGATTATAGTGACCGCTAAAAACGCTAGACGGACATTTGTCTGAAATAATTTTAGAAATGTCGAATTCTTCGCCTGGAAAAGTGAAAATGGCCAAAATTTGTCACAATTTGGACTTAGTGCGTCCGTGGAGAAAAAATGGAAATACTTTCCACTATGACACTACCCTTAAATTAAAGCTTATAGTGACCGCTAAAAACGCTAGACGGACATTTGTCTGAAATAATTTTAGAAATGTCGAATTCTTCGCCTGGAAAAGTGAAAATGGCCAAAATTGGTCACAATTTGGACTTAGTGCGTCCGTGGAGAAAAAATGGAAATACTTTCCACTATGACACTACCCTTAAATTAAAGCTTATAGTGACCGCTAAAAACGCTAGACGGACATTTGTCTGAAATAATTTTAGAAATGTCGAATTCTTCGCCTGGAAAAGTGAAAATGGCCAAAATTACTCTAGAGTGGGACTTAGTGCGTCCGGGGAGAAAAAATGGAAATTTCCACTATGACACTACCCTTAAATTAAAGCTTATAGTGACCGCTAAAAACGCTAGACGGACATTTGTCTGAAATAATTTTAGAAATGTCGAATTCTTCGCCTGGAAAAGTGAAAATGGCCAAAATTGGTCACAATTTGGACTTAGTGCGTCCGTGGAGAAAAAATGGAAATACTTTCCACTATGACACTACCCTTAAATTAAAGCTTATAGTGACCGCTAAAAACGCTAGACGGACATTTGTCTGAAATAATTTTAGAAATGTCGAATTCTTCGCCTGGAAAAGTGAAAATGGCCAAAATTGGTCACAATTTGGACTTAGTGCGTCCGTGGAGAAAAAATGGAAATACTTTCCACTATGACACTACCCTTAAATTAAAGCTAATAGTGACCGCTAAAAACGCTAGACGGACATTTGTCTGAAATAATTTTAAAAATGTCGAATTCTTCACCTGGAAAAGTGAAAATGGCCAAAATTACTCTAGAGTGGGACTTAGTGCGTCCGTGGAGGAAAAATGGAAATACTTTCCACTATGACACTACCCTTAAATTAAAGCTAATAGTGACCGCTAAAAACGCTAGACGGACATTTGTCTGAAATAATTTTAAAAATGTCGAATTCTTCACCTGGAAAAGTGAAAATGGCCAAAATTACTCTAGAGTGGGACTTAGTGCGTCCGTGGAGGAAAAATGGAAATACTTTCCACTATGACACTACCCTTAAATTAAAGCTAATAGTGACCGCTAAAAACGCTAGACGGACATTTGTCTGAAATAATTTTAGAAATGTCGAATTCTTCGCCTGGAAAAGTGAAAATGGCCAAAATTGGTCACAATTTGGACTTAGTGCGTCCATGGAGAAAAAATGGAAATACTTTCCACTATGACACTACCCTTAAATTAAAGCTAATAGTGACCGCTAAAAACGCTAGACGGACATTTGTCTGAAATAATTTTAAAAATGTCGAATTCTTCACCTGGAAAAGTGAAAATGGCCAAAATTACTCTAGAGTGGGACTTAGTGCGTCCGTGGAGGAAAAATGGAAATACTTTCCACTATGACACTACCCTTAAATTAAAGCTAATAGTGACCGCTAAAAACGCTAGACGGACATTTGTCTGAAATAATTTTAGAAATGTCGAATTCTTCGCCTGGAAAATTGAAAATGGCCAAAATTGGTCACAATTTGGACTTAGTGCGTCCGTGGAGAAAAAATGGAAATACTTTCCACTATGACACTACCCTTAAATTAAAGCTAATAGTGACCGCTAAAAACGCTAGACGGACATTTGTCTGAAATAATTTTAGAAATGTCGAATTCTTCACCTGGAAAAGTGAAAATGGCCAAAATTACTCTAGAGTGGGACTTAGTGCGTCCATGGAGAAAAAATGGAAATACTTTCCACTATGACACTACCCTTAAATTAAAGCTAATAGTGACCGCTAAAAACGCTAGACGGACATTTGTCTGAAATAATTTTAGAAATGTCGAATTCTTCGCCTGGAAAAGTGAAAATGGCCAAAATTGGTCACAATTTGGACTTAGTGCGTCCGTGGAGAAAAAATGGAAATACTTTCCACTATGACACTACCCTTAAATTAAAGCTTATAGTGACCGCTAAAAACGCTAGACGGACATTTGTCTGAAATAATTTTAGAAATGTCGAATTCTTCACCTGGAAAAGTGAAAATGGCCAAAATTACTCTAGAGTGGGACTTAGTGCGTCCATGGAGAAAAAATGGAAATACTTTCCACTATGACACTACCCTTAAATTAAAGCTAATAGTGACCGCTAAAAACGCTAGACGGACATTTGTCTGAAATAATTTTAAAAATGTCGAATTCTTCACCTGGAAAAGTGAAAATGGCCAAAATTACTCTAGAGTGGGACTTAGTGCGTCCGTGGAGAAAAAATGGAAATACCTTCCACTATGACACTACCCTTAAATTAAAGCTAATAGTGACCGCTAAAAACGCTAGACGGACATTTGTCTGAAATAATTTTAGAAATGTCGAATTCTTCACCTGGAAAAGTGAAAATGGCCAAAATTACTCTAGAGTGGGACTTAGTGCGTCCATGGAGAAAAAATGGAAATACTTTCCACTATGACACTACCCTTAAATTAAAGCTAATAGTGACCGCTAAAAACGCTAGACGGACATTTGTCTGAAATAATTTTAAAAATGTCGAATTCTTCACCTGGAAAAGTGAAAATGGCCAAAATTACTCTAGAGTGGGACTTAGTGCGTCCATGGAGAAAAAATGGAAATACTTTCCACTATGACACTACCCTTAAATTAAAGCTAATAGTGACCGCTAAAAACGCTAGACGGACATTTGTCTGAAATAATTTTAAAAATGTCGAATTCTTCACCTGGAAAAGTGAAAATGGCCAAAATTACTCTAGAGTGGGACTTAGTGCGTCCATGGAGAAAAAATGGAAATACTTTCCACTATGACACTACCCTTAAATTAAAGCTAATAGTGACCGCTAAAAACGCTAGACGGACATTTGTCTGAAATAATTTTAGAAATGTCGAATTCTTCGCCTGGAAAAGTGAAAATTGCCAAAATTGGTCACAATTTGGACTTAGTGCGTCCGTGGAGAAAAAATGGAAGTACTTTCCACTATGACACTACCCTTAAATTAAAGCTTATAGTGACCGCTAAAAACGCTAGACGGACATTTGTATGAAATAATTTTAGAAATGTCGAATTCTTCGCCTGGAAAAGTGAAAATGGCCAAAATTGGTCACAATTTGGACTTAGTGTGTCCGTGGAGAAAAAATGGAAATACTTTCCACTATGACACTACCCTTAAATTAAAGCTTATAGTGACCGCTAAAAACGCTAGACGGAAATTTGTCTGAAATAATTTTAGAAATGTCGAATTCTTCGCCTGGAAAAGTGAAAATGGCCAAAATTGGTCACAATTTGGACTTAGTGCGTCCATGGAGAAAAAATGGAAATGTCTAAAATTATTTGAGACAAATGTCCGTCTAGCGTTTTTAGCGGTCACTATTAGCTTTAATTTAAGGGTAGTGTCATAGTGGAAAGTATTTCCATTTTTTCTCCACGGACGCACTAAGTCCAAATTGTGACCAATTTTGGCCATTTTCACTTTTCCAGGCGAAGAATTCGACATTTCTAAAATTATTTCAGACAAATGTCCGTCTAGCGTTTTTAGCGGTCACTATTAGCTTTAATTTAAGGGTAGTGTCATAGTGGAAAGTATTTCCATTTTTTCTCCATGGACGCACTAAGTCCCACTCTAGAGTAATTTTGGCCATTTTCACTTTTCCAGGTGAAGAATTCGACATTTCTAAAATTATTTCAGACAAATGTCCGTCTAGCGTTTTTAGCGGTCACTATAAGCTTTAATTTAAGGGTAGTGTCATAGTGGAAAGTATTTCCATTTTTTCTCCACGGACGCACTAAGTCCAAATTGTGACCAATTTTGGCCATTTTCACTTTTCCAGGCGAAGAATTCGACATTTCTAAAATTATTTCAGACAAATGTCCGTCTAGCATTTTTAGCGGTCACTATAAGCTTTAATTTAAGGGTAGTGTCATAGTGGAAAGTATTTCCATTTTTTCTCCACGGACGCACTAAGTCCAAATTGTGACCAATTTTGGCCATTTTCACTTTTCCAGGCGAAGAATTCGACATTTCTAAAATTATTTCAGACAAATGTCCGTCTAGCGTTTTTAGCGGTCACTATTAGCTTTAATTTAAGGGTAGTGTCATAGTGGAAAGTATTTCCATTTTTTCTCCACGGACGCACTAAGTCCAAATTGTGACCAATTTTGGCCATTTTCACTTTTCCAGGTGAAGAATTCGACATTTCTAAAATTATTTCAGACAAATTTCCGTCTAGCGTTTTTAGCGGTCACTATTAGCTTTAATTAAAGGGTAGTGTCATAGTGGAAAGTATTTCCATTTTTTCTCCACGGACGCACTAAGTCCAAATTGTGACCAATTTTGGCCATTTTCACTTTTCCAGGCGAAGAATTCGACATTTCTAAAATTATTTCAGACAAATGTCCGTCTAGCGTTTTTAGCGGTCACTATTAGCTTTAATTTAAGGGTAGTGTCATAGTGGAAAGTATTTCCATTTTTTCTCCACGGACGCACTAAGTCCAAATTGTGACCAATTTTGGCCATTGTCACTTTTCCAGGCGAAGAATTCGACATTTCTAAAATTATTTCAGACAAATGTCCGTCTAGCGTTTTTAGCGGTCACTATTAGCTTTAATTTAAGGGTAGTGTCATAGTGGAAAGTATTTCCATTTTTTCTCCATGGACGCACTAAGTCCCACTCTAGAGTAATTTTGGCCATTTTCACTTTTCCAGGTGAAGAATTCGACATTTCTAAAATTATTTCAGACAAATGTCCGTCTAGCGTTTTTAGCGGTCACTATTAGCTTTAATTTAAGGGTAGTGTCATAGTGGAAAGTATTTCCATTTTTTCTCCACGGACTCACTAAGTCCAAATTGTGACCAATTTTGGCCATTTTCATTTTTCCAGGTGAAGAATTCGAAATTTCTAAAATTATTTCAGACAAATGTCCGTCTAGCGTTTTTAGCGGTCACTATTAGCTTTAATTTAAGGGTAGTGTCATAGTGGAAAGTATTTCCATTTTTTCTCCACGGACGCACTAAGTCCAAATTGTGACCAATTTTGGCCATTTTCACTTTTCCAGGCGAAGAATTCGACATTTCTAAAATTATTTCAGACAAATGTCCGTCTAGCGTTTTTAGCGGTCACTATTAGCTTTAATTTAAGGGTAGTGTCATAGTGGAAAGTATTTCCATTTTTTCTCCACGGACGCACTAAGTCCAAATTGTGACCAATTTTGGCCATTTTCACTTTTCCAGGCGAAGAATTCGACATTTCTAAAATTATTTCAGACAAATGTCCGTCTAGCGTTTTTAGCGGTCACTATTAGCTTTAATTTAAGGGTAGTGTCATAGTGGAAAGTATTTCCATTTTTTCTCCATGGACGCACTAAGTCCCACTCTAGAGTAATTTTGGCCATTTTCACTTTTCCAGGTGAAGAATTCGACATTTCTAAAATTATTTCAGACAAATGTCCGTCTAGCGTTTTTAGCGGTCACTATTAGCTTTAATTTAAGGGTAGTGTCATAGTGGAAAGTATTTCCATTTTTTCTCCACGGACGCACTAAGTCCAAATTGTGACCAATTTTGGCCATTTTCACTTTTCCAGGTGAAGAATTCGACATTTCTAAAATTATTTCAGACAAATGTCCGTCTAGCGTTTTTAGCGGTCACTATTAGCTTTAATTTAAGGGTAGTGTCATAGTGGAAAGTATTTCCATTTTTTCTCCACGGACGCACTAAGTCCAAATTGTGACCAATTTTGGCCATTTTCACTTTTCCAGGTGAAGAATTCGAAATTTCTAAAATTATTTCAGACAAATGTCCGTCTAGCGTTTTTAGCGGTCACTATTAGCTTTAATTTAAGGGTAGTGTCATAGTGGAAAGTATTTCCATTTTTTCTCCATGGACGCACTAAGTCCCACTCTAGAGTAATTTTGGCCATTTTCACTTTTCCAGGTGAAGAATTCGACATTTCTAAAATTATTTCAGACAAATTTCCGTCTAGCGTTTTTAGCGGTCACTATTAGCTTTAATTTAAGAGTAGTGTCATAGTGGAAAGTATTTCCATTTTTTCTCCACGGACGCACTAAGTCCAAATTGTGACCAATTTTGGCCATTTTCACTTTTCCAGGCGAAGAATTCGACATTTCTAAAATTATTTCAGACAAATGTCCGTCTAGCGTTTTTAGCGGTCACTATTAGCTTTAATTTAAGGGTAGTGTCATAGTGGAAAGTATTTCCATTTTTTCTCCATGGACGCACTAAGTCCCACTCTAGAGTAATTTTGGCCATTTTCACTTTTCCAGGTGAAGAATTCGACATTTCTAAAATTATTTCAGACAAATGTCCGTCTAGCGTTTTTAGCGGTCACTATTAGCTTGTATTTAAGGGTAGTGTCATAGTGGAAAGTATTTCCATTTTTTCTCCACGGACGCACTAAGTCCCACTCTAGAGTAATTTTGGCCATTTTGCTTCAGATTGTATATTAGTGAAAAAAATTTAAATTCCGAATTAACGTTGTTTTCCATGAGTCAAAAAGTCATATTCCGAATATAAATTGTTTCTCATAAACCAGAAAGTTATATTCCGAACATAACTTGTTTCCTATGAACCGAAAAAAAAGAATTTAACTTCACAAAAAAAGAATTTAACTTCACAAAAAAAGAATTTAACTTCACAAAAAAAGAATTTAACTTCACAAAAAAAGAATTTAACTTCACAAAAAAAGAATATAACTTTTTAACCCTTTGAGGACCGGAGGTTTTCGCCGAAAAAAGAATATAAAAAAGAATTTAACTTCACACACATGAAAATTTATCTATACAGCGAATTTGGAAATGGGAGTTGGCTGTATGAAAAATACCTCCAAAAAAATTAAGAATATTGAAAACTATTCGAATATCTTGAGTTCTATTCGAATGTCTTGAGTTCTATTCGAATGTCTTGAGTTCTATACGAATGTCTTGAGTTCTATTCAAATATTTTGTGTTCTATTCGAGTATTTTGTATTCTCTTTACATTTTTAAAACTGATCATAAATTGGAACTAATACGAACTCTTCAAAACTATTTATTTAAAACGAAGCTGAAGTATTTCCTGATACTAATGGAGTCTGGGTAAACTGATAATGCTTGTGTGTAATAGTAACCACTATATGACTTTGTCTACACATACAATTCCGAACTGATAATACTGCACCCCGATTTGAAAGATTCTTCATATTCATGACATTTCTGTTATCCTTACAAAAAGCTGTCCTCGACTTTATAAGACACATACGATCGTTTTGCTGTTTTAGCTGCATTCATATTATTTTATAATTTCCAATTCAAATAGAATGCAAATTACTATGAAAAGGAAAACTGATAATGGCAAAGGAATAGTAGTGGTGGTAGTGGTCTACTAACAATTAACCGAGTTGCTGAACACCTGAAGGCGGCTAGTTGATTACTCTACGTAAGTGAAAAGTTAATGAACAAATAAGAACTGTAATAAATTAAATTTAGGTAAATTTGTCACTTTTCCAGCAAGCGGACAAAATATTTAATTCCCGATAAAGCGGCTACTTTGCCGTTTTGTTAACCGCCTCAACGTTTCTGGAGAATAAAAACCAAAGGATTTCAAAATAAATTTTATGCAAAGTCTGCTGAGAAACAATATTCGGTTGTAGTAAATTAAATTTAAGTGAACTCATATTTGAGTAAATTATTCACTATTCAAGTAAGCGGACAAAATATTTAATTCCCAAGAAAGCGTCTGCGTAGCAGATTTGTTAACAGTCTCAACCAAAGGATTTCAAAACAAATGTTATGCAAAGTCTGATGAGAAACAGTTTTTGGTTGTTCCAATTAACTTTAGGTCTTTGTATGGAAGTCATTTGTGTTAACACACGTATCTGGAATTCATTTAACTTCAACTAAGAAACAATTTTTAGTTGTTCCGATTAACTTTAGGTCTTTGTATGAAAGTCATTTGTGTTAACACAAATATCAGGAATTCATTTAACTTTATCAAATTTATATTCATTTCAATACTTTGTTTCTTTGCTTCATTCTACGTCAACTTAAATTATACCAAGAACACATTAAAACAAAAATTCTTCGAAAAGAAATTAGTGGAATTTCAATTAACAACAATTTCCCATGAAACTTGAGAATTGTAAATGAAAAAAAAAATAAAATCGAATTCAAATGCAATCCAACTTTTCCAATTCGAATGAAAAAATCCCAGTTTCACAGCAAAATAATGCAATTTTAAATGTATTTTACAAAAAAAAAATGAAACAATTCCAGGTTTATTAAATATTTTTCTCATTTCAAATGAGAATTGTCAGAGGAATGTAGTTCATTTAATTGTTATTCAAAAGTGTTAGTTTTTTTTTTACTTTTCATTTCGTTTTACTTATCAACTTTTATTACAGAACTGAAAAGCAATTCAGTTTAATGTGAACGTTTCTCTTTCTTTTATCATTTGAATTCTGGCAAAGATTGTTCTTCCTTATATGTCCGTTTTTCCAGCATTCGAAGATACAGCCAAGCAGCTGCAGTGATTTTTATCATTTTGGACCTTCTCTTGATTAATATGAAGTTTTGTCCGCGTTTGCTCTATTCGATTTGTCTAATGAGATTATGTTGACCGCCGGAATGTCCCATAGTTCTGTTCTCTCTTCCTCTATATTTCTTATTTCTATTGACGACCATAAAATTAATGGAATGAAGGAAATTCGATGACCAAGAAAGGAAAATGCATGAGGTAGTTGAGATCATCTCCTAATTATGAACGAAAAATGGATCCTTCCAAACACACAAAAAAAACCAGTACTTTCGATAATGTTTGACCGCCTTTGGTTGTGGTGGTATCAACTTTAGTGAAGACTAACGTCTAGGTCTCCCAAAAGTCAATGTGACATCAGAAATCTTCGACAAAATTCATGGGATAATGAAAATGCGTGGGTTGACTGAGTCTGTAGGCATCTCAACTGGGAGAGTATCTCATATTTTATATGAATGTTTTGGAGAAGAAAAATCTAACCGCACGGCCTTGGTTCTATGAAAAAAAAAATGAAGAATCTTGTGGTTTCTAATCGAAACTATTTGAATGTCTTGTGTTCTATTTAAAAAAAACTGGTCATTTGATTTCTAATCGAAACTATTTGAAAATCTTGAGTTGTATTCGAATATTTTGTGTCTTTATTCGAATCTCTTGTGTTATATGCAAAAAAAAACGGGTCATTCGGTTTCTAATCGAAACTATTTGAATCTCTTGTGTTGTATTCGAATATTTTGTGAGTTTATTCGAACCACTTGTTTTCTATTTAAAAAAAAACTGGTCATTTGATTTCTAATCGAAACTATTTGAAAATCTTGAGTTGTATTCGAATATTTTGTGTCTTTATTCGCATCTCTTGTGTTCTATTTAAAAAAAACTGGTCATTCGGTTTCTAATCAAAACTATTTGAATCTCTTGTGTTGTATTCGAATATTTTGTGAGTTTATTCGAACCACTTGTTTTCTATTTAAAAAAAACTGGTCATTCGGTTTGTAATCAAAACTATTTGAATCTCTTGAGTTGTATTCGAATATTTTGTGTGTTTATTCGAAACTCTTGTGTTATATGCAAAAAAAAACGGGTCATTCGGTTTTGTAATCGAAACTATTTGAATCTCTTGACTTGTATTCGAATATTTTGTGTCTTTAATTCGAATCTCTTGTGTTCCATTTGAAAAAAAATGGTCATTCGGTTTCTAATCGAAACTATTTTAATCTCTTTAGTTGTATTCGAATATTTTGTGTGTTTAATTCAAACCTCTTGTGTTCCATTTAAAAAAAAACTGGTCATTCGGTTTCTAATCGAAACTAATAGAACTATTCGAATCTCTTGAGTTGTATTCGAATATTTTGTGTTTAATTCGAACTTCTTGTGTTCCATGTAAACGGTTTGTAATCGAAACTAAGAGAAAATATTTGAATCTCCTGAATTGTATTCGAATATTTTGTGTTTAATTCAAACCTCTTGTGTTCCATTTAAAAAAAAACTGGTCATTTGGTTTCTAATCGAAACTAAAGGCAACTCTGAAGTATTTCCTGAAACTATCCTCCTGTTTTCTATACTAATTTTTTTAGAATCGGAACTAATTCTAAATATTCAAAACTATTTATTGAAAATAAAACTGGAATATTTCCTAATACTATCCTGCTTTGTATTCTAATTTCTAAACAAGATATTCTCTCTTGGAATCCGATGTATTCTATAATTCCACCCTCTTGTGTTATATTTGAATCTCTGGGGTCCTTTTGAAATTTATTTAAAACGAAACTGAAGTATTTCCTGATACTATCCTGCTTTCTAAACAAGATATTCTCTCTTCGAATCAGATTTATTTTCTAATTCCGCTCTCTTGTGTTATATTTGGGTCACTGGTCTTCTCTTGGAATTTCCATTGAATACGAAACTGAATTATTTTCTTATATGTATTTATATTTATATTCTAGCCTCTTGTCACCTATTCGAATTTTTCACAACGATTATTCTTTTTAAACGGAATTATTCTGAACTGTTGCGAGCTATTTCGTTTTTCATTTGGCAAAATCATCCTTTACGAAAATTAACTTTTCAATTATATCCTACTCATGGAAATTTAATTTATTTATAGTGTATATCCTACGTCAACAGATACACACACACACATGTATTACGTTTTTATCAAAATTAAATTATTTTCGTATTTAACTAACGATATTGAGCAGTATGGGAATGCATGAAACAACGAGGTCTTTCCGATTCATGCAAACGAAAAGGCAGAGAGAGGACTGAGGGCCGGCAACAAAAGGAAAGCAATACACATTACATTGTTCTAAAGTACGTGGTACTTGCTCCCCAAGCAATCATAAACTTATTATCGGGCCAACTAAAGTACACTCACATAAGGACGAACTGGCAAGCAGGCGATGGATGAACTCCGATGGTACAACCAGACAAGCAACACTTTGGCGGCAGATAGCAAATAAATTGAACGGGGATGCGTGAACATTTACAACGCCCTGCCAGCGAAACCAACCATATGCTCCTCAAAGATTGTGTCTGAAATGGAAACGATATATTTTTTTTTTTTTTAATAAATACTTTAGTACAGAACATGGGCTGTGCCGAAGCGTTGCATAGATTTAAAGGGAACAACAACAAAAGTATTAGGAAAATTACTGCTATGATTTGGAAGTGAATTAAATAAATATCCTATCCGGCGTAGTAGGGTCTCCCTGAGGGCCGGGCGAAATGTTGTACACCAGTTTAATAGATTTGATTTGATTTTTTCTTCATTTATCCCGGGCCATGGGCAAATCGCTGCCCGAATTATCTGCTCGAGTAACGGCAATTATTGGTGCTGGCAATTACTCATGGTGCTGGTGTCATTTGGCCATGATTTATGCTAAACGCTTAAACCACTCACAGCCGCCACCACATGCTTAGGTTGCCCCATCGAGAGAGAGAGAGAGAGAGACTTTATAAATACATGACGTTTGGAACGTGCCCGGGTCTTCTGCTGTGCACATGAGTTATTTCGTGGAGCTGAAGCTCTTTTAATATTTCAAGTACACGTTGGCCATAAATCAACAACAGCGAAAGTCTTGCGAATCCGGTGTGTTTTTGATTTGTTCAATGTAATCCAAAGATTATTTGCCAAAATCAAAAAGTCGTCTATGAGAAAATCTGAAGGAAGCAAACAAAAAAACATTTAAAGGATATGAATATCACAAACGAGGTGAAATCTATTAAAAATTATAAAAACTTAAAAAAAAATTATAAAAATTTAAAAAAAAAAATATAAAAATTTTGAAAAAAAAAAATTATAAAAAATTTGAAAAAAAAATTATAAAAATTTTGAAAAAAAAAATTATAAAAATTATAAAAATTGTGAAAAAAAAAAATTATAAAAATTTGGAAAAAAAAAATTTAAAAAAAAAAAAAATTTAAAAATTTTGAGAAAAAAAAATTATAAAAATTTTGGAGAAAAAAATATAAAAATTGTGAAAAAAAAAATATATAAAAATTTAAAAAAAAAATTATAAAAAATATAGAAATTTTGGAATAAAAATAGATTGCGCCATCGAGTGATGATTAATGATTTTTTATGGTCGGAGTTGGATGATATTAATCTGGACAACGTTTACTTTCAACAAGACGGTGCTACGTGCCACACAAACAACGAAACCATTGCTCGTTTACGGGAAAAGTTTCCGGACCATGTTATCTCTCTCGATGAGGTGATCACAATTGGCCACCAAGAGGCCATAAATCAACAACACCGAAAGTCATGCGAATCCGGTGTGTTTTTGATTTGTTCAATGTAATCCAAAGATTATTTGCCAAAATCAAAAAGTCGTCCATGAGAAAATCTGAAGGAAGCAAACAAAAAAACATTTAAAGGATATAAACATCACAAACGAGGTGAAATCTATTAAAAATTTAAAAAAAAATATAAAAATTTTGAAAAAAAAAAATTATAAGAATTTTAAAAAAAAAAATTATAAAAATTTTGAAAAAAAAAATTATAAAAATTTTGAAAAAAAAAATTATAAAAATTTTGAAAAAAAAAATTATAAAAATTTGGAGAAAAAAAAATTATAAAAATTGTGAAAAAAAAATATATAAAAATTTAAAAAAAAAGATTATAAAAAATATAGAAATTTTGGAATAAAAATAGATTGCGCCATCGAGAGATGATTAATGATTTTTTATGGTCGGAGTTGGATGATATTAATCTGGACAACGTTTACTTTCAACAAGACGGTGCTACGTGCCACACAAACAACGAAACCATTGCTCGTTTACGGGAAAAGTTTCCGGACCATGTTATCTCTCTCGATGAGGTGATCACAATTGGCCACCAAGATCTTGCGACTTCTTCCTTTGGGGGGGGGCCATGTGAAAGACAAGGTCTACGCCAACAGCCCAGCATTGATTCAAGTCGATCTCAATGATAGAATTCGTGATGCTACCGAGGGGACATAGGGCAGCCACGTTATGGAAAATGTCACTGAAAAGGATATGGTCCTGTAAACGTGGTCGTCGTGGCCATTTGGCTGATGTTGTTTTTCATTATTAACGGCGGGCCTTCCTCTTTATTATGAAACAAAAACATCCGAACATTTATCTCAACAAATGTCATTTTTCTTTGAATACCAAAATAACACCTCCTGTTGGAAAACCCTCATGAAAACAGCTTTATAAAGTTTTGTTAAGAAAAATGGTTGAAAATTGTTTTTTTTTTTTATTATTCTATGCTGCTATAAAGTGCCATCGATACGTGGGTTTTGTATTTAACATTACGTTAAACACATTCCGAAATTCCCCGTCCCCTCAACGGCAGAAAAAGGCCAGCAGTGTCTGCAAAAGGGAAAACAATCAATTGCCTATGAGAAGGACAGAAACTTCATCATACTCATATAATGGGGAATGGCTAATCTTTTTAATTCCATTATTTATGAGATACACAGACACACTCATAAGAACACACACATAAATACAAATATGTGTGTATGTATGTATGTGTGTGTTTATGTATGTATGTTTCGGGCCAACAAGTTATGCTCCCATAATATTATTATTGGCTTTATTATAAAATATCGAATTTCAATACAATGTCAACACATAACCTAACTTGGCACACTCAAACTCATACAGTGGAACTTCCATAGCATGAACTTCGATAAGTTGAATTTTCTTTAAGTCGCAGCACTTCTTGGGGCAGTTGCAGTCACTTAAACAATTTCATAAGTAATTCCATAACTGAAAGTCTCTGTAAGTCGAACTTTTCTACGGGATGTAATGGTGGGATCGAGTTATGGAAGTTTGACTGTATTTACACACAGTGAACCTATGGAACCCTCTCAAACACTTAGGTACACACACATGGATACATTCAAGACGTTACTTTCGCTTTCCTTTTTTGGTGGCAGTGTGTGGCGGTTGGGGTGTATGTAAGTCTTAAGGATCCTGGTCGGAGGAGTTTTTCAAGGCTCTCACTGCCAAATATTAACAACCCACGACCATAACTATTTCGATTTTATGCCTGTTTTCATATGGCTTTTGCCGTTCTTGACAATATTCGGCGGGGGTGTGGAGGTAGAGTGCTGTCACTTGTTTAGCCACTTCGGCTGTGGCAAAAATAATTTTCCAAATCACTGAATTAAATTGATGTCATATAAACCATATTATTGTCATTGTTGTTGTTGTTGTCATTGCTGTGACTGCTATCGCTTGATACAGTGCCAGTGTATTTAGGGGTTTTATGGCTTTCATTTACCCCGCGCGCTCCCCCCCCCCCCCACCAAAAGAGTGTTTACATGTCTCCTTATGAACATTAGGTGGGAATGATCTTTGGGAGAGAGAAAAAATATATTGAACTGAGCTCAGTGTAAGGAAGTCAGAATATTTTGAAAAAAAAAATCAAAATATTTTCGTACTTTACAGGAGAAGGTACAAATTTTATAACATTTGAAAAGCTTCAGACATAACACTAATTTTAAATAAAAATGCGCAACAAATTTAATTCTGAAACTTTTTTTTTTGGATTTTGGTTACGCAATAAATCCGGTATTTTTGATCACAAAGCCCTGAAATTTTTGTGGGATGTGAATTTGACAATGGTCTACCAAAAAAACGTGATTTTGAAAAAATCCAGTTATGCCCTTTCTAAATTAAGTCATTGTTCATCTGGTAGAAAAGGTAAAAATAATTAAATTTTTTCCCGGCAACCCATCTTAATGTACATACTATTTCTTCCCCGATGGCGTGTGTGTGTACATTAGGGTGGAGTGAAATTCAAAAAAAAAAGTTATCCTCGGAAAGAGATGTAGGATTTTTCTAAAATCAACGCCAAAATAGCGATAATTTCCAAATTTCGAGGGAGTGGCGCGACCCCTAAAAATTTTTTAAAATTTTTTTCTTTATTTTTCCCCTCATTAGGACCCCAGACTACATCTCTTTCCGAGATTAACTTTTTCAAATTAAAAAAAGCATGTTTTCACTCCACCCTAGTGTACATATCTGTCTAAATAAAAGCCTTAGTTGGTGAGGGGTTGAGGGGCCGTTGTTGGTGAAAATCTATACATAAATTTACTTTTTATTATGAAAATTATCTATTTTCAAGCAACAAACCATATTTCTCAATATATACACACTCACATACACACCGAGGTATATGTACATACTGGTACATATGTGTGTGTGTGTGTGAACAATGTTCGTATGCATTCACTTGTTACTCATGTAATTTATAAAAACGAGCGTTTGTAGTATTTATGTCCTGAAAACGGAACAAGAAACTTTATCTCGTCACCAGGATGACAGAGATTCTCAAAGTCGAACCACATGGTCACTCCGACAAGGATGAGTTCTTGTTACGCATTTCAAGCTTAAACTGGTCAGTGAATATCGTATCATCTTTAACGAATATCCCTATGGAAGATCGGTTCTACCTAAACCTTGAGCTAAATTTTAAGCTCCAGAATGTTGGACAGGCGAACAGACCTCAGTGACACTGCAAGAGGACAACAACGGGTCTTAAAGACTCGTATTGCTCACTGGTTTCATATGAGTACATTAGGGTGGAGTGAAAACATGTTTTTTTTTTAATTTGAAAAAGTTAACCTCGGAAAGAGATGTAGTCTGGGGTCCTAATAAGGGGAAAAATAAAGAAAAAAAATTTTAGGGGTCGCGCCACTCCCTCGAAATTTGGAAATTATCGCTATTTTGGCGTTGATTTTAGAAAAATCCTAAAAATTAACGACTTAACTTATTCGAAATTTAAAAGTTTGAGCTTGTTCAGTGCCCAAACAAAAGTATTTGAGGCAAATATGAGGATAATCGACTAATATTTGTAGCTTTGGTGGCGATTTCATTGTTCAGTCAATTTTCAGAAGAAGCGACGATTTGACTTATTTTACTTTTTGAAATTTTTTAACAATGAGAAAATTTTTTTTAAATTTTTTCATGCCCTTATTTCATTGTTTACGCTATTGCAAACATTTATTGACATAAAACTTTTTAGGATTTTTCTAAAATCAACGCCAAAATAGCGATAATTTCCAAATTTCGAGGGAGTGGCGCGACCCCTAAAATTGTTTTTAAAATTTTTTTCTTTATTTTTCCCCTCATTAGGACCCCAGACTACATCTCTTTCCGAGGTTAACTTTTTTTTTTGAATTTCACTCCACCCTAAAGTACATCTCTCATCGAGATGGCTCCGCCAGCTTAGCTCTGGACTGCCGCAGATCTCTCAACGAGATGACTGACTCAACAGGTCGGCATTTACCTGATGTGCGTTCCAGAGAAATGATAAGCCAAGGAGCTAGCAAGAGCATGAACTGGAATTTGTGGACATGCCTCTTGCCACCTGCAAGATCTTAATGCGTGATAGAGGCGTCTATCCATGGAAATCCATTCAAGTCGAACAAATGACATACCGACTAGATTCGAAAACTTCTCACTCTCTCTCACTGTAGCAAGCAGGTCCCGAAGGCTAACAATAAGACGGTAGATGCTGTGGAGATGGAAAAAACAAGGAAAAACAAAACCTTCTCTGCATTTGACTTTCCCTGTGTTTTTTTTGTCAGAGACCTAGACAATCTGACCGACATTAGTATGGAGATTCTCCACTTAGGAGAATGTTTAAGTGCTCAGTGTTTTTTTTTTTTCGTTAGTTTCCTTTGTAGACTTTTGCATTCTAAGTGAGTCTGCTTAAACAGACGACCACCAAATGGGCTGGCTTTACCCTGGGAATATGTTCAGCTGCCTTTTCAACACTATTTTCTATACGACATGAAAAACTCGGCTGAGGATCGAACATTGGACCTGTGAGATGGTTTGTGTAAATATTCTGAACTAGTAAGTTGTAATGCGCCTATGGCGCCCGTTAATTTGCTTGAGAAAGTATTTGTTACTTAATTTTAAAAATTTTGTAAAAAATATTTGTGGAAAAAAAATTTTTGTTGAAAAAAAAAATATTTGTGGAAAAAAAATTCTTGTTAAAAAAAAAAATTCTGTGGAAAAAAAAATTTTGTAGAAAAAAAAAATTTGGAAAAAAAAATTTTGTAAAAAAAAAAATTTTTGTTGAAAAAAAAATGTTTGTTGAAAAAAAAATTTTTGTTGAAAAAAAAAATCAGTTGACAAAAAAAAATTGTTGTTGAAAAAAAAAATTTGGCAAAAAAAATTAGGAAAAAAAAAATTTGGGGAAAACACAATTTCTGTACAAAAAAAAAATATTATTTTTTTTATTATTATTATTTATAGAATTATAGAATGCCTATTTAAATTCCTACGTACTGCGCGACAGAGTCAGTGAATCAGTGTCGAGGGTAAATATATATTAAGATGACTCCTGTGTGAATCTGAAAGGGATTCTTGGATATGTCGATATTTAAAAATTGACTATCCTGCTTCGGAAAGGCTTGAGAGGCCTATTATCTCTCTCTCTCTATATCTATATCCCTCTCTATTTATCAACCTATCTGTCTCTCTATTTTTTATATTTTTTTTTTAGAAATACTGGTGTTTATGCTCTCTGAAACCTATTGAAATTAACCTTACATTTCAATTCCCGTAAATGTGTGTTCCGAACCAACTCGTCGGCTACGATTCTGTGTGAACATTTTCAAAAACCCCTAAAAAGTTTGAGAACTACTTCTTGTTTTTCTATTGTTAATATTTTATCCCCACCAAAACCAAAATAGTTCATTTTAGTGGAGTTTAGTGCTGTTTGCTTGTGTTCTTGTTTCACTTTCGTTGTTGCTTTTCTTGTTGGAATTTCCCATTAGATGCTGTCGTCTTTTGGCATTGCCAGCGTATTATATTTTATAAGCTGCTTAAATCAAATTCAATTAACTCGGCATTTCAAGATGGCAGTCAAGCGTTGTTGGAAAATTTGTTGTACTCTAAACAAAATGTATGAGGAGGCAGCTGTGATGGCATGTGTTTCAATATTTACGAAAATATTTCCGACAAATGCCACCTTCCATTTTTCGGAAAGAAATATTCTATTGAAACTCGACATTAAAATTAATTTTCATGGCTATGCGTAGCCACAAAAACGTGCTAATGATTGCTATTTTAATAGAATTTCGATGAACAACAATTTGCCAACGACTGTGTGCAATGTGTTGGGCCAAAACATGGGACTGCCAAAGATGGTAGCACGGTGGCATGATGGCGAATGTAAAATTGGGGGGGGTGGGAGTATGTAAACTTTTGAAGAATTTACAACTGCAGGTAAATTCAGAGACGACCTTAATCTAATTGCCAAAGTAGTAGTACGTCTGCACACTCTAGATGTCACTATGTGTCTCATAACAAAAACGAGGTCCCCCCGTTCAAAGAGAAAACTTTAGCTGACATATCACTTAGATCGCCTGACCCCTACATTGTCTTGCTGTATGAACAGTAACAATAACATTTTGTCAACAAGTTTTCCCATTGCGTTAATCATGGGACCATAGTGGAAGCCAGTGTTAATTGTCCAACAACAAAAATTTAGATACAACCCTGGTTATTTTGATTGTGAAATTTCGATAAATAACTGACAGCTGACACTTACAAATCATGGCACAATATTTCAAGAACCATAATTTATTTTTAATAGTTTTGAGTGTCCCAAAATTCTTTGTTTGGCTTTTTGAATTTTAATTCTTTGATTTAAGTGTTTAATAAAAAATTGTGTTCAACATTTGGGGAAAAAACCCCAAATATACAATCGGAATGTAAGCAATGAGTTTGACAATTGAAATTCTGTCGAAATGCATAAGTTACAATCAGCTGTTTGTCGGGCTCTACCTTTTGTTATTGTGGCATGAGTGTTACCCCTCTGTCGATATTTTCGTTCGGTTGTGTTATTTGTTTTTGTTGAAGATCGGTTTTACTTCGCAGTGTACTAAGAAGGAATTTTTAAATTGGTTAAAACCTGCGTGCACCCAAATGAGGAGCCCCTTTATAATATGGAAACAAAACAACAAAAAAAGCATAATATCGTAAGGGTTTAGTGCACAAAATATTGCAAGCAATCAAAATATGAAAATAATTTTATTTGCATTTAGTATTTCAATGCTTCCTGAGCGCCAAACAATGAACAGCAATACAGTGGTTCAAAAAAAAAATAAAAACAAATGGTAAGGAGAATTCGGAACCAGATCAATTAAATTAGAAAAGTCGTTATCTTATAAATAAAATCACCGAAATGTATATTAACATTGACAAAGGAGGATATTTCTCACGGGAAACTTATGGACTGTCGTGTGTGAGATAGAAGATCCCGAATTCGAAACCGGGTAAGAACATCAAAAATTTTTCAGCGGCTGTTTTTCCACTTCGCAAATGCTGGCGACTTAATGAGTAAAAGAGTAATCTCTAAGCCATGTACAAATTCTCCAGAAAAACATTAGTCAGCTTCAAACAGTGGGTTCCGGCCAGTGAGTATAGAAATGTTCATTCATGGAATGTTCAAGCAAATAAGTAAGGAACAGAAAGTACTGAAAAACAAACTGGAACTTGATTGACTTGAAAGTTACACGGAAACAAAAAACCTTCAGACTCGAAAGCGTGGCAAAATCTAGACGTCCGTTCTAAAATGAGTTCTTGCCAAGCGACCGGTACATACATTTTCCACCAGTCTCATCCCTACCAAATTTTCAGTCTTATTTCTTTACACTCTCATCACTGTGCCCGGGTTTAAAAATGAAACTGTATATCGTGCCTCCGAAAATGCTGCGTGGCAAAATGAACGTAACCGGAATTAATAGCGAAAACATTTATGACGTTAATTAACAACGATATCAACAATGTACTGGCTAATTAATAATAAACAAATGAAGTTGAGATTGAAATGTATACCAAAAAAAAAAATAAAAACGCAAATACAATTAAATGGAAAATATTTGAGCGAACACAGCTAACTAGCAAGAAACATAAATGGAAACAAAATGTTTACTTAGCAGTGAGAGGTGAGCAAAAACTCTGGTGTTTTTTTTTTTTAAAAAAAAAAAGGTCAGACCTTTAACTTATTATTGGAAAAAGGTTGTATATCAACAATTTTTTAAAATATTACAAATACAATCAGCAAAAATAGAATTATTTCTCTTCATACGAATTTAGAAACTAAAGTGAATATTTAGCCCTAAAGTGAATATTCAGGCGACATCGTCTGGTGTCGACTCTTGTGTTTTTGCATTGCCGTTGTCGATATTGACGATTATCGAATACTTTATGCATATGGTCGATATTGACATTGATATTGTCTTGAGACTATGCGGTTCTTTTACGGTCATGGTTTTTGGCAACGATATGGAGAAAAGTAAGGGAGGCTGGCAGCTGAAGAATTTCCCTAATCTATTTAATTTTCTAAAATGTACGATAATTCTTACAATGACAACTTTTTTTCTAATTCTATTTTTTTGAATTTGTTACAGGTTCCATTAGCAACATTGACGATGCGGAATATCACTGCAATAAAACGCAAGTGCGCAAGGTCATATCCGGTGTAGTGGGAGCGGCATCATCGGTGACATCCATACAAGTGGCAAATTTACTGCGGCTATTTCGAATACCACAGGTAAGTTGGAAACTGTTTTAATTAAGGGCGGTGGTCATCATTCCTTAAAGTAGTTCGAATTTAAGTAGTGTGTCAAAGGAAATCTAAAACATCGTCTAAATAATTCAACGACAAAAAAAAATTATATATAAAATTTTTTAAATTATTTAAAAAAAAAAAATGATTAAAACCCTCCAAGGAGTATAGAAAGGCTTTATAAAAAATAAAAGCATAATAAAAAATGTAAAAAAAAATAATAAATGGGAAAAAAATAAAAAAAAAATTTAAATAGTTTTTTTAAAATTATTTTTAAAAATTTAAATAGTTTTTTTTAATTTTAAAAAAAAATGTAATTAACCACAACCCCTTGGAGTATAAAAATGGTGTAAATTTTTTTCGATGGAGTTTTTTTTTTAAATTACAGTCGAGTCCGGTTATAACGAACTCCTAGGGTCTCGACAAATTGGTTCGTTATAAGCCAAGTTCGTTATAGGGCAGGGTAAAATAGGATAGAAGCAAAACTCTTGGGACTTAAAAAAGTGTTCGTTATAGACGAAAGTTCGTTATAACCGGTGTACGTTATAACCGGACTCGACTGTATTTAAAAAAAAAAATTGATTAAAACCCTCCCCGAGGAGTATAGAAATGCTTTATAAAAAATAAAAAAAGTAAAAAAAAAATTTAAAAAAATGTAAAAAAAAATAAAAAAAAAATTGGGGAAACAAAAATGTAAACAGTTTTTTTTAAAATTATTTTAAAAAAAAAATTAAATAGTTTTTTTAATTATTTAAAAAAAAAAATTAATTAACCCCAACCCCTTGGAGTATAAAAATGGTGTACATTTTTTCTTTTTTTTTTAATCAAAAACGACTCGTCCGATTTATTGAAATAAATTTGAAATACATTATTTTTTGTTAGTATTTTTAATTAAAATTTAAAATTAAATTTTTTTTCTGCAATATTGAATTCGTTAGTGTTGGTTTGTGTATTGTTAGAATTTAAGTAGTGTGTCAAAGGAAATCTAAAAAATCGTCTAAATAATAAATTATGCTATTCAACGACAAAAAAAAGTAATTACCTCATAACCCCCGCAGTATAAAAATGGTGTACATTTTTTTTCGATGAATTTTTTTTTAAAATTATTTTTTTAAAAAAAAAAAAAATTAAAACCCTCCCCGAGGAGTAAAGAAATGCTTTATAAAAAATAAAAAAAAGTAAAAAAAAAATTTTAAAAAATGTAACAAAAAAATAAAAAAAAATGTAAATAGTTTTTTTTTTAAATTATTTAAAAAAAAAATTAAAACAGTTTTTTTTAATTATTTTAAAAAAAATTTAATTAACCCCAACCCCTTGGAGTATAAAAATGGTGTACATTTTTTCTTTTCTTTTTTTTTTTTAATCAAAAACGACTGGTCCGATTTATTGAAATAAATTTGAAATACGTCATTTTTTGTTAGTATTTTTAATTAAAATTTAAAATAAAATTTTTTTTCTGCAATATTGAATTCGTTAGTGTTGGTTTGTGTATTGTTAGAATTTAAGTAGTGTGTCAAAGGAAATCTAAAAAATCGTCTAAATAATAAATTATGCTATTCAACGACAAAAAAAAGTAATTACCTCACCACCCCCGCAGTATAAAAATGGTGTAAATTTTTTCGATGGATTTTTTTTTTAAATTATTTTTTTAAATAAAAATTGTTAATTAAAACCCTCCCCGAGGAGTAAAGAAATACTTTATAAAAAATAAAAAAAGTAAAAAAAAATAAATTTAAAAAAATGTAAAAAAAATAATAAATGGGAAAAAATAAAAAAAAATTTAAATATTTTTTTTTAAAATTATTTTAAAAAAAATTTAAATAGCTTTTTTAAATTATTTAAAAAAAAATTTAATTAACCACAACCCCTTGGAGTATAAAAATGGTGTACATTTTTTTTCGATGGAGTTTTTTTTAAATTATTTAAAAAAAAATTGATTAAAACCCTCCCCGAGCTTTATAAAAAAAAATAAAAAAAAAATTTAAAAAAATGTAAAAAAAATTAAAAATGGGAAAAAAATAAAAAAAAAATTAAATAGCTTTTTTTAATTATTTAAAAAAAATTTAAATTGTTTTTTTTTAATTATTTTAAAAAAAAATTTAATTAACCCCACCCCGGAGTATAAAAATGGTGTACATTTTTTCTTTTCTTTTTTTTTAATCAAAAACGACTCGTCCGATTTATTGAAATAAATTTGAAATTCGTTATTTCTGTTAGTATTTTTAATTAAAATTTAAAATTAAATGTTTTTTCTGCAATATTGAATTCGTTAGTGTTGGTTTGTTTATTGTTACTCTCTTCCTAAGGATGCTATCCCGTGGATGGCGAAATATTCAAAACTAAATCAAATTAAAAACATTAATAAACAATTGATCTCAAGCTTGAAAAAATTACTCATTTAAATATGAAATTCTTTTGAGACATAATTTGTCATAATTCAAAAACGACAAGTCTGATTTTGTTGAAACACATTTTTAAAAAAATTATCACTAAATTCGCATCTCTGCAGCTCTTAAACAGAATGACAATTTCGGAGTTAAAAACTAATTTAAGTCAAAGCATTCAGACATGCAAACTAAAAGATTTTCCATAGTTCATCAGCCAATCCCATTGGATAACCCATTCATTGTAAATCAGCCTCACATACCGTCTAACACTTCAAGCTGTGTCACCTGGTGTCACCAAGTATTTGCCCATCTTCGCAGGCATAAAAACACCTATGAAAACTCATCATTATAATTTATGCCAGCAGCTGTGGCTTTTAAAAACTTCCCAACTTGAAATGTTGCAGAAAAACACTGAAACTGATGTAAAATTATGATAATGACGTTAGATGAGTAAAAAGAAGAGAAGAACACGCAGCAACACTTTCGATTGAGTTATGGCAGGTTTTACCTGTTGTTGTTCATTTTCTGTAGTTTTCTGAAAAGTGAAATTGTTGTAGCTTTACCAGCACAGAGGGTGTATACTTTAAAAGCTCAAATAATTTCAACCGTCCTTACCATTTATTAAAATCGGGAAATGACAGCCACAAAATAATCTTTGGATATCAGTTTGAGTTGTAGGATACGCTGACAAAAGTCCGTTTAATATAAGTACAAAAAAAATTAAGAGGCTGTACCAGAATAACGAAGGAGAGACAGTCACTGACTTTCGCATAAAAAGTGGCCCACTATCATTCGACTTGTCGCATAGACTTACAAAAATTGCTCGACTCCTAGTCCAGAATTTTTAAATAGCTTGACTCCTATTCCGTAGTCGACTCCGACTACAGCATTAAATAGCTCGACTCCTAATCCAGAAAATTTAGAAAATTATATTTCTGTCCGATATTCTTAGACTCTATCGCACGCTTTGCTGCGTTTGTGCAAACAAATATTATTCAAATTAAAAAAAAAAAAAATTTTTTAATTTTATTTTAAAATATTTATAATTCAAATTTAAAATAAAAAATGATTTACATTTTTTTTTCTTAATTTATGGTCTAACAAATTTCTCGACTCAGACTCCGACTCTACAGCCCTGCTTTTGACATTTGCGTTCGCACATACTTTCGATCGATTTGTTGTTCTGGTAACGCAAGTCAGCTGTCTGTCGCATAGAAAGCAAGCGAACGTTAACGTTTGACATCGTTTTAATATTTATATATATTTTTTTTTAATATTTTGGAAAAAGAAATTAAAAAAATTCCCGCGTTTAAAAAGCAGTTTCCGCATCAATTTCTCTCATTAGCTTTACCATTTAATATTCACATTGTCAATAATGAAGCCAAGGAAAAAGTTCAGCTTAATACTATTTTAAGAGATTGTTTCGGCTTGAAAACCGACTGAAAGTCGTGATCTCTTCAGTTTCAGCTTCCAATGAAAATGTTTAGCTTTTCTAATTGAAAATCTCCATCTCCAGCAACATCTCTGCAATATGGTGAACATACAAAGGATAATTTAAAGCAATATCTTCTTTTCATTTTCGTTTTTTTTTCTTTTGGTCCTTTTTTTTAAACGAAATCTGTTTGTTTATCTCGGACCTGTTGTGTAGCTAGACTGAAAATGAAAAACCCCTGTTTAACGTTTTTATATCAGTAAAGGGGAATCTCTCGCCTTTAGATCTCCTTACAATGTTGTCTTACAAGTAGATTTTTTTTGCTTGCTGTCGGTTGCCTGGGAAACATTCGTTGTTTTCATTGTATTGCTAAAGCAGCTAATTGAAATTTCATGCGTCAAATATGTACTAACGGCAAATAATCACTGGCAAATGCCAATGTCTTGCGGACGGTTGTTGGTTTAAGTCCGCCATGTTCCCTGGGTTGCCCTCAGATCCCTTTTCAAAGTGCGATGCAATGCAATGCGATGCGATGCTCTGACCGATGTTCAACTTATGACCACAAACTATTCAGAGTAAGCGGATGCCAGCGATGGAGAAGATGCACTGGTGCTTTTGTTGGAACAGTGAAATGTTTTGCAATTATCAGCCAGCCAGTGAGTCAGTCAGTCCGTGGCGGTGGCAGTAATTAAGTAATTATCTGCCGTATCCTGGGCGATGATGGCAAAAACCAAACGATAACGAATCAAACCAAATGATTTCATGTCCACGATGGACCGACACAGACGGACAGAAATGCAGTGGCAGCTGGAGCTGGAGCCGGCAGGAAAATGAAACAAAAGCCAATGAATTATAATTGTTTGTGGGTCCATTGGTGATGATGGCGGTGAGCGAATTAAAAGCTAGAAATTGCATTTCAGTTGCTTGTGGAATTAATCACAAGTCGTTTTAAGAACATGAATTGTAATAACAAGACAAGACAGCGAAGAGAGAGCGAGGAAATCATAAGCTCTTACTACTTAATGGTATTTGTATTATAATTTCCAAGAACATAAATCAAATTTCATAGCATTTGACTATAAAATTGTTGCACTGGTTGCTAATGACATTTGAAATACTTCACTTAGATTGGTGGGAGCCAGAAACTTGTCAATTTGTCAATTTTTGTTAAAAAAGGATATTCGGATGCCTTTGCAAAAATACAATAAAATGGATAGGTTCCTCTACTTAAATAATGGCAATAGATAGTTTAAAAATCATTTCATTTCTGTTTCGTTTTTTTCGCTTCCTCGCTACTTTCGTGTCGTTAATGACAAGAGATTTTCCTGGAAATCTATGCTGGTATTTTCTCGTTTGTCCTTCCCTTTCATTAACATACAATCTGTACACCTTTGCCATTGAAACTTTTTGAATTCGTCGAAATGAAACGATTATTTTCTCCCAGTAAAGTTTCGTGTTTGCAATTTCATTTAAAAAAAAAAGAAGATAAATCGCAATAGCAAATTTTGTTTTCGTGGAATATCTTCAGTTTTAAATATGCACTTTTCCCCTCTTGGAAGTTGCATTTAATTCAACGGCGGCATGTGAATGGAATTATGAACGGATAAGGCTATTCAAACAACATCTCATCGACATTTTGTTTTAAATGGGTGTTTTTTTTTTTTATAGAGTTATAGAACTTTGAAATGGAGTAAAACAAAGATGAATTTGTTACAGATAATCTTCTGACATTATAAGTGGAATATGACTTATGGCATATGAACACCAAGGCTGGTTCGGACGCAGTCTAATCTGTGGCTGTATATCGGTAATAACGCGGCGAATGTTGTCCTCCAAGTGACTAGTGACTTCACATATATCCCCACAAAACATAGTTAAATCGCACAATCTTGGAGACCAATTCAAGGGTCCTAAAGGTGCAACTATGCGATTGCCACACGTTTAGTTCTGACGGGCGATTATGTGGACGATTATTTGTTACTAGTAAGTTGTAATGCGCCTATGGCGCCCGTTGAAATATGGAAAAAAAATTTTGTTGAAAAAAAATTTTTTTTGTGGAAAAAAAAGAATTTTGATGAAAAAAAAAATTTTTGTGGAAAAAAAAGAATTTTGTTGAAAAAAAAATTTTTTTTGAAAAACAAAATTTTTGTTGTAAAACAAATTTTTTCTTGAAAAAAAAAAATTTGTTGAAAAAAAAAATTTGTGGAAAAAAAAAATTGTTGAAAAAAAAAATTTTGTGGAAAAAAAATTTGTTGAAAAAAAAAATTGGAAAAAAAAATTTTTTAAAAAAAAAATTTTCGTTGAAAAAAAAATTTGTAGAAAAATAAAATTTGTAAAAAAAAAATGTTGGAAAAAAAAATTTTGGAAAAAAAAATTTGGGGAAAACACAATTTCTGTACAAAAAAAAATATTATTTTTTTTTATTATTATTATTTATAGAAAATTATAGAATGCCTATTTTAATTCCTACGTACTGCGTGACAGAGTCAGTGAATCAGTGTCGAGGGTAAATATATATTAAGATTGACCTAGCCAATTTGGCAAATATTAATACTGCTGAAGCTGTTGAGGTAAAGAGGACCACCTTCTCTGCCTTTGCTGGGAATGACCACAGGATTTTTACTTTTTCATTAACCTAGCCAATCTGGTCAATATTGATACTGCAGAAGCTGTGGGTATGAAGAGTACGAGAAGAAAATAAAACAGGTTCTTGGCAAGTGCTCCTGCCAGTCAAAACCAATTTTGTTGATTCGAGCGACAATTGATCAGTCAAGATGATTTTTCCATGGATTTCCGGATCATTTGCATGCATTTCCAGGACCCAATCAGCAAAGACACGACGTCATTCGTTATTGATCGGCCGGCTTGAGTTCTTGTACTAACTGAACTTTATAAGCCTTAAGACCCAGGACTTTATGCAAAATACGGTGTAAGGGGCTTTTGTGGGACAAAGGGACAAACCTGGCTTTTCTTCAACACTTTGGGCTACAGCAGCAAATATTCTCAGTTGTTCTTGAGCGACGTCCACGGATTTTATTCTTCACATCACATCAACTTGTCCCAACAGCTCGATTTTTCCACCAATTTCTGTATTACGGTGTTTGGCGAACTGTGACTACAAGATTTTCATCATTTTTGTAGTGAATTTTAACAAATTTGAATGCGTTGTTGAAGCGTGTATCGTTGCATTTCTAGTAATGGCGTATTTTCTACTTGTCAAATGTAAACGAATAAAAACATCAAAATTGACAGCTACCGAAATTCCGGGCGATTCAAAATAACACCTCTTGTTGCAAAAACCCCTGTACTTGTGTTTTCGTACAAGTGTACAATTTCATCTGTACTTTGTCCTACACCGGCACTTTTCAGCGGTATTCTAACATTTGTGATCTGGATCATTTCATCGAATAAAATCCATTACGATGGTAATATTGTTTGGCGAGGCGGCCCTACACCTCTTGTTATGATTATGCTCTTTGATGACGACAATGATAGTGAAAATGAAAATATTGGAAAAACAAAAAAGAAAGAAAGAAGCAGCTGAAACCAAAAACACTAGAGCAACAGTGGCAGTGGCAGCCGGCATGGGCTGGCATTATTTGCTTATGTAACGACTGCAGATCTCTGGTGGGACTGGCGGTGACAGTGATGGTTGTGTGGTGTGGAGTGAAGTGTGCTGTGCTGTGCTGTGGTGCGCCATTTACGAGTGTTTCTGATACTTATGCTAAATGCTGCAGGCGTGTCACATTTAACGCTTCAGTGTTTACACTTCAATGCGCTTCAATAAGTAATTTGGCTGTTCATGTGATTTTTTTGTTCGGCGTTTTTGTTTTGTAATCCGTTTTTTTGCTGTGTTATCTTCTTTTGAAGGTTTGTTTTTTTTCTCATAGCTGTGTTGAATTTGTTTTGTTTTTTGTTATTTTGGGCGTAGCGAATGAATTCCTTTAAAGCAACTGCACAAAGCAATAAGAATTTTGATTAAAAACAAAACCGTTGTGTGAGGAACTTTTATATGAAAAAAAAAAAAAAACAAATACAAAAGAAGAGCACAATTGTATCACTTTTTGCTATATCCTCTGCAAAATATTGTACATTGTGACTTGAAGTCTTTTGTTTTTTTGGCTTTAATTACAAAGAAATGTGTATGTGAACTGTTTGATTTAATTTTCTACCTGTGGTTGTTATATATTTTTGTACTTGTCCGATTTACCCTACCATTACATCATGGTCCATGGCACAGTAATAGAAGGTAGTGGCAATGGCCCAACAACAAAAATTCCGATACAACCCTGGGTATTTTGATTGTCAAATTCTAATATATAAATGGCAGACATGCGCGTACCTTTAGTTATTGTGCCGTGCCATTACACGTACAATTAATTTGTTGCCACTTGAGTACACATATCGTCTTAGAAATACAAGAAAAATATCGAAAATCATCAAAAAAAAAACTAATTAATTTAATTTAATTTATTGTGGATCAGCTGCTCATCTAAAAAATGTATAATGTCCGTGTATGGAATCTTGTCAACTCTTTCATTATTGATTTGCAAGCTCTGAGTTTATCGCGGGATATTCTTACCACTTCGTGCTACACAGCCCCACGAAATGGCCTGGTAAATATATCGACATTGGGGTTTAGATTCGAATATCACAAGTGGATTTAAATGCATAAATCTACATGTACTCTATATGGTGGCAGGGATGTCGATAACATATGCACATAAATACGAGTATATACTCGCATATGCATATTGTATACATACAGAGTAGTTTCTTTTTTAAGTATTTTTCGAACAAAAATTCTTCTTCCGTTTAACAATTTCTCTGCACATGCTGTTCTGTGCCACCATTGCTGAGCAATTGCATTTGATTTGCAAGCATTTGTCCCCTTTTTGGGTATGATGACAATGTTTTCTCTTCCATACACCTACTCCTCCCCCTCCCTCCCCCCTGTTCTCTTTTTAGCTGATGTTAAGGATGCACCAACTCCTCGTCTCAGTTGGTGGTCGTTTTTTTTTTTTTTTTTTTTGATGAAAAAAAACACACCAAAAAAGCTACAAAAAAACGGAAAAAAATATTGACGTGACTTTTGACATCACCATTTTCTTCTGCTAAATTTGTTTGAATTGCAAATTTATTGTCAATTCCCCCAAGTTCTTGTTCTTCTTTGTTTTTGTTCAATGAAATTTATCTTTTATTTTCTGTTCAGTTTTTTTTCTTCTGTTTTGTGTGGTTCCTTTCTAGAATTGTTGCCATTTATTTTATTGGCAATGTTTTTTTTTTTTGAAAAAAATTTTTATTTTCTTTTTCCCGAAAGCAAATGGAGCTGCCGGTGTATAGAGAAATACTCATACACATGTAACGAATAAAACAATTTAATATTATTGCAATTGTTGAATTGGCATAATGGAGCATGACTGACTTTCATATTCTGTCGGAATGAGCTGAAATGTGTCCGAACGCAATCTGTGCCGGGGAATGATCGATGGACGGATGAACAGAACAGGGTGCTCGGACTAACAGATGAACAAACAAACATCAATAATGGAAATGGTCAGACTTTTTTCGGGTTTAAATGCTAGAAAAGGAGAAAAGTCAATGTGGGGAAGAGAAATGACCCTATAAAGATTCTAGCAACGAGTAAAACATCAATGCAATGTGACGATTCACACCATGGCACAATAACTAAAGGTAGAGTCATGCAAACAGCTGATTACAATTTTTTCATTTTAACAGTATTTCGATTGTCAAAATCATTGTTTACATTTCAATTGTTGGTTTAGTTTTTTTTTTTAAAATGTCAAATACATTTTCGTATT
Source organism: Hydrotaea cyrtoneurina (assembly GCA_958296145.1). Classification (NCBI taxonomy): domain Eukaryota; kingdom Metazoa; phylum Arthropoda; class Insecta; order Diptera; family Muscidae; genus Hydrotaea; species Hydrotaea cyrtoneurina. The sequence goes on along the minus strand of OY282516.1, from coordinate 8,924,542 downwards.
AAACATTCAAATCAAAGAATACAATTCAAAAAGCCAAACAAAGAATTTTGGGCCTCTCAAAACTATCTTCTTCTTCTTAATATATATTTACCCTCGACCAAGGCACATTTACAAGGTAATCTTGACAATCAGCTGATATTTTATTTTTTTCATTTGGTCTGTAAGCAAATGTGTCATTTAGAAATGACGTTTCATTTCTATTTTGAATATGACGTTTGAAAATTAAAATTCATTCGTTAATGGTTTTTTATTTTGAATTGAATTATAAAAATTCAATTTGTGATATTTTGTAAGTTGAAATTTGTGGAAAAATAAAATATTTGTCAACAATCAATCAACAACATAGAATTTGTTGACATTTTCATAACAACTTCAATCAGATGTCTCTGACAGTTTCGTTGTCTAATCAAAAACAAATTGCATGTTGTTGTTGTAGTGTTGTATTTGTTGTACCTGATGCGATTACCTTGTAAATGTGCCTTGCCCTCGACACATGGTACAATAAACAAGGTAAGGCCAAGCAATCAGCTGATTTACAATTTTTTGTCGCAGCGCTCTAAATTGTCAAAGTTGACATTCGATGTGTTGCAAACGGAATAACAAACCCATCCTATGATAGAGGGTATAACAAATTATGAACATATTAATGATGGAAATGTAAATATTTTGTATCAAATATTTACAACAACAACAAAAATTAACTGTCAGTAACTTTATTTTATATTCTTGACATATACAACTTGGACAATATAGAGCACCAGAGTTGTATCTGATTATTTGTTGTTGGGCTAATGACCTTACCTTGTTTATTGTACCATGCCTCGACACTGATTCACTGACTCTGTCACGCAGTACGTAGGAATTTAATAGGCAATAATAATACTAAAAAAAGGAATATTTTTTTTTTTACCAAAAAATTTTTTTTTCCAAATATTTTTTTTCAACAAAAAATTTTTTTTTTGCCATACTTTTTTTACAAATTTTTTTTTCCATTTTTTTTTTTTTCAACAAAATTTTTTTTTTCAACAGAATTTTTTTTCAACAAAAATTTTTTTTTTCCACAAAAAAATTTTTTTTCCACAATAATTTGTTTTTTTCAACAAAATTTTTTTTCCATATTTCAACGGGCGCCATAGGCGCATTACAACTTACTAGTTAAAAATAATGTTATAGTTCTCTAAAAATTTTGCCGCAATTTGCAACTCTCTGCTGTCATATATATATGAGAATTTGACAAGCAAAATACTCAGGGTTGTATCTAAATTTCTGTTGTTGGGCAATTGCGTCTACCTTTAGTTATTGTGCCATGGATTCACACTTGGCAATTTTTAGTTGGTTGGCAAGAGTGGTAAGGGGAAAAAAACTTACTCGCACTGGCAATTTCTTTTTGTGTTTTTCATAAAGGGTTATTTTGAATCACCCGGTATTTCGGTAGCTTTCACTTTTGAAGCATTTATTCTTTGAGTCGCGCTGGCTCGTCTGATCTGCAGTTGATGTTCATGTAGTCCGTCATACACATGAGGTGAATGCTAAACTACTGAGCCAGAATTGGCAGGGGTATTCACACACAGCGATTTATAGCCCGCACTAAATTACACCTCTCTCTAATACTGGACGAAACATGTTTATATACGTACTACGATTTCTATGCCATCTGACCATGTTGGACGAATAAGTTTAATGAAATTTAGTTTAATCGGACGACAACACAAAATAATGAAGGATATAAATAGGACGTGTTACCAACATACATGTATATCTCACCCTAAATACAAAAGGGTTACAACTCAAAATTTTGCAAAACTAACGTTTTTCCCTAAATTAATTCAGAGTACACATCTGTAACTACCGCAAAAAAATACATTCACCACTCAACCTCTTTAACAGGCAAAACACAGTTATGTCTATTTTTCTGTTAATTCTTTAAATATTACATCATAAACATTTTTTTTTAGAATTTTGAGTTGTGTCCCTTATGTATTTAGCTTGCGATATGTACATTCGTTTCTAATCATAACCAACCTTATGGGTTGCCAGGCTTCCGGGAATGAATTTCGCTGAATGTGATCAACTATGTCAACTGCTGTAATAAATCATGTTTATCTGTCTCCTTCCGTTGGCCAACTTATGCCAACAGGAAAATAAGTTTTTGAAAAAAAACGAAAACCCAAAAATTCTTTTGGCCAAAGAATACCAGATATAACATTTCCAAATGAGTGAGTGACACATTCCACATTTGTGGAGTGTATATAATTATGGCGCATGTGACACAACCAACTTTAGCAGTAGCTCGAAGTCCTGCGGTCCTTTCATGCTCCTTGCGTTTGTAATCTTTCCGTTTTTTTTTGTTCTGTTTCAGAGGGTTGTAAATATGACAAATGTTATAATTCCTAGTGTTTTAGCATGAAATGAGTGCACGAAAGACAAAAACGAGACTTGAATTGTAAATTTGCTGGGTCATTTGCCCATTTCATGGTTTCATGATGAACATTAGCAGCAAGTCCGTGTGTTCTCATCTTATCCCGGGGGTCAAATTGCTGTACGAGTAATACAACGAATTGAACATATGGAATTTGGTGGTGACTTAAACCCAAAATAAATTGAATACGTTAAGGACTTATGGCGGAGTGGGGGTGGGCTTGAGTTGAAAGACACCATGAACTCCTGAAGGTACATGTGGTGCTATGAGAATTGGATTTTCAAATGCCAAATATAAAATTACAAGTGGTGGTGTTTGTACTTCAGCAATTAAACGATTCCGTTGAAAAATAAAACGAGGCCAAATTAAGAAATGTCCAAGAAGTCATCGACTGGTTAGGAATACTTAATTTGCTTTGGGGCGTAGTTTGTTTAATCTTAAAGTTTAGGTAGTAAACTTTAGACAGAACCCTTGGAAACTGGGCCAGTAAAGAATTAAGTAATGAATAAATTAAATTGTTAAGAAATTAACCCATTAATTACCAGAAATTTCAACATTGGAACATTTTGATGAAACTTTCAGAAACATCTTGTTTTCAAGATAGAAGAATTTCTGACAAAAAAAAATCAAAAATTACTTTCAGTATTTTTTTGGAGACTTTCTAAACCCCCCCCCTTGTGAGAGGAGGGGATTACGAAGTATTTCCAAAAACAAATTTTTTTTTTTGGTAGTAGATGAACTCTTAACATTAACACCACTCGCATTTAAATTTTAAATATATCTATCTTAATATATATTTACCCTCGACACTGATTCACTGATACACTGATTCACTGACTCTGTCACGCAGTACGTAGGAATTTAAATAGGCATTCTATAATTTTCTATAAATAATAATAATAAAAAAAATAATATTTTTTTTTGTACAGAAATTGTGTTTTCCCCAAATTTTTTTTTACCAAAATTTTTCTTTTACAATTTTTTTTTTACCTAATTTTTTTTTTTACCTAATTTTTTTTTTTTACAAATTTTTTTTTTTCAACAAAAAAATTTTTTTTCAACAAATTTGTGTTTGGTTTTGTGTTTTCCCCAAATTTTTTTTTACCAAAATTTTTCTTTTACAATTTTTTTTTTTACCTAATTTTTTTTTTTACAATTTTTTTTTTTTACAAAAGTTTTTTTTCACAAAAATTTTTTTTTTCAACAAAATTTTTTTTTTTTCTAGAAAAATTTTTTTTTCAACAAAATTTTGTTTTTTCAACAAAGTTTTGTTTTTTCAACAAAATTTTTTTTTTCCACAAAAAATTTTTTTTTTCAACAAAATTTTGTTTCCATATTTCAACGGGCGCCATAGGCGCATTACAACTTACTAGTTCTTTATATTTGCTCAAACTCGGGAAATCGTAAACGTGTGTTCAAACACACGCCGGTAAGAAATGGGTTAAATGAGGTGACAGCTTCGGTGGGCGGACAGCCCACGCCACAAACCATTACACAGTTAGATAATCGCCTTATCAGTCTTCTCTATAAGTTCGCTTAACCACCTCAGAGCAGCGAATTGAAGGATCAATCTTAAGGCGAACATCTAGCAAGCCACCAGACAGAGATGAAGCCCGAAACTATGCGCTACTGCGAAGCCAACCAAGGCAGCCACATTAATGCTCTTTCGAAAAAACAATTTTATGTCAAAAAATAGATTTTTGTTAATTTTTTTTTTTAATTAAAAAAAACAGTTTTTAGGCCAATTTCTTTAGACTCCTTAAAAAAGTATGAACCTAGTGGTGATACTGAGAAGAAGTTTCATGGACTTCCACTCCTCTTCATCTCCACAGCAGTTGTCACTAGTCACAGCCTTAAGTCTCATTGTTTGCCTTCCAGTTAAAGCCTGAAAATCTCGTGAAGTCCCCAAAAAGTAAGATTCTAGTGGCAATACCCGCCTGTTTTGGGCGATTCATCCAAAGAGATGAGTGGTAACACTGGCTCGAAGTCATATGTTAAGGTTGTCAAAGACAGTCTGATGCTGGCGGTCATCAACAGGGGTGGTGAAGATGGCGCACAAATGGAGTCACATTGACAACTCAATATCTTCAGAGCACTCCCAGATGTCAGATCCGTCTGCTTTCAGGGTCACCTCAAGCTCTCCGCCTTTGGTGATGTTCTAAAAAAGGCGGGTGAAAGCATCATTCCCAAGGACAGGGGGTGTTCTATGGACTCCTCCTGCTCCATACAGCTTCTGCAGTAGTCGCTAGTCGCAATTTTCAGTCTCATTACATGCCTTCTGTCCAAAGTGCTCTGTCAATCAGACACTGTTCTTGTCATTCCGACAGTGTCCTGTCCTGCCTTCGTTTATGGTTTAATGTCCCCATGTCATCCCTTCCATTCGTTGCTTCAAGTTATTCAGTATGATTCCAATTTCCTATTTGCATTTAAGAAAAAAAAAAAACAAAATTGTATTATTGATTTTTTTTAATAACAAATCGTAATTAAGTGTAATGTTATTCGTTTGTTCATTACAGGTGTCATTTTTCTCCACCAGCCCGGAATTGAGCAACAAACAACGCTTCGAGTACTTTTCACGCACCATACCCTCCGACCACTATCAAGTCAAGGCCATGGTAGAGATAGTCAAGCGCATGGGCTGGAGTTATGTATCGATTATTTATGAGGAAAGTAACTATGGCATTAAGGTAAGCAGAAATTTAATAAAACAAAACAAAAGTGGCAAACAGGAAAAGTTAAATGTTTGAGGAAAAAACTTGCATATTTTCACATAAAATCCTCACATGAGCTTAAATATTTAACGAGTCGTTGTTGAAGTTTTGTTTGTGTATTCTCTTATTTTGCAACAATTTTCGTTATAAAAGTTTTTTCAATTGGTTTTTGTTTTTTTGTAGGCCTTTGAGGAGCTGGAAGATCTGCTGGCCCGGCACAATGTCTGTATCGCTGTTAAGGAGAAACTTGTTAAGGACTCTGGTGTGGCCGATGATAATGCATACGATAGCATCGTGCTCAAGTTACTGACCAAACCACGAGCACGTGGTAAGTACAACAGTCCACATATACATATGAGAGCAAACACTTGGATTAAGTTCATGCATACATTCATTCCTTCATTCATTCAGTCATATACCCTGTGTTACACATACATACATACACACATAAATATATCCGTTAAAGTGCACTTAACCGTTCGTGTGTTAACATCAACACCCCCCAACAACACTTGCGTTCATACAAATACAAAACTTTCCGAGGTGTCCGCATTGGCATTCGCATTTCCAGCAGCATTGCCGCGTAACGGGCAAAAATAAATTTCATATTTTACACGGCAAACAAATTCGAACTACAGCTGGGAGGTTTTACATATTTGCGTTCTTTGCATATAGCATGAATATGAGTAAATGGAAAAGAAAAAAACGAAATGTTATTTAAAGTGAAAGTCATTTTAAATTAAAGAAACAGAAAACCTGAACCACAAGAACGATAGCTAAAGGGCGTCTGTCCGAGGCTTCATTCAATTCTGACAGATACGGAAACGTTTTCACAAAATGCTGCCCTATCAAGACCTGATGCCTCATTCAATGTGTCCGTCATGGCAAGACACTGTCTGATGGAAAGGCCTGCAGTGAGAGTAAAAATTGCGATTAGAAATTACTGCTGAAGCTGTTGAGGTGAAGAGGATCACCTTCTCTGCCTTTGCTGGGTTTTTACTTTTTCATTAACCTAGCCAATCTGGTCAATATTGATACTGCAGAAGCTGTGGGTATGAAGAGTACGAGAAGTCCATAAAACACCTTCTTGGCAAGTGCTCCTGCCAGTCAAAAACTTCCCGCACCGAAACCAATTTTGTTGATTCCAGTCTTCAGAGTCCCAGATGCGACAATTGATCATTCAAGATGATTTTTCCGTGGATTTCCGGAATTCATTTGCATGCTGATTGAGTCCTTGAAATACCCAATCAGCAAAGACACGACGGCGTTCGTTGATGATCGGCCGGCTTGAGTTCTTGTATTAACTGAACTTTATAAGCCTTAAGACCCAAGTCTTTATGAAAAATACGGTGTAAGGGGCTTTTGTGGAATGCCCAATTCCAAATAACGACCTGGAATGGACAAACCTGGGGTTTCTTCAACACTTTGGGCTACAGCAGCAATATTCTCAGTTGTTCTTGAGCGATGTGCACGGGTTTTATTCTTCACATCACACCAACTTGTCCTAACCAATTTCTGTATTGCGGTCCGACAAAGGGGCTTCACGACGACCCAAAAATGCTTTAGTTTTACGAACTGTGATTGCAAGATCACCATTCACCATTTTTGTAGTGAATTTTAATAATTTCAATGCGTTGTATCGTTCTATTTTCAGTAATGGCTTAGTTTCTACTTGTCAAATGTCAAAGAATAATAGCTTCAAAAGTGACAGCTATCGAAATACCGGGTGATTCATAATAACACCTCTTGTTGGAGAATCTTGTACTTTTGCAAATAGCTCGAAAACCGTGAGACATATTATCAATTAAATTGCAGATTCTGCGTATAAAATTTATTTAACAAAAAAAAACTCTTTTAGCTAAATTTGATTGCAAATTTGTTATTGTAAATTTTTTTTTAAATTTTTTTATTTGCCAAAATTTAAAATCAAAAAAAAAAAAATTAAAAAATAGTGAGATAAGTTTTTCCGCGACTCGGAAAAAGTAAATGCGCAATTCTGCATATTTTCTAATGCCCTTCATGGTATATGAAGAGTGATTTTAATATTCAAAAATTGACTAACTCTGCACAGCCAGTGCAAAGTATGTAATTCACAAAATATATAAAAAAAAAATCATTTGTTTTCTATAATAAATGTATTTGTATTGTCGTTGAAAAACAATTTACAAGTCTATGTTAAAGTGTTCATTATGGAATGCAATATTTAGCCCCTGGCAAGGCAAATGTGATTAACAAATTAAGCCCCCCCTCACCCTTGTTTTCTAGTGTCTTCTTCAATGTTTAAATTCGGCCTACCATTACATGCCCTCTCCATAATGTAAAATTGGATAATTTTTCGGTTATTTGCCTAACCATGCTCACATGCCAAAACGTGTATCATTAATTTGCCTCCAAACCGCAAAAATCTGTACACATTACGGGTAGTTACATTAATTTTTCCCCCCAAAAAAAAAAAACAGCGGGCTCCATTCGGTCAGTCCATAAGAATACCGATGTTCATTAATAAATGCCGTGGTTATCACACACAGAAACGGGTTATACTCATTTATAATGAAATCATAATCATTTGTTATAGGACAGGTGGTGATCATCTGCAGTTCATTTACTTAGAAAAAGGCGGTAATCATTTTAGGCCCAGCTACTTTGGGGAGAACCAAACGGCCGACCGACCGACCGACCAACCATTAATAAATGATTATGCGTCATATTTCACACAAGTCTATCAAAACAATTAATAACAATCATACGCCTCTGTATCTCTCACTCCAGGATTTTTGAAGGACCTGCCTGAGGTTTTACCACCACCATGAAGGGCCGTATTTTAACAGCTAATCTCTTTTTAAAGCATGACAGCATGACTGAGAAATGAATTACACCTAAAACATTGTTTTGTCGCCCCCACCCCCATTTAACATGAGAATCTTGTACTGGGGGGTTCAAGGTAAATCAATTTAAAAGGTCATTTTACCAATACAACACCTGTGGTTCTTAAAACCCGCTACAGAAACAACTGACGTCGTATGGAAAGATCCAATAGCACACTTACAAAAATAAAAGCAAAACAGCTCATCATCATTAGGATGAGATTTACTTTTTTTTGTGCCGATTTCTTACTGACTCGATCTCAGTTTTGCTCTGCTGCCCTGGACGAGAGCGGGGGGGAGTACGTATCAAAAGGATAATAAATGATTGTTGGTGGAAACTTTTTGATTAACATAAATGGCTAATAAAAATTGATTGATTTTTGCGCTCTCTGTGTTTCGGATGTTCGTCGGTCGCATACACAGGCACTCTGCACATAAAATATAATTTTATTATGTGATTTCTTCACAAAATCAGAAAAAGTCAGAACTTTTACAACGATGGAAAAAAAAATACAGAAAAAGGGGTGACATTCGTATTGGATTTCATGCGAACTAAAATAGAAAATAAATGAAATGAATGCCAGATGGTACAGGTCGACTTAGAAATACCTTGCAAGGTCTAGAAGAAATAAGAGAAAGAAAGGAGTTGTTATTTTCATCATGAGGAATAATCTTAGGAATCAATGTGAATTAAAATGATATGATTACATTTTAATTTTACCCAGTAGGTATGGAAACATATTATCCCGAACTGTTATTTCCATCTGTAGGGTACATTGTTATATGGCACGTCTTACTGCCAAGAAGAACAACCGGGAAAGGCGGATGGTTGTGTTCGAGATTAAGTTTAAGAATAGCCGACAACAACGACAATCGCTACCACCGAAAACATCTATTAATCATGACGGCTCAATAATTCAAAAGGCGGAAGGAGCACATTCTTCTGTTCATCCCAAATGCATACCAGGATTTCTTCAGCCCGCCTTCAAGCAGGCGATGTCTGTCTGTCTGTATGCAAACTGTGTCGACATGTGATGTTATAATGTTTTTCGTTTTCTTTTCATTTTCAATTGGAACATATTGATTCAGTTCATTCTGACTGTGTTCGTATGCTGTTTTTCCTATTTCCCCCAAACCCCACCCTCCTTTAATATTCTACGTGTACTTCATTTGGGATAATATCACCATCACTCTGTCAGCCACATGAAGTTTTAAAGCAACGAAAAATAATCGTAAGCTGAGAAACAAAAAGAATGAAAAAAAATACACAGTAAAAGGATTTTTTTGTACCTCACAAATTATATGCGAGTAGTTATTTTCGGTGGATTTGTGGTTTTACTGAGACTTGAGCAAATTCTTTCAGCTGAAAAATGAATGAGACGATTTCAAATAGATTTTCAGTTAAATGCAATTTTATTATTTTGCGATTTTTTTCCTTCTGTGCAACTCAAATTCGTATGGAAAATAAATAAGCGTCCATGATTTCAAAAGAACTAAGAGGATCAATGTTGATGGGGCCTTAGAGGGAAAACGAAAGTAGTAAAGGAATGTTGGGATTTAGTGGGGGGGGATAGAGTTAAGCTTCGAGTTCTGTTATGAAAGACAGTCTTCATGGCAATCAGTCTTCATGGAATGACCTGAATGAGGGATGAATTTAATTGTAGATCGATCATCATCTCTAACTACACGTTTCGAATATGATAATGTCTTTTCTTAAGAAATACAGTCTACAGTTGATCCGGACCAAGGCATTAGAATAGAAAGAAATGGTTGATCTATGAAAACATCTGTGATTTTTTTATTATTGGGATCTATACAATTTTTGTTTTTTAAATACGTAAGTAAAGGGTTATCCATTTTGCTTTTTAAAAGTGGCACCGTCTTGTTGAAACCACATATTCTCCAAGTTGTATTCTTCAATAGCAGGCAAAAAAAGAAGTCGGTTATCATACGACCATAACGCTCCGAATTGACAATCGTTCCCTCGTCCTTTTCGAAGAAGTAAGGTCCAATCACAACTTCGGACCAAAGAGAGCCCCCAAACAGTGACCTTTTGTGAATGTAATGACCTCTCTTCAATTACTTGTGGATTCTCAGAATCCCAAAAAACGACAATTTTGTTTATTAACATACCCACCGAGTGAGAAATGTGCTTCATAACCATAAAACATAATCTCCTCTTAAAGCACGATATGTGGCTGTGCCAGAATCACCATTTTTTTTAGTAGGTTTTAATAATTTTTACGCTTTGTGTGATAGTTAAGCGATCCATTTTCGTCAATGTCAGACTTCCAACTGAAAAGAAAACAAATTGGTTTAACAACTTAGTTTGACCGATGTCGAATTCCAGACCTATACTTTTGAAACCACGAAATGGATAACCCTTTAGTATACCTTTAATTATTTTTTGAATTCTTGAAGTAGTTTTTATTTTAATTTACAATAATTAAATGGCCGTGAGGCTTTAAATTACAAAATCTGTTTTTTTTTGGTATTTTTCAAATGAAACTTTTATTTGGACCAAGATTCCATCCGTCTGCACTTATTTTCGTTTATGTTTCGCTTTACTTAATATGGCCCCCCCTTTGTGGTTTCTCCTCCTGTGTCCCTTCACACTATCCGCCCATTTATGCATTTCAAGTAATTACATTTAATTTAATTCCTCCTTCTGCATTCACATTCAGTCTATCACAAATACTACGCATTGTGTGCGAGTATTACAAAGGAATTTGCCACAAAAGAGGAAAAAAAATGGGTTTGGTTTAAAAACAAACATAAAAAAACAACCGAAAACTGGAACGTTGAATATATTTGGTAGAGACTAAATGTATATTATTTGATGTGCCTGGACTACAGCATTTAATTTAAATCCTCCTTCATCATCTTTCAGTTCAAAACAAATAGTAAACTTTGTATAACAATGGAAATGGCCACAAAAGTGGAATTGAAATTCGCTTGATATAAAAAAAAACAACATCCTCGTCAAAAAATTGAAAGCAACTCAGGAATATCCTTGCATACTTTTGGTAGACAACAGTACACATTCATTATTTTGGAGGAATACCATTGTAAGTCTGCTTCCTAGTTCAGTTGAGTTTTCTTTCGAAATATTTTGCATAAACGAGTCTACAAATATGAATACCTTGATATGGATGGTCATTGACTCCCAAAAGACAATTATCAAACAAAGGACATGTCCGAACACAAAAAGGGTTTGTCGCCTTAACTTCTGGTCTCAATATCTGTCTGTTGGTCGATCTACCATTTCCATGGTATTGTTCCAAATGACACACAAAGAAAAGCATTGCTTTCCCTTCCAAAAATACATCTCTTCCTAGGAAAAAAAAACAAAACATTTCTTGGGAAAGACAAGACAAAGACAACCAGCCAACCCTTGTCAAGAATTTGCCAGATACCTATACCTGTTCGTAATTAGTGGCACACGATGCCAACACACCCCCTTATTGCAACCAATGAACAAAGTTCATTGTTTTCCCCGTAATCTTCATGTTTACTAACTAAAGACATTGTTGCTATTATTAGCTACACACACACACACACCTACACAAACTCTATTAAATATTCAATATTTTTTTTATTAAATTATTTTATTTGCTTGGCTCGGTCTTGCTCGTCGTCGGCCAACGAGTTGCTTACACTTTAGCTGTTGTGAATTTCTGTCCAATTTACGTTGTTGTTGCTCTTGAACAAATGAAGAAAAAGTGTTTTAAATGCAGACTCGTCAGTTTCATTTCCTTGGGAAATGAAAAAGGTGGCACAGTGGTTTAACACATATCCTATTCAAAGAGTGAAGGGAATTTAATAATTCACTAATAAGTTTATTGACAAAAAAGTAATTTAAATTATGGTTTTCTTGGTAGAACCAAAACAAAGACGGATTTAAAAAATATTCAATAGAAATGGGGCTCTCAGGTCGCTCATAGTGGAAAGCAGACCGGTCATAGTCGAAAATGATCACTCGTGAAATATGTCATTCACAATCACAATGACTTGGTCGGTTTCATTGAAGGTTCACTTCCCATCAAGGAGTAAAGCATGTTAATATAGTTGCAGAATGGCTTAGAGATTACGTATTCGTAAAGTCACCAGGTATCACAATCTTTCCAATTTAATTGAGTTCAGGTAGAAGTAATCGAAGGCCGGCGAAAAGATTGAAAAGTAGATTGTGACAAACGACTTCGATATAATAATGAAAATAAAAAATAATGAATGACTCCGATATTCGGGGCACTATCAAAACTGGCAGTAGACCTCACTATCAGGAAGGTTGTGTACTAAAAATCATATAGAGTTCGAAAGTGGTTCTGACGATGTGGTAATATCAGTTAGGGGGAAGTTTCCGAGAACACTCCGAGATATCCTTCGAATGGAACGGTTAAGGAGTAAACCCAAACAAGACTACATTGGTTCTATTTATATGGATGCGTTTTGTGCTAGTTTCCTTGGTGTAGCATTAAACTACACAGCCTAAAGACTCTACTTTAACCTAAACATTCACAATATCGATTAGCAATTGCTGGCGACTTTACCAGTAAGACAGTAAACTGAAAGCCAGATCGTAAAAGATTACGTCAGGTTTCGTGAGTATGGAAATTAAATCATGACCAGCTCACTGATTTCAGAGAAAGTTCCTTTTGTTCATTAATGGAATGTTGAGGAAAGTCCCGTACATATAAAGAAATTAATATCAGTAACAAAATCATCATGATTATAACCAAATCATGGCCTGCAAGAGGAATACAACGAGCGTGGCATGACAAAAACGGGCATATGTTGCCATGATCGGTCTTCATAATTTGCAGTCATTTTTATATCAGATTTTCTCATGACTATCTAGATCTTTAGGCTATAAAAATCGTTGTTACTATTTGGTACTTTCTTCTAACGGCCACCATTTCCTAACAGCTTCTAAGTAATTATTATCAAAACTTAGTTAATTGCCACCACTGTGCCATTATGCTGAGGCTGCTCCTTTCTGGGCAGTCTACGAAACATATTCCCTTGAATCCCCCTCACAATATAAAGGATGTGTCCGTAACATGTATAACGACTAACCAGGAGCAGTTCATTGTGTATGCCGGTCATTGTTTGCATTACGTACTTTAACCTATTTCTTTGTCTATCGCCATCATTCTTTTCTTGTGCGTTTCATCTTCTCTGTTCCTGCTTTACTTCTATGTGTTTTGCTCGGTGTGATTGAATGGCCAAGAGAGAGAGTGAGTGTACGAGGTGCGAGTGTGACTGTGTCTTTTCAACTACTCTGTCTATATGCGTAACAGTGTGTGTAGTCTTTTGGACGTAGTAGTAGTAGTATAAGAGTGTGTGTATCGCTATCTCTGTTATTTATGGACTCTTGTGTATTTTAGCGCGTTTGTCCACCCTCCCTCTGTACAATTTTGGAAAATATGGCCAAAGACACTGTGTCTTATAGCATCATCTGCTATTGACATTTCTTGGTAATGGTACGTGAGTGGTTGTCGGGCGTAGTGAATGACAGAGAACCACACTCTTCCAGTGCAGGCCAAATATTTTCAAGTTGGCTTTAAGGTAGCGCTACATCTAGTAAAGCTTATCGAATAACAGTTATTTAAACAACCTCTAGTTAAGAGCCAACATTAAAATTAAGAGGGAGAAAATATTATATACTTCTAGTTTATAATTATAATTATTAGGAAAAAATACATCTAACCAATTTCACAACATTTAAACTTCGCTTGTTTGTTGACAAATAAACGCATTTCCCGCTAAGTCTGTGCCCAAAGAAATAGAGTGCAACAGCCTTTGGAATAGTGCATATAATAATACCTAATAAAAATGTAGATCCGTAACAAACCGATGAAAGGAAAAAAGCGGTGATAGCTCATGGATTTTATAGAAGTTCCCACCTGTTCAAGGAATGTTAAGGTAAATCCATACGTATGTATTTTCCTTAACATTCCATGAACACACAGACGGGAACTTCTACCAAATACGTGAGCTGTGCTGGGAATTATTGTTATACCAGCTGATTGGGACCAACGTTTAAATTCTACTCCAAACGGCTAATGCTTTTTCTGGAGAATTTGTACATGGCTGAGAGATTACTCTCTAAGTCGTAAAGTCACCAGTTATTATGAGGTAGAAACGGCCACGGAAAAACTGCATGCGAAACTGGGTTTGCTATGTGGTAGTCGCACACACTATCTATTACACCACGGCCACTATCTATTACACCCACAGAGTATATCTGTAAAGAAAACAAGATTAACAAAAACAAAAAACATTTAGCATAAAACACACCTACTATTTTGTGTGTATATTTGCCAACAAAACACCTATAATTGCTGCGCTGCTTTTGCACACCATTTGTGGTTCCAATCAGTATTGCAGTATCAATATTGAGTTCAATATTGACCCGCACACATCCACCATTTAGTCCGTGACAGTTACTGATGTCCAGGGATAAAGTAAATGTTTGCAGCAGCACAATCATAAAAGGCCATTAACCCTTTAACAATCTGTCGGGGGATGCAAAATAAAAAGCCAACATGTTCAGGCTCAAAATCAGTCCATCAATCACAATTAGAAGCACAATCAATGGGTGTATTGAGCTAAAGGGTTTTTAATCGAAATTTTAAGAAGAAACAAAAACCGTCTTTCAAAGAATTACATTTTTTCAAAAAGAAGAATAGTTTGCTTTGAAAGAGGGATCTACAAGGAAATGCAGGGACCAGTTTTCTACTAGTCAGTCGGAAATAATAAAAATATTGCTACCAAACAATGCGTTTCACCATTCGAACAGCTAACACGCTTTACTTGGTTCGAGAGAGTCAGACTTCCACCAGAGACTCTGGCCTGACTTCGCAAAACTTATCTTCAAAGCTATTTTCCTTATCTTCAAGAGGGATCTACAAGGAAATGCAGGGGCCAGTTTTCTACTAGTTAGTCGGAAATAATAAAAATATTGTTACCAAACAATACGTTTCACCATTCGGACAGCTAACACGCTTTACTATTTTCCTTATCTTCAATCCGTGTCCTAACAAAGGCTCTGGCCTGACTTCATAAAACTTTGACAGAAGCTATTTTCTTTATCTTCAAAGCTATTTTCCTTATCATCAATGCGAGTGTTACCAGAGACCGAAGCTACATCCCTTATTTCCAAGTGTTTCATAGAATAGTTTAAGAAGTTCAATTGCTTCCAGAATTCACTGTTTTTTAATTACCTATTTCCCAAATATTTCACATCATAACGCTGTGCAGGATATATGTACATTTAACATTGGCTCTGCTAACAGATATTTTTCTTGTTCTGGCCATCTTATGTTTAAATTGTCCACTGTGTGGTTTAACGTGTTCTAACTCCGTTTGTCCTAGAAATATAACAATTTGAGTTGAAGGCTTATATCAGTACAGGCAAATACTTACATATTGAGTAACGGCACAGTCGTCCTGTCTATCCTCTCTAAAAACAAAATGGTTTAACTTGTTCTAACTCCTCTTGTCCTAGAAATATACCAATTTGACTATAAGACTTATATCACTACAGGCAGATACTTACATATTGAGTAACAGCATTGTCGTCCTGTCTATCCTCTCTAAAAAAAAAACAAAATATTCATTTTTTCCAGATTCTCTAATTCAATTATTTTTCATAACAATGCAGGATACACAAACATTGGCCTTCAACTGCATTTCTATGCTCCCGTCTATTCCGGTTTTTTGTTTTTTGGTTTATTTCAAGGGCGTTTGGTTTTTTTTCTCTTCGTTTTATTGTTGGCAACCGTAACTTTGGCCATAAATTAAATGAATTTGCTTCACAAGCTGGAGAAGAAGGGTCGGCGTGGCGAGTCTGGCTTGGTTGGAATTATTGATTTCTTTTAGTTGACTGCTGCTATGCTCTTTAGATTCTTAAGGACTTTCGAAGAATAATGCCGGTATTGAAAAGGAAATGATTTAGAAAGTAAAAGTTAATACCCTAATATGTATTCAACTTTACTGTTGTTGCTGTTCTTGTCATAAAAAACATTCTTTCCAGTGGAGCATAAAGAAAAGGTCATGCTCAAAATAATATAAAAATAGAAAGAAAGAAACAGACGAATTTAAGTGGATTTATCCAGAAATCTGTTAAGGATAAATATATCAGACGTTACCCCGAAGGAAGTTATTTTGAAGGTAAATATTTGAAATTAAAAAAACCATTCAAGCGAATTAATGTGATAAAATTAAATACCGTCCACGTTATATGGTGCTAAGGAGGTACATCATTCAAAAAACAGGCAGACCACAAAACGAACTTTTTAGGTAAAATAAAATAGCTATCTAAGACTAACATGAAAATGTAAAAGTGCTTTTTATGTCAGGCATTAAAGAAATTAAATATAAAAACAAGTGGGAGTCTACAAAGCAGTGGAGGCAGTTGTGTGATAGCAAGCGGGTGCAACTCTCGCCCAGAAACCCCAGTTTCATAACGTTGTATACAAATCAATAACTTCCACGGCCGCTTTTACCTCTGAAACAGTGGCGCCTTTACGAGTAATTCTCTACAGAGAGCCTAGGCATCACGAAGGATCGGCTATAATCAGTACACATGCCACTGATTTAAGAGAAGTTCACCTAACGTTCCTTCATGGAATGTTACCCCTAACGCTCCTTCATAGAATGTTATGGGGAAACACATGCGAACTTTTAATAATCCTATTAAAATCTTCTCATTCATGCCAAAATTAAGTTGGACCATTTTAAACATTCTATTAAAGAAACACATTCAAATTGTTAACCAATACGTCCCAAGGCTACCAGTTGTGTTTTTGATTTGTTGTTCTACGGACACTTAACTGTATCGAAATTTAATGTTAGAAACGTCTGCAGTATTCGCGCCATCAATCACATTAGTTAATGTGTGTACAACAAATGCCACGAATTGGCAGTTAGATATTGTTCGCAATGTACATATGGCCTGTCTGGATTATTCCAAGGTCAACGAATAAACATATTGCATGGGGACAGGGCCATAGACAGCATTTGCGAAACGCTCGGATGGTGCTTTCGGATGGTGCTTTTTTTTAGCGCATTACATATGAATGCCTCGCTGCTCCACCATACATCAAGTACTCACATTGTCAGGAATTCAATTATTTGATTATTCAGCTATTCAATGGATCGGTTTCTAAACATGTTAATAAAAGAAAAGAAAGAACTAATTAATCGAATAATTATTTAATTAATTAGATTAAATAGAATAAATAAACGTCTTACTGTGAAGCTCAAAGAAAGGGTCATGCTCCAAATACACAGTAAACCCCGGTTCGTACGCTGATAAGAAAATCGATCTTTTTCAGCGGCTGTTTCCACTTCGTAAATGCCATGGACATTGCGAGTTAGAGACTAATCTCTATCCCACAAAAAAAACTTCTCTTGGAAAAACATTAGCCATTCGGAGCCATCTGTAAACTGTATCGTGCACAGCTCACTGAATTGAGTACAGACATGTATTTCGTAAAAAAAATGGAAAAGGAATCACTTAATATCATGTTATGTTTGGACCAAATGTATTTAATGATTATTAAGTTGGAGTCATATCAGTCAGTTCGACTTGTTTGACATTTGAAAGGTAAACGTAGAACCCTAGCAACTTGAGATTTTTCCCGACTCATTTATTGTCGGATAATTGAAACTCATTTAATTTCAACAGTTTTCACATTGTCTGTACCCATATCTCCTTATGCGTATTGAAGTCAGATAGATATTACGCCATCCGTTCAAAAAATCAGCCACAGCCTAGATTTCGGGCGAAATACTTTGTGAAATCTATAACAATTTTAATGGATAGCTTTTGGCATTAGTCTGAATGATGGGACGATCAGTCGTTGCGATATATTCAAATATATTCATGATACGATATATTCAAACGTAAGCTGAGCTTTTTTTGCAAAAGAAATCTGCTGTGTGGCTGGAGCGGCTGAGGAAATTCCTCCCTATTCGTTATTCGAGCTGTGTGATTCGGACGATGATGGTATACTTTTTGCTTGTGTACACAAAAAACAACAGATAAATACTCACCGAGAGTTTTCGACTTTTTGGCAACATACTGAACCGAATTCCAATTCCAATTTTCTGATATTCTTCATAATACATCTTGTTTTAACATTACATATTCTCTATTTCTACATTCCGTATTCTTGATTGATATTCTTGAAAACTGCAAATTACGTTTTTACTGGTGATTGTATGATATGAAAATTATTGTGTCAAAAAAAAAGTAACTGTGCTTCTTTCTTCTTCTTGTTTTGTGTGACATTCACGTGCTCGGAATTAGGGTTGTCGATGTAGTTGTGGGCGATTGCTTTGTGATTCAACCTAAAAGAGAGCGTCGGCGACGCGCGCTTATTGTTGAGTCTCTCGCAGCGGCACGTTATGGCATTGGTTGGTCTGAGGGCTGATTCAGACTATACAGTACATATCTAATGAAAATCTTCACATATCGTAATATTTTTTTTGTATGAGGGAAGAATCCTCTGTATATTTCACTAGAAGACACAAATTATTGATCAATTTCAGCGACTGGCGGCCGAGCTTGACGTCGATTTTTGCCATATTTTTGTAAAAGAAATATTTTGTCTGCATTTCACAATTAACCAATTTTAAATGGCTGTGACAGCTGACGGTTTGCATTATCATGTATTGCAAAATAAAATTAAATGAAATTGCAAAAACTAGACATAAAACGCATTATACTATGAACTAAGGTCATCAACAGGCGGACTTAGACACTAAAGGAATACGAAATACAATTACGACAGCCTTTGTCTTAAATTAGTAACTCCAATTGGGTTTAATGTCTATGGATGCCTCGGGAAATATATAAAATAAAATTATGCCGGCGATTTTTCCTTCAAATAAGATTGTATTTTTATTTCTACAGCTATTTCAAACACAATCTAGAGGAGAGAATTCTAAGTTCGTTGGTAAACTCCAGATGTCACTTGGTCGTTCATAGCACTTGGTCGTTCATAATTATGTGAACACCTTTTGCACACAAAATTTGTTTCCCTTTTTTGACAACTAATATATATACTCAATTTTATTTTGCCAATTGCCTAGTGTAAACGCAGGGTTAGACTACCGTTTCCAATTGTATTTTTATCCCTAAAGCTGTTCATAGACCAAAACTATTTCAAAGACTCATTAGAGGGAAAAAGTATTAGTTCTTTTGGAAACTCTAGATGTCACTTGTTCCGTCACAGGGAAAAAGTATTAGTTCTTTTAGAAACTCTAGATGTCACTTGTTCCTTCATAGCTACTTCACATTGGAAAGGTTTGTTTAGACTTAGAACCTCTGATCACTATATTGTTTTTGCGTAATTTGCCACAGCCGTAATATCTCCTACGTCGCAATGATTTTAAGACCTGTGAATTACTTAAAAACAAGTAAACTATACGACGGCTGTTACTGCCCGATTACGATTGGCATAATGTTGTCCTAAATTATGCGTTTTTACAAAATTGTATTACGGATGACGATAACAACAAAAATTCAACTCTTTTTTCGTCGTTTTTGCCAACCATAACCAGGCTGACCAAATCGTCTGCGTCTACGCTAAGCCAAAGAAAACACAGTGCATGCGCGTTCGGCCTAATCGGTTACAATCTCTGTTCCGTACGTATTTACGTCCCACTTTCATTGCGTACCCAATACAGCAACCATGAGCCTGTTATTAGTCGCACCTGAATGTCAGAACACAGAAGAAGTAAACTACTACGATGTCTGTTTTTTTTTTTTTTTTTTGCTATTTTCCGTAAAATAAGAGAAAAAACCACAAGATTTATTCATTTTGAATGTGTTTATTAATTAATAATAATAAAAAAAAGTAAAATTATGGCCAAGACGACTAGAGCGCGAAAATTTCCGAAGCACTCGTGGATTGCCGCCATATTTGAGTATTCAAGTAAGTTTTCCAAGGCTACAATTCCCCCCCACGTCCTCCATTACGAGTATCATAAGTGGTATACCTACCTTCCATCCTACCTTTTTGTCCATAAGAGCAAAACATTGTTTGATGTCTGGGCAAGATTTAATTTAATGGGGGCAACACCAAAAAAATTGTTCCCTTCGAAATGAGCCCAACATAAACGAAATGTAGAATTATAGGTGACATAGAATTGGAAAAATGGACTCAAATGTCCTCACAAGATGAAGTATGTAATTTTTTCATCGTTATCAAGCAATTCATTATTAAATTTGGCCTGGTGAATTCCTGATGTTTTTTGTATTGTGATCAATGGATATTCTGCCAATGAGATCAGGAAGCCCTTATGTTGTACATTAGAATACTCATCCTGTTTTTTTTTTTTTTGTTTTATTTCCGACCACATTTTCAAAATTTAATCTGTTTACTTTTGAAATCAGTTGTCAATATTATTCTATAATTTTCTAATTGATAAAAATCTCAAAGCCATTTGATTTCTTTATTAACACGTTAATAACTTGGCACACAAATTCATCAAAGATTGGCGGCTTGTCTAAATCAAAAGGATTAATCTTTTAATAAATTGATGGCCACACAAATCACTTTTTAAACCTACCTCCTTCCGGCGACAGACGACATTACTTGTTAATCAGTTTTATTCTCGCGGCTTTAATGGCTTCTTTTAACTAACGCCTGCCTTCGTGCTCTTTCAGCGCAACGTGTGCCACACCACGTTTGTGGTCAATTAAAATAAAGCCGACACTTTGTTGGAAATATTATAACCGCCAAAATTTCGGAACGTGATAAAGTTGCAAGAACTGACTAACCGCCGAAAATTTTCAACACAACCAGCCAAAGACAGCTTTAACTTGTGATAAATTAGTTTCATTATATTTCTTAAATGTTCTCCAAAAACTTTCTTAACCAAATTCATTAAAAAATTCTTGTCAAAACTTTGGCCAGCGAACGAACGAGCGAACTCGAAAAGAAAAATCACAATGGCATTATATTCAACACAATGTCCATCCAACCCACAATGGTGTGTTGGGTGGGAGAGCAGAGCTGATGGGTTCATTTGCCCTTTTTAACAATAGAGTGAAGGGAAATAAAGCACAGAAGACTATGATGAGGGCGATGGCAAAAACTTACTGCCAAAATACTCAACTTCCTTCCGTTTTATTCATTATTATGATTATACCTGAACACAATTACATTCACATATACTCTTCTCACTTTTAATTTTATTCGGCGACACCTTTCGTTATTGTTTTCCACTCTCATTAACTGTCATTGTGTGCGTTTGGTGTTTGTGTTGGATTGTTTTATTTTTCAATTTTCGTCTTTCTTTTTCTTTCTCGCCATTGAAAACAGGTGCCATAATATTTGGTTCCGATCAGGAAGTACGCGAAGTTATGCGCGCTGTGCGCCGTAACAATGCCACGGGCGCCTTCTCATGGATTGGTTCGGATGGCTGGAGTGCACGTAATTTGGTATCGGATGGCAATGAGCCCGAGGTAAGTACCGTTAGCAATAATGATGAAAACTAACAACAATACAAATTATAGCCACACTCCCTCAAAGTCATTCGCTGTCTGATGATTGAGAGAGGCACTATGGAATTACACTTAATAAGTCTATGAAGGAATGCTAGTAATGGAACTTCCGCTTCATGGAGGGAGGGGTGGTAGTAGTCTACGTGAAAATAGCATTAAGTACAACAATGAACAACTTTTGGGAACGACGACGACGAGTATTAATTGTATGTGCTCATGCTGTTGGACATCAAAGGCTACATCACTGCACATAGCACTCATTTAAATTAATGGTAGCTTAACTGTTGTTATTACTGTTTCGGGAGAGGCGCTGAATGGTAAAAAAAAAAACGGGACATAAAAGAGATGTCATGAATAGAAGCTGATTTAAAGTTTGTCTGTAGTTACACTCAAAGGAATATCTGTGCCAACACATTAGAACATCTGACGACGACTAAAGCGGTGGTCCAAATTCATATACATACATGTTCAGAAAATGAAATGAATTAACAAATTTTGACTTTAGTCCTCAAAAAAAGGAAATCCTTTTCATCGTGTACCCTTCTCCAACAGTTCACTACTGTTATGGGGACAATACAATCCCACAATTAAAAACATTTTCTCTTTTTTCCAAACTATGTACTTAAAATATCTTCTATCCATACGCCTCATGTAATAACAGCTAAAGTACGAGTATTATTTATTAAAGGTTAAATGCCATAAAGTATTGTTGATTAATGAATGGCATAGGAGGGGCCCGGAAAGAAATGTTAACGATTTTGTACCGAAACGAATTCCTTACATGCCAACTGTCTTTCTCGGCCAGGCCGTCAGCCAGTCAATCTCTCGGTCTGTCTGTCTGTCCGTAGCTCTGCAACATGTATCGAATTGCAAGCATTTGTCCGTTAATACAACCATCCATTTATGCCAACTATACACGGAGGAACGTCTATTAGACTTGCCTGTCCTTTTGTCTATTTCAAGCACATTCCTTTTGTGCGGCTGATGATTATTTCCTTTTTTGCCACAACAACCAAAAAAAAAAACGAGAATTTTATTGTTCGTCTTTTGTTTTGTGAAGCAAAAACGTTATTATTTCGTTTAATATACACTTACCAGCGTTAAGGGTGCTTACGAACAAAACTATAGACAATGGCATGGCATGGCCAAAATGAAAATTGTTTTATATCAACAACAGCAACATATTGTTTCCATTAACATTGAAGTTTATTGTGGAATTTCCTATACATTCAATGTTGATATGTTTCAATTATGGCAAAGGGGGAGAAGAGACTAAAGGTGTTGTGGAGTGTGAGGGTGAGACGATAGATGTTATCATGCTGGGCATTGATGGAATGCCTAGACAATCACACCAGTTGTCAGGAGAGTCTGAAGGACGAGCGACTCACTGTCACTCAGAAATGGCGCCTCAGGATGATGGAAGGCAAAGTTTAACTTACACGCTTCACTGCGTACTTAAGGTTGTTGCAATAAACTCATTGAGGTGTTTTAGAAAAGTAATACATATTTCTGTTCTTTCTTTTACAGAAAAAATAGGTTGCTATAAAAATCCAGAATTTATACAAAATCCAGAATTTATGAGGGACATAATTCTAACTTGTTGAAACAAACGAGCTGTAACCCTTGTCACTTTGTCCACCAATCTTATTTTTATGAATCCAAGGTGTCTAGACTAGCACCAAGTCCGATTGGAGGATGAACACTAAAAGATCGCCAGGGCCTGTCTCACAATACTGCCGGTGTATTTGCACCACGTGCAGCCTAGTATGTCGTCTCAGGTTTCGGGATGATAAACCGAATATCTAGTACATAGACCGATGTTGAGAACACCCTTATTCAATGTCAATCTGTTAAAAGATTTCGGATCCCATGCAACTCAAAAATCTCTGCCTGTGTTCAACTTACAAGTCATTGAAGTGTTTAGGTTCTATTGTTTTCTAGGGTGCTCTTCATTTTGGGATTATGATTTCCCACTGGAATCCATACTGAGTTCACCAAGCTGTCCACCATGTCCATGAGAAATCGAACAGACTTTTCAGTTGACAACCTGATTCCCTTTGACCATTCCCTAGTCTTGAAGAAAAATTTCATTAATCTCACCCTTAATGGCGACAATGCGGTGGATGAGCAATCGAGATTGATCTTACCATCCTGATCAGATCGATAACGGCAACGTGAAGGTGGTCTCTCCGACAAAGGGTGCTCCTCGTTATTGTGCACTTGCATTGTTAAGAAGGTTCGCCTGACTTCTCGACTTCTTTCACTGTCAAAATAATATATGATACGAAAATAAACTGCCAATGGACAACACCGTACAAGATCATTTGAACTTTACCTTAACTTTATGATCTTCAGAAAGATATTCTTAAAATGTTCTCATATGTATATCTTAAAAGTATCAAAACATTTTCGACCTCGCAAAGAAACCACAAACAATTTAAGAGAAATGGTACATGTCATCCGATGTCAATCGATATTAACCAAATGATTGATGATTTAATAAATGAAATTAATTGTTATTGAACGCAAAAGTCACAGCGACATCATACAACTTCAAAAGACATCCTTTGTTCATTTATGTTTGTTTACGCCTTGTCTGTCTGTCTGTTGTTTTGTGGTATTCCTTTTTTTATTTGTATAAATAACAAAAGATTAATTAAACAAATGTGAGCATTGTGCAGAAGTCTTCGACAGAAAAAATCCAACAAATAATTGAAATAAAAAAGAAACAACAGCAAATGTAGACATGTGTCTCACAGTGAGTTAGAATCGATTGTCATCGGATAAAATGTAATAACACTGGACACCTCAAAATAATCTTGTCTGTAATCAGCTCAAAAGATATGGATTTTTATCGAATGGATTGATTGTAAACCACTGTGCATTGTAGTAGTATGTGCCATTAAGGATAACTTTGCCTATGTGTGTGTGTGTGTAATGCCCGATTTAATTGACTCTGTAAGTAAATGAATGAATGAATGAATAACTGATGACACATTTCATATGCTCTCTATAACAATGGCACAGTTTGTGTCGCAATCAAATACATAATTGATAGGTTGCTGGTTGCTGGCTGCTGATAGACAAGTATAATTGTGGGTATTGCTAGAATCAATGGTATGGAATTTTGGAACAAAATAATTCCATGACTAGTACTTTTGGGTTAATTAAAACTGGCAGTATTATTTCCACTATTTCAGCTGTGATTTTCCATAATGAGCAATTAAATGTTAACTTGTTTCTTTCTGTTTGCAGGTTGAAGGCACACTGTCCGTACAACCTCAAGCCAATCCGGTCAAAGGATTCGAAGAGTATTTCTTAAATCTCACAGTGGAGAACAATCAGCGGAATCCTTGGTTTGTCGGTAAGTTATAACAAACAACGGAGTTTATTTTAATTATTATTGAGGATTTCATACAGGGGGGATAATCTTCGTTTTAAGAAAATGCATTAACTTAAAATGATGTTTACACGCTCCATAAATATGGATGACAATGGAGCCATTATTTCCACAAAGAAGCCCTCTAACATAGAAGGGTATGGACACAAAAATAAGGAGGGATTTACAAATTCAAAAATTCAGATCGTTTTAAAAGTTAACTAATATACTAATAACTATAACTAATATTGGGTCTCGGTTAGTCCGACAAATAACACAACATAGTAGTATGGTTAACCAAATAGAAGAAGAAATCTTCACAAATCCATATATTCTATATATTTTGGAATTTGGCTTATTCTCTTATTCTCTTTTGTACAATGACAAAATGTTGTAAGAATATCTTCGAATATTCAGGCCTATTTGGACTCATCATTACTGGACTCATCTCATGATTTTCAATGCAAGTTTTAATTTACGTCTCCTTCGAAGCTTCTATATAACTAGAAACTGTAAATCATGTTCGGTGATAATGAAATATATATTATCAGTGATAAATATGACTAGAATCTGTCAGAATCTGAGAGATATAGTTTTCCATCAGGTGAGAATCAGCTACTTAATGGAATGTCAAGGTCGACATTTAGTTTCTTGGTTTTTACTTAATCTCATCTAGGTTTCATCATCTTTAGGTTCAGTTTAAATTAGCTTCAAGAAGGAAATTCTGTGCAGATTGATCTGAAATTTAGAATATTTCTTTCTTGTTTTTAGTTATTGCTTTCGTAATTTCTAACATGCATCCATTTGTCTACCGACGTTTTTTTTTTGCAGAATTCTGGGAAGACCACTTCCAATGCCGTTACCCGGGCAGTTCCAGTACACCCTATAACAACTATAATCGTACCTGTTCGAAAACCGAACGTTTATCCCGTGAAGACACCGACTTTGAAGATCAATTGCAATTTGTCAGTGATGCAGTGATGGCCTTTGCCTACGCTTTAAGGTAATTTATAACCCTCCTCAAAACAATACCTTTTAGCTTAACACCACCATTGGCATGGTCTTAATCTTGGTTCAAGGTTAAGGGCAGAAGCTGAAAAAAATTAATAAAATACTTATGTTGATTTATGCTTGTGTGTGTGTGTGGTTTATTCTACAGGGATATGCATCGTGATTTATGTGGCGGCCGACCCTCGTTGTGCGAGGCCATGAAGCCGACAAAGGGTGCTGATTTATTGAAATACTTGAGGAAGGTACAATTTCAAGGTGAGAACATTTGCGTGGCGAAATTAAAACACAAACCGTACCCGATTATTCACCCCACCCTCTGGTTAAGGATTTTCTTTGATTTAAAAATGTCTATTATATTTAATAATACCGTTTGTGGGTGTTTATTACAGGTCTCAGCGGAGATCATTTCCGTTTCGATAGCAACGGCGATGGCCCGGCCCGTTATAACATCATACACTTCAAGCAATCCAAGGAGGGCCAATATCATTGGGTGAAGGTGGGCGAATACTATGAAGGCGAACTGCGACTCAATATGTCAGGTAAGTGTTGGACATAGTATGTACATATGTACGAACACACATGAACATTTTACGGCATTGAACATTTTGCATTTGGTTATTGCAGTTTTTCCGCCAGAACGGTATACGGCACGTAATGGACACGACTGACTTGACTCTGACTGGCTGACTGACTGCTGCTATATGTCACATGAACTGCCAACGAGTCTCTGACAAAGGAAACATTCATACACACATATTTCCCAAGTAATCATCTTTAGGGTCCACATACCAACACATCGATTTTCCTTATGTCGTTCATATGATACTTTTGATTTTATACGATGTAATACCTCCGGTGGTTCCCACTGTTGTATGCCCACACTATGCTGGTCACAGTGGGCTTTTTTATGTATACAAACACTTTTGAATTGAGGTGTAATTGTAGCTGCCATTCAAGGATGATAAGAGGCACATAAACTTGCCATTTGAAAGAAAATTAAAACACATTTTACATTTGGATAGGTGTAATTGGTATACGTACCCTAGGAATAAAATCTAGGCAATGTTTTACGAATCCAAATATAACTAAGGCCTGGTACCCAAAAAGCCTCTACCATACCCATGAATCCATAATCTCTAATGAAAGTGGTTCTTGTTGCGATTTGGTTACAATGAGAGTGGAGACTAAAGAAGCGCCAAATGGGCCTACCGTTAGTAAAGCCGAACGTTTTTAACGAGTTCTCCAAATCTCCCACTGTGTTACTGTGTGACCGGGCACCCCTGGTGACATGGCAACAACTGTGCCATTCGGTCACATTCCTTTGTTCAGTTGGCTGGTTATGGTTTTTCGTTTGAAGTCCGATTTCATTTTGATGCAGAACGAATAGATTTGGCCGTTAACCAACCGTATGTGTTGCTGTGTATGCGTATAAAGTTTTACGTTTTCCCACACACTCCCCTCTAGAAATGTTCCTGACTCCTCGGATATTGTGGGATAATGTTGAATGTTGACTGCGGTTGTTGCTGTTTGTTTTGCACAAAAATTCCTTGTAATTTTAAAACAATTTTCATTGTTCAACCCACAAAAAAAAATGTTTGTTACTTCTTTCCCGTTTTTGTTTTGTTTTATATCTTAAATTCATTTTGTTAACAACCACAAACACATATGTATATGTATGTACGAATAGGAATCTGTCAGTTACCATTGCTATGTCTGCAAGTCTGTCCACATGCTGGAAGTGGCAACATGTTAAAGCCAAATAAGTTTATAGTGGCCTTTATGGTTGAGGTTACTATTACTGGTAGATGTAGTTGTGTATTTCGTTGTTGTTTTTTCAGTTGACAAAATATGAAATCCATGTGTCACGTAATCCTCAAGAGGTGGGCCGGCATACACATGACGGGGTGCAGAGTTTACATATCCTTGTGGGATTTTCTGGGATATTTTTAGGAAATTAAACTTATGACATTTTAGAAGTGTAGAGTAAAGTTGTATTTAAGTAGAGTCAAAGTTGAATTTATTTCGCCATTAACACTGATGAGATGTCCATTTTCGATTAACAGATATTTGATTGTAGTCCTGGATTAAAACAGAAGTTAAGGAATGATAGGCATGTATTCATATATACTCATGATTTGGTCTATGGAACAGGCCAGCTTTGTACAACTAAATAAAAGGTGGAACCCATTAATTGTAGAAGATTTGTATTGCTGTGATACAAATTGAGTGAAATTCGCCTTGGATGTGTTCAGTAACTTACATCTCTACTAGTTTAAAAAGAAACCCAATTGTTTTTTTTTATTTGTTTCTTTCTCTCCATTTACTGGCATGACAATCTCGTGATTTCTCAAACCCAACAAGCTATAATCGGAAATCCTTTGCTCTGTAGAGGTGGCCTCACCACAATTGGTGTATGTATCCACATACATATAAATATAATATTTAACCATACAAATGAAATAACTCCATATGACCACCGGACCAAGTTCTCTCTTATATTTCAATTACTCTATACTCGGTAATAAATCAACACAATTGTGTACATTTTCTGTGTATGTGTGTGTGTGTAAACACATATTCCATGCAACTTATGCCCATTCAAACACCCGCCACCCAGCCAAACACAATTTATTATCCATGGACAGAAGATACAACGACGAAGCCATGTGTACATG
The DNA here is from genome assembly GCA_958296145.1 of Hydrotaea cyrtoneurina. Lineage (NCBI taxonomy): Eukaryota > Metazoa > Arthropoda > Insecta > Diptera > Muscidae > Hydrotaea > Hydrotaea cyrtoneurina. Next base: position 8,895,961 of record OY282516.1, on the reverse strand, counting down.
GAAAACAATTTATTATATTGTAAATATAAGTTGGACTCTGGAGTGCTTGTCGCAAAGGAATGACAATATCAGACTTGAACACACGCACACAATTACGCTCACATCATGCCGGAGCAGACAGAGCAACACTCAGAAATTGGACACCGACCGAGATACTTTTGTCGATGGGAAAAGGAAAACTCAATTAGAACATATGATGACAATGCAAAAAACAAAAAAAGGAATAAAGAAAAGTGGGAAATTGTAATGAAAATCCTTTTTATGTATGGCACAGGATGCGGTCAGTTACTGATAAGAGTGGCAGTAGAATGTTACTGATTTCAAAATAGGTTTGTCATTACTGAATATTACAGATTTCCAAATAGGCTTGTCATGGGAATGGGTCGGTCTCCATACGAAAATTCAAGTTCAGCCAAGATTAGATTTAAAGATAAGTTCAGAATAATTTGTATAATCAGATAGCGGAACCTACAGTTTAAATAGGGCTCCGAAAGCCTAATGAATTTTCTAGAGTTGTTTTGCATTGGCCTAGGGTGGTCCAGAATTCAAGTGTGTAATTTTTGATTTCTGTAAAAAAAGATTGGTTGTAGGGAAGGACTGAAGGATTATTTAAAGTGCAACTGGATATTTTTGAAAAGTACATATGCCTAAAGTGGACGATTTTTCTATTGTAGGAAGAAGAAAATGTCTTTATATTTTTTGTTTTAGTATTTCTTACAGAACTCAAAAATGTTGATTAGATTAAAACAGACTTTTTGCCGATAGAATTTGAGTCTACTCGGGGGTTGTGTGAAATGACATTATCAAAAACCTTTTCTAGATTAAAACGAAGAATTATAGAGACACATAGTTCTCTGTCTCTTTAAACGGAAATTTTCCAATAAAACTCGTTTTGAATTATCTTAAATTTACATATTCCATATCCCTTTTTGTTTCCTTGAATTTTCCGCAATATTACTTATACTTGTGTCTTTCTTTCTTTTGTATTCCGTTTGCAGAAGTTCAATTTAAACTGTTGCACCCAAAGCCACCTGAGTCCGTGTGCAGTTTACCATGCGAACGTGGCCAAGCCAAGAAGTATGTGGAGGGCGAAAGCTGTTGCTGGCATTGTTTCAATTGTTCAACCTATCAAGTAAGTAAAAGTGACAGCAGCGGCTGGGTGGTAAACATTTGCTGCCACCATCCTTGAGATATTCAAATATGTGCGGAACGTTTGTGCCAGTGGATAATGTAATTCAAATGTACAGATTTGCCCGTTTTCACACTTGCGGCTCTGGTAAATGTAAATTTGTTAAAGTGTACACTGCTTGCTATCGAAGTGTTGCCGCCGCAAACTAACTTTGCAAAAGTAATTTATTTATTTTGTTTATTCTGTGTAAATGTGTTGATGTGTCTATCTACGGTTGTAGTTTGTAAATATGAGGGCAGGGAAAACCAGTCTTGTAGAAATACACCGAGAACATTTCAAAGGGTTTATTGGATAACTGCTATGGTACAAGTACAAGTGTTGTACTGTACAATACTTATCATACTACCCAACTGTATGGACACTCTGCCTTCATATTGACTCGTACACATGGTGTGAAACATTGAAAGCAATGCAAACGATTTGTAGTTACTCGTATTTGCTAACGTTTGAATATGCAATTTGAAAAGTTGTTAGCAGATGATATCAAAATTAAATGATTATATCTGACCGACATTTAGTATAGACATACACATGTACACTCTCGTAGTCGCATTTGTCTATATTGTATGGACACATTTGTATCTTAATGTTCTACTCGACAACAGATCATTTTGATTTATTTCATTCGTGTGGCAAATATTTGTATTTAAGAACATTTTATTTAATTTGTCTGTCCATTCATGTTGTATGTAGGTAGTATGTATATGTGTGTAGAAGGTCATACGTCCAGGACAACAATGCCGAGATTTATGCGAATTTGAGAACTGGTAATGAAAAGCAGCACGTGTAGACGGCCTTAAATGGCTGTATGGTTGGTGTACAAAATTTGTAGAATTTATAAGAAGATATACATACGTATGTTTGAAAGGAATGTGTTAGTGATTATGGTAGTGGTCTGAGTCATATAAATGAGATATTATGCAGCCTTCACTTCAAAGCGGTTTCTTGCACGCCGGTATAGTTTGGACGTGGAGCTCACCATGTTGAAACCTGTATAGATATGTTGATCGGTCCACGTTTGTATCACCAGAGTTAGTACACAATGTCGTGTAACATGGTGTATAACTCACAGTGGGTTATTAATTGTTAAGGTTGCGGCAAAGGTTAGGTTTCGATTGAGATTAAGGTTATGTTTTTGAAATATATCCTTTGGAAAAAATCCTTTGAAAGTAATTAATGTTTAAAGAAACTACGTATTGAGATTGCCCCATCAGATACACAATAAATACTGGCGTACAACTCTCAGTAGGTTAATCGATATCTTATTTCGTTGCTGAGAAATTGGCCAAATAATTTCAAGTGAATTTTGGATCTCCAATTTTGAGAAAACCTATTTTTCCGAAACCAATTTTTCCCAAACTATTTGTACAATCTAATAAATTAAAACACCATCTTATTCAGATTAAGTTCCGCTATCATAAGCAAATTTTCAAAGAAATATATTTTTTTTTGGGTCAAACTTTTTTTTTAATTCTTAAATCTGTTCTTCTTGGAATAGGAATACAAAATAAATTCTGTGGAACTGATGCTACTCTCAATGGGTTAATAGTACTGTATTAGTGTTAGTATTAGTACTAGTGTTAGTATTAGTACTAGTGTTAGTATTAGTACTAGTGTTAGTATTAGTAATAGTGTTAGTATTAGTACCAGTGTTAGTATTAGTATTAGTATCAGTGTTAGTATTAGTATTAGAATTAGTATCAGTGTTAGTATTAGTACCAGTACTAGTACTAGTGTTAGTATTAGAATTATAATTAGTATCAGTACTAGTACTAGTAATAGTGTTAGTATTAGTATTATAATTAGTATTAGTAGATGTAGAAATTCGGTTCAGAAAAAGGTTCACTCAAAATTAGAGATTCAAAATTCAATGAAATTATTTGGCCAATTTTTCAGTAACGTAATAAGGTATCGGCACAAGAGTAGTACCAAATTAAAGCTAGAGTTTTGGACCATAAGTAACCTATATGGAGTTGTATGCTACTATAATTTTCCCAGGATTTATTGTGTATCCAAGTAGAGCTCTGTCAAAATGTATTTTTTGGCTATATATCTGTAATGCCTAATGTTATATGAACTACATTTGGTTACAATTATATAATTTTGAAGGCAGAATAAGACAAAGGCAAAAGATTTGAGAAAATGAAAAAAAAAAAATTTTCCCAAAAAAAAACAAAGGGGTTAACCCATCAAAATTTTCGAATTTTTTGAAAAAAATAAATTTTGTTCAAATGTTGCTCATGCATAGCGGACCTTAACCTGTACAAAATGATGTTTTAATTTTTCAGATTGAAGAAATAGTTTGGGAGAAATTGGGTTCTGAAAATGGGGTTTTCTCAAAATTAGAGTTTCGAAATTCCCATATTCTCTTGTATTTCCACATCTACTAATACTAATGCTAATACTAATGCTAATACTAATACTAATAATAATAATAATACTAATACTAATACTAATACTAATACTAATACTAATACTAATACTAATACTAATACTAATACTAATACTAATACTAATACAAATACTAATACTAATACTAATACTAATACTAATACTAATACTAATACCAATACCAATACTAATACTAATACTAATACTAATACTAATACTAATACTAATACTAATACTAATACTAATACTAATACTAATACTAATACTAATACTAATGCTAATACTAATACTAATACTAATACTAATACTAATACTGATACTAACACTGATACTAATTCTAATACTAATACAGTAGATGTAGTTGTAGAAAATTGGACAAATACTGGTAAAGGTCCACTATGCATGAGCAACATTTGAACGAAATTTATTTTTTTCAAAAAAATCGAAAATGTTGATGTTTTTTTTTGGTAAATTTTTTTTTTTCGTATTTCAAATCCTTTGTCTTATTCTGCCTTCAAAATTATGTAATTGTAACCACATGTAGTTTATATAACATTAGGCATTACAGATATATAGCCAAAAAATACATTTTGACAGAGCTCTATTGGATACACAAAAAATCATGGAGAAGTTATCGTAGCATACAACTGTCAGTGGGTAAATAATAGTCCTACAATCTATCTTTAATTTGGTACTGCTCCTGTGCCAATACCTTAATTCGTGGCTGAGAAATTGGCCAAATAGTTTCAAGTGAGTTTTGAATCTCTAAATTTGAGAAAACCCCATTTTCAGAGCCCAATTTCTCCCAAACTATTTCTTCAATCTGAAAAATTAAAACATCATTTTGTTCAGGTTAAGGTCCGCTATGCATGAGCAACATTTGAACGAAATTTATTTTTTTCAAAAAAATCGAAAATTTTGATGGGCTAACGAGGAAATCGATTCCAGAGATTGACATTCTACTTCATTTCTAACGACTTCTTCGAATCTAATGGTCTCCCAGTGCTCTTCACAAGTCTTCAATTCTTCAGTTATTAAATTTTTTCCATCTACAATTTATTGGTCATTTTAAATATTTTGTAAAAATTCGCCTGCAATTGAAATATTTTCCGTTTCTCTTTCGCTTGCAAAACGTTTTCATTTGTGTAATATAAGAGCCGATGCCATTTGAAAAATGCTTTCAATTTCATGTATCTTCCAACTTATCTCCACTTCCTCTTGTCTCGTCTTTATTTCGTATGCGATGACCACTTGAAATACTTGTTATCTGCGCTTCCCTTTTCTTCTGTTCTGTTCTGTTCTCTTCATGACATGTAATGGAATACCTAGCAGTACCAAGCTGTTATTATGCCACATACATGAGTAAACAGTATTTAGACCATTAACTTTCTAACAGACAGACAGACAGACAGACGGACAGACACTTACAGTACGAGTATATATCAGATTCAGTGCTTTTTATAGTTTATTATAGCATCCTCTTCGTTTACTACTTCCGACTTCTTATTTCCGGTCTATTGGAAAGTGAAGTGGACACATGTATTACAGAGATTTAAACCAATTTGCTGTTTTTCGAATATTTTGGGAGATGGTCTCGAACTGTGAAGCATGTGATTTTTGTTAAGTTTTTTTTATTCTTCCAACGAGTCTACTTTATAATGTAGGGTATAAAAAAATCTATTCTACAATTTACCGTTATAGTTGTTTACTTATTGCTCAATTTGTCTCTTCACACAGATTCGTCATCCCATCGACGAGACGCAGTGTCTCACCTGTCAGTTGGGCACACTGCCCGATGCCACCAAACAATATTGCCAAACAATACCCGAGGTATATCTACGACCGGAATCCGCTTGGGCCATTGGTGCAATGACATTTAGTGCCACCGGGATATTGGTGACACTCTTTGTTGTGGGTGTATTTGTAAGGTAAGCTCTTGTCCGTATGAATATCGACTACAACTATACTCGTATGTTTATGTGATGGTCGGCAAGAGGAGGTTGGAGGGTATTACGACCAAGACAACCGGGGCTGTGTGTATGTGTTGTTTTGCCACTTGTGAGCATTCTTCAATGCTTGACGATTTGGCCAAGTGGAATCTGTGACTCAAGTATATACATATTTGTAAAGTTATTCCGAGAGTTTCGTTGTGAAGGACGGATGAACGAACGGTCATACATACTACTTACACACCCTCGTCATTATCAATGACGTGGATGATGATACATCTTTCTATGACCATTCACTGGCGCATGCAAGTGGATAGCATAGAATTGTTGTGCAGTGACAGAAGTTGTTAGTGTTTTTCATGTGAAAGCAACTCTTTGGCAAAATCCTTAAGGTTAGGTTTTCCATTTGAGGAAATCATTTGCGTGGAATCTCTTTTTTGAAGGACTTTTACGAGTGCTTTCTGGGATCTGGCAGTGTTTCACATATTAAAAGCGTCTTAAGTAGGAAAGATTAGCATAGACTAGATTAAGGTCATCCAGGACAAAAACATTGTGAATTTGTCATATTAAACATGCTCGGGAAATTGCGTCTTGGCTTTGTAAATCAGATGGATTATTAATTTAGCTGGGATAAGTGGAAAGTTGTTGGGCTGGCAGTGTAATTGTGAGGTTTCATGTATAAAAAGAGTGGGGCCAATACCAGTTGGACAATGTACTACTCCGCCAACAATCCGTTCGTACTCCTTTCCGTTTTCTAACATTTTCAATTTCTGCTTTTATGTTTATTTAAAAATATTTATTTATTGTCTCCTTAAAGCTAAAATTTGTATTTCTTAGAACTAATAACAACAACGACAAAAACAGCAACATAAATTACATATTAAAAAATGTTTAGTGGTACGAACTGATTGTGGGCGGATTAGTATGAGATCATATTATACAACTCCAGTTAATTCGTTCTGAAATTGCTTTGAATGTCCTGGGTGCCGGCCAATTTGCCTATTAAATGGAGACAGACAGATTTACCTTCCGTCGACGTGAAAGACATACAAGTTTGTTCTTTTGGACAACCCTTTTGTAGTCACAGATAGGCAAGTGTTTCCCTCAGTCTAAACCGGAGCCAGTCATGCCTGTACAGTATTTTTGAGTTGCAAGTCTAACCATTTCGATTAACGTCTCAAAACCTGTTTTTCTAATGTTCAATTGTTGCAATGTCAACTCCCCCGCACAACTTTTCAGTAGCACCACAAAATTTAAGCTTAATTTGGCACCTGTTTCGCCAACAAAATGAGCGGCCAATTTCGGTGGAATTTGAATGGCTTTCGTAAAAACATAAAAATTAAACAGAAACCAGTAAAAGGTCTGCACAAAATCCGCCAAAAACAAACTTCCACCAACTCATGTACTTGAAATGTAGCATTGTAAGTAAGCATGTAAACGGAAGCCAACCATGGGCGACCAAAAGGAAAATATAAACCCCACGTCCTCTCCTACCCACCTAATTAATTGTGCAGTGAACATTAAAGTTTTATGCTGACAATTTCCATTGCAGCACACCCACCTTGTCCAACAAACAAAAAGCGCCACTAACACTACCACTGTTAACAACCCAACACCTAGACTGCCCTCCTAGAGCTGTTCCTTCGCCCACTGCCCCAGAATGTTGCAGAGCACAACAATGTCCGCGTAATGATAACTCAGTTTTTGAATACGGACAAGTGGGAGTAGTGTTTAGTGTGTACTGCAACAAAAAGCTTTACGGCGAATATTCATGTACACTTCCTGGCCCTTGCCTTTATGGCATAATGTTTTCTATACAAGAAAAAAAGGAAATAACTTACATAAAAGTAAAGCATTGAAATTGTTTCTGCATGGAGCGGCGTGGCATTAGCATGTAATCATCTCATCATCCCAGGAAACTTTTGGTTAGAAGACAGACTGCTGATAGTCTGTAATGATGTAGAACCTCATACAGCTTTAAACTCTAGTTTGATCTTGCTGTTAGAGCGGCAGCCAAAAGGAACCCTGCCTTTTTCTATAACACAAAAGACACACAAATACATCTGACTTGCAGTCTAGACAAAAGGCAGACAGAAACTGTCAGAAATCTGTACATCTCAGTAGATCCTTTACCCTGGCCTCGCTAATCTTAATAATTCTCAGGCTGCATAGCTGTAGCTATTCTCAAAATCCCTCGCAGATTCTTTGGGAATATGTGAGTCGAATTTTATAACAGATCTACACTTGTGCAGACACCACCTTAGACGAACAGAAACAGTTTTTCTGTCAGAAATCTGTACTTCTCTGTAGATCCTTTACCCTGGCCTCGCTAGTCTTTATGTCGGATAGCAGCTGAGCTGTCGGCAGATTTCTCGAAATAATTTTTCAAAATGCGAAGTTTACGATCGACAACTGTCAATAACGAATGCCGTGATTAGGCCACTGGTCTGTATTCAAGTGTTTTTAATTTCTCCATGTTTTCCATCTCCCGATAATGGGGAATTTTTTGAATTAATGCCGAGAATACCGGGGAATTAAAAGAGTGAAAAATTATGTAAATATCATCATCATTTTTATTATCCTAGAAATTTCACTGGAAATATGTCCCGGGAATTCTCGGCTTACAACCCCTAATCACAATCGTGAGAAGTGCGTATAATCAGACATTTGTCCAAATTCCAGTTAACATAGACATTTCTTAAAATGTGCTAAATCGTTGCTTAGATCTTAAATTCAGAATAAAATTTAAAACAATTATATTAAAAAATCGGCAAATATCTGCAGTCCACCCGACTTAAACCGATAGATTTTCCGAAGGTGTGAAAACTTTGCATTCTCTGTTCTCCAAACATCGACATTTTTTTAAAAAATAAGCTTTTGCCAGTTGTTGTGCTGGGTCTCGAAAATAATTATATTTTAATGTGGGGAGGGGAGAAGGAAAACAACCAACTGCTATTAAAAAAATATTAAAATTTCATTAGCACTTCTAATGATTCTCCTCTTTTTTCATATTCTTCTTCCACCAACTATCCCCGCACCATATGCACCACGCATTCGTTTGCTGCCCTGAACTGATGTCTATACATGCAATCATCATTGGACCGTATAACAAACGTACCAAACGGCGAACCACCATTGAACCGAACCCGCTGCTGCCACAATGAACGCGTATCCCACACACAGACACAATGACACACCAATCGTCCGGGCATCCGGCAGAGAGTTGAGCTACATATTGCTGGCAGGCATTCTCATGTGTTATGCGGTCACTTTTGCTCTCGTCCTGAAGCCGACGAACATAGTGTGTGCCATCCAGAGGTAAGTGGTACATTTGTACATTTTCAGTAGAGTTTTTCTGTTTTTATCTGTTTTTCATTTATTTAGTTCCAAAGTGGAATTTCCCTTGAAACTCCACACCCTTGGTGTTGCTGGAGTGACTGTGTGGGGTGGCATTAAAATATCAGTGGTTTCTGACTGCCGGATTGTTATTTCGCCATTTGTAGTTTAAAGCGTTTTATGTGGTCTCTCTCTGGCTGGCAGAAATTGTACTTGTTCGGATTTACACAAATGCATGCGTTCTTTCGTAAAAAAAAAAAATGTCTGTTTACATAATGGCTCGTATCCGCAGAGGATTTGAAAAAGTATTTTCCTTATTATAATTTCGAATTGTTTCAAATGTTAATTTAAAGTTTTAACTGTGATTAGGTTTTGACAACTCAGCACAATTTGAAGTTGAAACTGCATTTTCTGTTATTACCCATTGCCCGTGGGCGAATAACAGGAGCATTTTTATGAGTTTTTGTAATTTTGAACAGCTTAAATTCAAGCGGAAATTTAAATTTAAAAGACTACGGAATTATTTTTATTTTAGCACCACCTGGATTTATGGTCACAATTGTCGTAAAAAAGAAAACAGTGCACCATAAATTCCATCACACGCCACATGAGTTCCATTACAATGTGGTGGTTTTAACAAACTTTTTAAATTCAAACTTTTTTTTTATGGCGAAAATGCAAAAATTGTTTGTTTACATTTTTATTGTCCACATCGTAAACATTTATTTCTATATTCTATTACCTTTTCTTCCTCTGCCAGATTTGCCGTAGGCTTCTGCTTCACGGTGGTCTATGCTGCCCTGCTAACCAAAACCAATCGCATTGCACGCATCTTCAAGGCGGGCAAGTCATCGGCCAAACGCCCCTCGTTCATTAGTCCGAAATCACAATTGGTGATATGTTCATTTTTCATATCTCTGCAGGTAAGATTTATTAGTTTCAACAATTTCTTTCCATTTCGCTTAATAAATAATTAATTTGTAATTTTTGAAATCTTTGTATGTTTGTATCCGCTTCCGCAGATAATAATTAATGGCGTTTGGATGTTGATAGCACCCTCGCATGCCATGCATCATTATCCGACACGCGAGGACAACCTCTTGGTGTGTGATTCTTATATCGATGCTTCATATGTCATCGCCTTTTTCTATCCCATTGTAATGATTGTGGTTTGCACCGTGTATGCGGTACTTACACGCAAAATACCGGAAGCTTTTAATGAATCGAAACATATCGGTAAGTGTACATTTGTTACGGTCCAAAAAGGGACGTGAAGAAGGATGTGGTGTTGTGGAGTGATGGGCAGTAAGGAGAAGGTGGTAGGCCCTGGCATACCAGGCACATACTGTCGAATGGAAAATCGACACGTTGGAGTGTATCCAGGCAAAGAGGATTAGGAACAACTGACGATAACCTCTTGAAAGTCATATTTCTCACCTGAATGACATGAGACGAGGGAAATAATCCACCGGTTACTACATGGAGTTCTACGCGAACGGGCTCCATAGATTATTGAGTCAACTTCAACTTGTATTTGGAAACCTTTCCGGCTTTATCGCTAGAGTGACAGTTGAGAATTCCTTAAAAGAATCGCATGGAATTAGGGATTTTCGAAACACCCGTGGCCTCAACTGTAGAATAATATTGGAGACGGTAGAAGTAATCGAAGAAGGGCAGACAACCACATTCAGTCTGTACACTCAAATCGTCGACCGTTGGATAAAGAAAATAAACCGAACTATGTATTTTAATCTAAATCGATTGAAAGGAAACAAGTGGACTCAGTGACATTGACACATACAAATCTGGGTAATCTTCTAAACTCGAAACGTATCACAGCATCCATTGCGTCAAAGATAAACCATACTAAGCTGTCTGAACGAAATCACCCTTGTCTGGATTGCTGGTCATGGGAAGCATAATGTTAACGATGCATTATCTTAAACACAGTCGAATTGTATCACCGAATTCATTCTCTTTGGTTAGTGCAAAGAGGACTTACAGCCAAGAGACGTGGAAGAAAACAAATGTACAGAACCAGCCGCGTAGACTCTGGCCCAGTCGCATGACAATCTTGGAAATCTTCTGAACTCGATTCGTATCGCAGCATCTCTTTCAGCGGTCAGTATGAAGATGGAAAAACGAAGTAGTTGGAACAACGGCAACATTGTATGGATCACTGGTTATAAGCGACTTATGGCAACGAGCGGCCAATCCTAGTCGCAGTCGAATCGTGTCACCGAATTATTAGGAAATAGTTTTGTTTTTGGGCGAGTTCTGAAAACCCTTTCGGAAATACTTTTTTGTTTGTGAGCCAATCTAACATCTGAGACACTTATCCAATTCCCATAACTGCCTCGCCACTGTAACCACCTTTTCTTTCCAGCCTTTGGTGTTATTTATATATATATATATTTTTTTGTTTCCTAATGATCCTTATCATTGTTTTATTTATATCAAATCTTTATTTATATGTTTTTTTTTGTTCTTATTACGACATCACATTTTATTTGCTCCCTTTCGTTCTGCCTCTTTGTTTGTAGGTTTTACCATGTACACCACCTGTGTCATTTGGCTGGCCTTTGTCCCCCTCTACTTTGGTACGGCCAATCATGTACCGCTGAGGATAACATCGATGTCGGTGACCATTAGTTTATCGGCAAGCGTAACAATTGCCTGTTTATTTTCACCAAAGGTAAGCAAACGGCAATCGTAACTAAATCGTTGTATAAACATATAAATGTGTGGGTAAAGAACGCCGGAGAATGTATGGGGTGGGCAGAGGTAGTGATAACAAACAACACATAACATATTTATGAGCTCAATTAAGAGCCATTGTCAGAATTGACAATAAATTTGTACCTCGTCGGGAACAAATGGCATATGGTGTTGAAACTATAAATTTTCGGCCAGATTGCCATTATTTTTTCTTTCGATAGTATAGTGTCCAATAAATCGAAGACGGACGTGCTCTCTTGTTGGCGACAAATTGATGTCGTAAAGCAAAATCGTAACTACGCCGTTAACTATGATAGTTCGATTTGTTTTCTAGATTTATGCTATGCTTTATTTATGGGAACGACCGCCACCTGATTCACGGGGAATATTAAGTAGCTTATACAACATCAGTACAAAGAAAGCCTATACAAACAATTCTACATGTATTGTAAGATAATCATTTATGTTAATAAATAGAACAATATGTAAATTAAATTTAAGAAATGTATATATTACATTTTTAAAAATTTAAATGCCTCTCTAGCAATCTTAATATTGAAAAAATGTATCAAAGGAAAAGATGCCTATGGCAAAAGAACAAATAGGTATCAATTCTCACCGATAAGGCATGGTGCAGTTATCCCCCGATATTGTAAATTTAGACAAGACATTACAGTTATAAGCAATTTCTTGTTCATAGATTTAAAATATATCTCACATGGTTTAAAAAAAAATGCTCAATAAATTTAAACTTAACTTAATTTTAAAAACAAGTGAAATCAGAGAATACTACGGAGTCAATTGCCTTTTTGAAACTTAACTTAATTTAATTTTAAAAACAAGTAAAATCAGAGAATACTACGGAGTCAATTGCCTTTTTGAAACTTAACTTAATTTAATTTGAAAAACAAGAAAAATCAGAGAATACTACTGAGTCAATTGCGTATTTGGAATGGAGAGATTATTATTTATATAGATATACATAGAGATTGTTACTATCGCATTTCCTATTTCAAATCCTACCTGTTATTTTGTTTGTATTTGGTTACAAATTAAATATAGTTTCGTATGAGTAATCATTTTAATCTTTTCTGTATCTTTTCTCCAGCTGTATATAATTTTAATACGCCCCGAGCGCAATGTCCGCCAGAGTATGATGCCGCCACGCTACAACAATATGCATCGTACCGCCAATACTGGGCCCTCGTCAATGATGGCCGCTGCCGTCGTCACAGCAGCCACCTGTGCACAGGAGGAGAAAATCCAAAAACATATCACTCCCACAAACACCGAGAACAACAGTGTCCAACAGAAGAAGAAACTTTGCGAAATGGCCACGCAGACCATAACGATATCGAGTATTTTCACCAATCTGGATAGCAGCACCTACCAGCAAATACCGTACGCCGATCAATATGTGCCAAACAACAATCACAACGACAAAGAACAACAACAACTGCCGTCACATTGTGACACTGCCTCGCTGGCCAACGAGGCCCAGGTGGTGGCGAACAACAACAAAATCAATCAACAGCAACACTGTGCAAATGTGGCCAACTGCACCACCGTGGCCGCGGCCTGTGTGACAAATGTCATGGCCAGCACGGTGAATGGAATGGTGTGTGCTACAACGTCACCGCCCAATGTGCTGAGCAGTAATCATGTAATGGTGGCGACGAGTGCGACACAACACAACAACGAACCCAGTGTGCCGACGGCGGCGGCGTCATTTAAAGCGAACACGGTGTTGACCACCAGCTTATAGCCCTTACAGGGACCTCATATTGTTGGCGAGACAGCAGCACTGCCACCAACAACGGCATGTGCCACTTTGGCAGCAGCCGCAGCTATACTAACCAATGTCGCAAATGCTGAGCAACATGTTGATAAACATTTGAGTGTTTCCGCATCCAAGTCTTCGGATAATTTAAGCAAACACCACACTGAGAATGGCAACAGATCAGGTGGCGGACCAGCAGTATTGGCGGCCATGGACAGCGGCAGCCTGTCGTCGTCGTCACGTAACGGTTCCACCAAAGGTTCACAATCCAGTAATAATAATGTAAGTCCTCTTAATCCCCCCTTAAGTCGTGAAAGCAGTACGGGCAAAAAACGCTGTGCTATACCTGTATAGGATACCACCGCCAAATGCCGCAAAGTCTTAGGGGTTAGGATAGCAGGACAGCAGACTAGTCTTGCATGGTAACGACTACAGTTGTATCTGTTTAAGATATCCCCTTTAAAAGAAAAATAGCTATTGATGGAGTTTTGTAATACTAATCGATATAAGTGTGTGTTGTATATAAATAAGTACGTAAGTAAGTAAGACATGACTGCTTGATTATTTTTATTTCTGTTTGGTATTTCTAAGTAAGTTTACATATATAGGAAATAATTTGTGAAGCCCCCCAAACATTGGGGGTACTAATGGCATTAGGTAAAGACCTGTTGTACATTTTATTTTGTAAGCGATGAACAACTGTGTTCCCGTCTTTAAATTAGTTAGTTGAAAAATGAGTATGATTAGGTTAGGTTAATGTCAGTCAGTCAGCCAGTTAGTCGGTCGGTATGGTTATGATCTCTCTCGCTTCCAAGAAAAACCAAAAAATATAACTTTTTTATACGATTGTAAGATGTTTATGTTTATGTTCCATTTTAATTAGTTTAATTTTCAATCTGTTTAATTCAATCTTTTTGTATTAGGAAGTATGTTTAACAATTGTCAAAAAAAAGTTTTTTAAACAGGCCACCGCGTTACTTTTTGGCCACAGTTGCACTGGTAGCCTCTCATAAAATAAGTTTATTTAAGAACATGTCAGTCGGTACCATTGCCTCTCCTCAAAGTCTGCGGCTGAAAAGGCATTACTGTGGCCTTTTTAAATGTCAAGCGAATGCTTTCAATTTCATGCAAATGAGATTGTGATGGGAAAACTTTATTGAACACATCTGGGTTTTGACTTTTTATAGACTTTGCGCAAAAATCGCAACATTATCTCTCTGTAAAGAGTCGTCTAGTTCAAAATAGTTTAAAATCGTATGTCCGATTTTCACGACTTTTTGCAGAAAGATAATATTGCGGTTTTTGCACACCACTTCCTCGTTTATTAGAGACTCTATGAGAAGTTATCTATCAGCCCGATTCTGAATACTCCCGGGGAGATAATTCCCGGGGAATTTACTTTCTTTCGAAAACATTATCATCCTATTCTAAACAAACCGAGCGAATAATAATAAGGGACATACAATTTCGATTATTCGGAGTCAGATGATTCGTTTGTTTCCCGGTCAGTTAAGAATGGGAGGATTTTTTTCTCGGAAAAATGTAAATTCCCCGGGAATTATCTCGCCGGGCGTATTCAGAATCGGGCTGTATATGTTTCTCTAGGTTTCTAAGGAACAAGCCGAGTATTCGGATTAATATTGTGTGACCTTATGTCACCTTATACAACAAATTCGTCTCTTGAAATCAGGCATTTAATTTGTTATAACTGGAAAACTACTCGTCCGATTTGTTTGAAACTTACTTACTTATTTCCCTTCACATTCCATGAAGGAACAGGCGGGCAACTTCTCTCGAATCAGTGAGCTGTGTACGATATAATTTGTATACTCACTGACCGGGACCTACTGTTTAAAGTCGGCTTCGAACGGCTAATGTTTTTCTAGAGAAGTTTTGGATGGCTTAGAGATTACTCTCTTACTGTAATGTCGCCAACATTTACGAAGTGGAAACAGCCACTGACAAATGTTTGATGGGTTTACCCGGGTTTCGAACTGGGGTTCTTCAGTGTGATAGTCGCACACACTACCTACCACACCACGGCTGTCAACATTTGTTTGAAATACATTTTGAAAAATTCACTTCTAGATTACATTTAATATGTTTTGCTGCCTTTTAATCTGACCCGATTTACATGATGACTTTTTGGTTGATTTTAAACTCATAATTTTCATGTTGGTTGGCGGATGCCGTGATTCCTAACTGATTTCCGCCTGTTCCCAACTGATTTCCACCAGAGATATTGTCCAGAGGAAAATTTAAAAATTGCGAACCTATTTTTGATCTATGACTATCGTCACATGAATACGACTGGGTTTGAGAGATAGGAATCAAATTAAAGAAATACACATACCTTTGGAATAGTTGAAATCTACTCGTATTTAAAGCCCAGAAAGAGGGCGGTATTTCTAGTTGAAAAAGAAATTCAATTGAATATTTAACAATTGTAAATTGATTATTAAATCTGTATCGGTCATTTTCGCAATCAAATATTTTTCTTTAATTCAAATTCAAATGAACTATAGAAAATGAAATCTCTTTCAGAAAAGTATTTGTAATTTAAAAAAAAACTCGATTGAATATTTAACAATTGTAAATTCATTATTATATTTATTAAATCTGTATCGATGATTTTCGGAATCAACTATTTTTCTTTTAATTTAAATTCAAAAAAGTTTACAAAACTTTGGAAAAGTAAGAAAACTATCTCCCTGGGAGAGGAAAGTATTTGTAATTAAAAAACAAAAAAATTCAATTGAATATTAAACAATTGTAAATCTTTTTTTATATTTATTACAACGGTATCTATCATTTTGTTTTCGTTGTACTCTAATCGAAAGACAATTGTATTCTTTATGTTGCTTCTGAGCCCAGCAACATAATGAATTGAATTGTTTGTTATGGCTAAATAAACAAAACAAAAAAACGAACTATCCAAAAAATTAGCTCAATAACTAAACTTCCAATATAAAAATCAAAAAAACTATGCCCTCTATCCGAAATCTCAAAGAAAAACGTTTGGTTTTTGGTTGTAAATATTAAAATAAAAAAAAAAAAAACGTATGTTTAACAAAACTGTATGTATATAACACTAAATGAATATTTCGTAAATTACAATAATGTTTTACTCTATACGATTAATATATAATGTTGATATATACTATATATAAAAATTATATCTAATCTTAACTGTAGGTATAACATTAATACTTTTTTTTTCGTAATTACTGTGCCACTCTAAATAACATTTAGTCAACTGTTGAATATTAAACTCGAAACTGTGTATAAAACGAATGTGTTAAAGTAATTAAAAAATGTACGTTTTAAATCGAATATTGGGTTGAAAGCCGATTTAAAAAAAGCTAACATTAAAACAAAATACACTTACTGACAGGTAACTGTATTTGAAGACAAATGAACTGTAAGAAATTCTTTGATTTTTTTTAATAAGTAAAGGAATTATTTTGAAATATTTTTCTTTACATATATGTTTTATTTTCCGATACCTGTCGCTGCTTGCAACGCTTTCCTTTGTACATACATATATCACACAGGCCAAGGGTCGAAACAGTAATGAACAGCCACTATACAATGCTCCCCTAAGTATGCGAATGATACAAATTTGAATTTCAGTTGATAAATCTTACGTTTACAACCTTCCGCGCTTTTTCATAATATTATTTAAGAAGAAACTATTATTCACCTCAAAAAGCATTGAAGATAAAAGTCAAAAAATAATGTGAATCTCTTTTTTTTTAAATTTACTTCAGCAAAATCGTCCAGTTCGTTTTCGTGTTATGATAATTCCAGTTAAAGGAAATTTTAAAAAAAAATTTAATGAAAACATTATTTTTTTGCATTTATTCAATAACATAAAGTCAAACAAATATTGTTCCGAAACTAAAGGGTTGTCCATTTCTTTCAATTTTTCAGTTCATCTTTACTTCTTTTGTTATTTACATAATTTTGCTTTGTTATGAGATCTTATCAGTACAGATATTACTACAAATTAGTTTTAGAGTCTGCGACCTTAATACAAGTTTACTTATTAAAAGATGTGTAAAAGAAAAAGCAGGAGAACAACTTTTTCTTACTCCAGTCTGTCATAGTAAACTTTAATGTAAACCATTTTCATACTTGGGGGACCTTAGGCATCAAATCTTTACAGTGGTTATTACTTACACATTTATTTTTGTTTCGTTTCATTTTGTTGCCCTGTGTAATTATTTTAAAAAGCAATTTCTTCACACTGGAAACCGAATATCTGGATATAGCAAAATGTTGAAATAAAATATATATTCGAATATGGAGTATACGTATGTTATTGATACACATAAAATTAAACACAATTGTTGGTTAGTTTAAATGAAATTTACTACAATACCACACAACTTAGGAAGTCTTTTTATAAAAAAAAAAAACACCCACCCTCCCTATGGAAAAACTTCAATGGAAGGAATAGATAAATATGCAATTCATGTATTTTTATTTTGTACATACAGAATACATGAAATCTATCCAATTCGATTAATGTGAAGTCCAACCCAAAACCGATGCAAAAATAGAAATTTACATTGTAAAAGCAAACACAACCAACAGCAACAAATTGATTAAACCAACTCAAAAAACCAAAGAAGAAGAATAAAACTTTAAAAGTTTCTCAGTTATGTATACTTTAAATTTAATAACAAAATCTAGAAAAACCAAATGAAATTGTATTTAAATGGAAACAAAAAAACCAAAACGAAATCACTGCAAACAAAAGTACAGAAAATATATAACGAAAACAAAAAAAACGACAAGCATCACTACAAGAAATATTTTAACAAATTGATATTGTTATTAAATGAAAATAATTTAGAGAATGAATTCAGAAAAATCGTCAAACGTATATATGCATATATATATATATATAGCATATTATATTTCTATGTATGTAAGTACTCGTATTTATACATAAGTATTGTAACATTTATGGACACAAAGAGATTACACAAGAAACAAAATCTTAAAGATACATAAACAAATAATTTAATATTGAATAAAAACAAATTAAATGTATTCGAACAAAAACATCAACACAATTGTTTTATTCTAATAGACATTTTAACCAAAGGCATACAAGAGATGGGACAGTTATTCAAAAGTAAGTACACATTTCATGCAGCCACTTGAGGAATGATTTTGGATAAATTTCGAAAAGAGTTTCTTTTCAAAAATTCAAATTAAATACATATTTTGAAAGGGAATTTATCATTGATTTATAAAGCTATGCAGTAAACGGTCTACAATTTATGATTGATAAATGACGTCTAGCAATTGTCCCCCCGGTGTCGATTGTGTTGATACATTTTCATTGTCACTTCGCCGAAGTCTTGTCTGGATATCGGCGCATATCACAACCAATGTTGTCTTTCAATTATGAGATCTTTGCACTCTGACGCCTGAGTGACATCCGATCCTCAGTAAAAATAGTAAGTAGTGACCTCTCCAAATCATTTACAAGAGGTCTCCAACAAAATTACATCTTATCGTGCAACTTCTTCAACTTACTGCAACTTCCAGAGATAGCTCTACGTTTACTCTGCAAATGGCTACAAGTCTCATCTCTATAGCTTACTTCTTTACCGAGTTATGAAGTTTTTTACTAAGTCACACAACAAATAAACCCCTTCGTTGTTTATGGGTGCCTGGTATCTGAAAATAGAACAAATTTCTCTACCACAGTGCGGACAGTGACTGCTTTTATTTATTTTTGATAGCAAATCAAAGCATAATGTTAGGAATGCATATAAACATGCCAGCCCTAAAGTATGCTCTGAATATTGTCTAATTTACAAGAACACACACACGCACTCACATATGAAATCAAAAACCAAACACCACAAACCAGTCAATTTTCCATTTTCTGATACCAGGCGCCCAGAAATTTGTAGTAGGTGTTTTGTGCATGTTATTCAAATTGAAAACGCTATAACTCGATAACGACTGCAGCTATTGAGATGCAACTTTTACCCTGAGTTAGAGTAAAGGCCGGGCTATCGGATGTATATAGTATGCCACGCCCACATTTACGCCTACCAATTTAAATTCACTGAAATCAACTAAGAAATGTTATATCTTCGAAACTGTTACGTTTAGATTTATGATTTGTGCCAGTGGACTGTAGCCCAGTCCACGGTGAGTGCTAAACAGAAAACGGTGAGCAAATTGTTTTTGTATTTTCATAGATTCGTCCTAACAAAGATTTTTTAAATTTGTATTAAAACGAGGGATTTTTTTGTTGTTTTATTCCATTTCAAATTCGAAGCACCCTTTATATAACAATCGGCGGCCACTTGCCGGTACTACGGCAAACAAAAAATGCTTATACAGGGTACTCTTTCCTTGCGGGCACCTCTCATAAACGGACACTTTTTTCCGTACCTATCGGCTTTAGTGTTCTTTTGTACTTCTCTCATAAGTGGACAAAATGCTCAGTCCCTTTGGTGTCCGCTTATAAGAGAGTACACTGTTTATGGCAAAATTCTGCCTACTTAAGAACCATGAAAAGTTTTTTGTCTACTGAAATGGTTAACAATTTGGGAAATATTTTTGAAAAATATACAATTGAACTATGTTTAATGTTAATCCTTAAAACGTATTATCTTTCAAGAAGTCGAAAATGTTTACTACATCAGAAGTATTAACCCTTTGGCGTGCTACACATCATATGAAGTGTCGAATATATTCGACAAATCCACGGAAAGGGTTAATGTTTTGATGATAATGTTTTTGATGCAATTGATGTTTGTTTTTAAATGCTTCTACAATTTATTGTGTGCTAACTAAAAATGAATTAATTTGTGCCCAAAATAATTGATTCGCCTGCTGTCAAAGAAATTTGTTTCACTGACAGGGGAATGCCTGCGTATGTGGATGAGCTCAAACTGCTAATTTTAACATTCATCGAAGCGGGCAATGACACATCAAAATTGCTGGCCAAGTCCACACTGTAAGAGCCTTCACCGAAATTGGCCACCAACACTAAAGTCTCGTCGCCGGGCATGTATCTGTCATATACAACATAATTGAAAACAGGAAAATCTACATAAATGTCCATTCACTTACCTCTTCAATACAAACACACCATCGTTTAAAGCCTTGTACTTATACATACCCTCTTGCAAAGTTTTCGAAGACTTTCTCAAACTCACCAAGCCTTTGTAAATTTTCAGATGAGACTGGTCAGCCGAATTTTCCGCCTCCACATTAACCGTCTGATAGCCCTCGGCCAAAGGAAGCCATGTTTTGACGGCCGTTGAGAAACCGGCATTTTTATTAGCATTCCATTGAAAGGGGGTACGACAAGGATCGCGGGTGAATTTCTCATAAGTCTCCGGACTGGAATTGCAAGCGGCCGGATCAACAGATTCATCCCAGGATATTTCACCATCCGTCATGCCCAACTCTTCGCCCTGATAGGTGACACTGGCGCCGGGCAACATCATGACCAACATATTCATGGCATCAATATTGCGTACACCGTAACGACTGGCAGCACGCCTCTGATCATGATTGCCGATTACCCAATTGGCCGTACGACCAGCCGGCATATTCTTCAGCCAATTATCCACCGCCTTTTGGATTTTGGGAGCGCTGACACCCGAGGCCAATTCGGTTATCATGTTGAAATTGAATGGCAATTCGGCGCCCTCGACACTGGAGTTGCCATACATTTGCATGGTGAACCATGTGGGAGCATAGGTTTCAATTAAAAGAACTCGTGTGTCTCCCCCGTGTATACGCTGATAGTCATCCATGACCTGACGCCACTGATAGACCATGTCTATGGTCTCCGGTTGATTTTCAATTAAGTCCGTCTTCAAGTAGGTGCGATCTTGCGTATCGTCTGTCAGACCGCTGACCTCCTCGTCGGGATATATACCATTGGCATTGGGTTCAACTTCAAACAACATAGGCACAGCATCAATGCGGAAACCAGCCACACCCTGATCCAACCAATATCGTAAGATGCGTTTCATTTGTTCCACAACATCGGGATTGCGATAGTTGAGATCGGCCTGCTGCACCACATACTGATGCAGATAGTATTGCTGCCGTGGCTCGTTCCATTCCCAGGCACTGCCGCGGAACGACTGCAACCAGTTACTTGGCGGCTGTCTTTGACCATTTGCGTCGACCTTAGCATCGGCCCACACATAAAAATCCTCATAGCCCTTTTCCCGTTTCTCCGACTTCTTGAACCATTCGTTTTCGGTACTCGAATGATTGGGCACAAAATCCAGAATGATTTTCAAATCCAATTCCTTAGCTTTTTTGGTTAAAGCTCGAAAATCATCCAGCGTACCGTACTCCGGCTGGATTTCATAGAAATTCGAAATGTCATAACCGAAATCCACCATGGGCGAGGCAAATATGGGCGACAGCCAGGCTGCCGTCACCCCAATGTCCTTGAGGTAATCCAATTTCGAAGCAATGCCATTCAGATCGCCTATGCCATCACCATCTGAATCCATAAAGGAACGGGGATAGATCTGATAGAATTGTGCACTCTCCCACCAGTCCTTTGATGAGGTTTCCGCATCGCGATCCTGACACTGATTGGAAGTGGGTACAATGACCAGAAGACCAATGGCTGCCGTCCACAGTGCATGTGCTTTGACCATTTTTGCGAGACTAGTTGTGGACGCCTCTCGCTATATTAAATATATACAATTGTTGGAGTAAATTGTGAATGTGAAAAATGTCGATATTATCTGTAAGAACCACAGTAAGTGACTGATAAAGATAACCGCAGTAATTGATCATCAAGTGTAGGTAAATACTCCACACTGTTTGGGCTCTTCCCTATTCGGTATCTAGGTAGTGAGTATAGAAATTATCAACATGGCCCGCTAAACGAACCGGAGCTAAACGAACCGAAGAGTTTATTTCGTCTGTCCCTTCCATTCCCATAATTCGAAATGATTCCACAAAAGTAGCTAATGCGGACTGAGAGAAAAGCCATGTCCATCAATTGGATCAAAAATGATTTTAACATTTATTGTAGAATTTAATTTGTTCCTAAAACAACAGCTTCGCCGGCAGCCAATGACATCGAACTGACTGAAAGTGAAATGCCTTCGTTTTTGGACGAACTCAAACTGCTTATTTTAACTTTCATCGCTGTGGGTAGTGTAACATCAAAATCACTGGCTATGTTGACATTATACGCGCCTTCACCAAAATTCGCCACAAACACCAAAGCCTCTTCGCCCGCCAAATATCTGAAAGGGGACATGGATATAAATAGAATTCTGACACAACTTCAATCACTTACCTTTTCACAACGAATACACCGTCGTTCAGCGCCTTGTACTTGTACGAACCCAGTTGCAAGGTTTTCGAAGACTTCCTCAAATTCACCAAGGCCTTGTAAATTTTCAGATGCGAATTGTCGGCCGAATTTTCCGCCTCCACATTAACCGTCTGATAGCCCTCGGCTAAAGGAAGCCACGTTTTGGCGGCCGTTGAGAAACCGGCATTTGCCTTAGCATTCCATTGGAAGGGTGTACGGCAGGGGTCACGGGTGAATTTCTCAAAAATATCCGGTCTAGAATTGCAAGCGGCCGGATCAACAGTTTCATCCCAGGATATTTCACCATCCGTCATGCCCAGCTCTTCGCCCTGATAGGTGACACTGGCGCCGGGCAACATGATGACCAACATATTCATGGCATCAATATTGCGTACACCGTAACGACTGGCAGCTCGCCTCTGATCATGATTACCGATTACCCAATTGGCCGTACGACCAGCCGGCATATTCTTAAGCCAATTATCCACCGCCTTTTGGATTTTGGGTGCGGTAACATCCGTGCCTATTTCTGTTATCAAATTAAAATTGAATGGCAGTTCGGCACCCTCAACGCTGGCATTGCCATACATTTGCATGGTGTACCAGGGTGGAGCATACGTTTCGATCAGTAGCACTGGTGTGTCTCCCCCGTGTATACGCTGATAGTCATCCATGACCTGACGCCACTGATAGACCATGTCTATGGTCTCGGGTTGATTTTCCACTAAGTTCATTTTAAAATAGCTCCGATCATCTTTGTCGTCTGTCAGACCGCTGACCTCCTGGTCGGGATATATGCCATTTGAATCCGACTCCACCTCAAACAGAACGGGCACGGCATCTATACGAAAACCATCCACACCCTGATCCAGCCAAAATCTCAATATTCGTTTCATTTGTTCGACAACATCGGGATTGCGATAGTTGAGATCGGCCTGCTGCACAGCGAACTGATGCAGATAGTATTGCTGTCTTTGGTCATTCCATTGCCAGGCACTGCCGCGAAAACCAGACAGCCAGTTGCTCGGCGGTTGCCTTTGCCCATTAGCATCGATTTTGCCATTGGACCATACATAGTAGTCTTCGTAGCCTTTCTCGCGATTCACTGACTTGCCGAACCAGACATGTTCGGTACTCGAATGATTCGGGACAAAGTCGAGAATAATCCTTAAGCCCAACCTTTTGGCCTTCTCAACCAAAGCCCTGAAATCATCTAGGCTACCATACTCAGGCTGGATTTCGTAAAAATTCGAAATGTCATAACCGAAATCCACCATGGGCGAGGCAAATATGGGTGACAGCCAGGCTGCCGTCACCCCAATGTCCTTGAGATATTCCAATTTCGAAGTGATGCCATTCAGATCGCCTATGCCATCACCGTCTGAGTCCATAAACGAACGGGGATAGATCTGATAGAATTGGGCATTCTCCCACCAGTCTTTTGTGATGCCTGTCGTAGTAGTCGAGTCCTGGCACTGATGAGACCTTTGAATCATCACCAGAGCGGCGATAATAACCACGCGTGCTGTTAGTCTTTCGAACATTTTTACTTAACGAATATTTCACAGAGTTTATATACTCCAAGTGAAGATAATAGTTTTGTAACAGTCATTTGTGAGGACCACTGCTGACTGATAAAGAACATTGAAATAATTGCATGCGCCAACTACTTAATCCGTATGTAAATGAAACTGTCAAGTGTAAACAGAACACTCCATAATGTTTGCAAAACAAAAGTGGAGTGTCATTGCTAAATTTTGAGGAGCATGTTCTGAGGACCATTGAATTGTTTCTTTTTAATTTCCTCGTTTATATCGTGGCACAATAACAGAACAACAAAAACTCAGATACAACCCTGGGTGTTTTGAGAGTCAAATTCTGATGAAATGGCAGACTGCAGACAGTTACAACTCATGATGTTAAGACAGATTTTACACTTTATTTCAGTTAATTCAAAATTTACTTTGTTACCTAAACAAAGGCTTCGCCGTTATCAAATTAAAATTGAATGGCAATTCTGCACCCTCAACACTGGCATTGCCATACATTTTCATGGTGTACGAGGGCGGAGCATATGTTTCGATCAGTAGCACTGGTGTGTCTCCCCCGTGTATACGCTGATAGTCGTCCATGACCTGACGCCACTGATAGACCATGTCTATGGTCTCGGGTTGATTTTCAATTAAGTCCGTCTTCAAGTAGGTACGATCTTGCGTATCGTCTGTCAGACCGCTGACCTCCTCGTCGGGATATATACCATTGGCATTGGGTTCTACTTCAAACAGACACACCCTGATCCAACCAATATCTAAGGACACGCTTCATTTGTTCCACAACATCGGGATTACGATAGTTGAGATCAGCCTGCTGCACAGCGAACTGAAGCAAGGTAGTATTGCTGTCTTTGCTCATTCCATTCCCAGGCACTGCCGCGAAAACCCTGCAGCCAATTACTTGGCGGCTGTCTTTGACCATTGGCGTCGACTTTAGCATCGGCCCACACATAAAAGTCCTCATAGCCCTATTCGCGATTCACCGACTTCTTGAACCATTCATTTTCGGTACTCGAATGATTGGGCACAAAATCCAGGATAACTTTTAAACCCAACCCTTTGGCTTTCTTGACCAAAGCTCGGAAGTCATCAAGGGTAACATACTCGGGCTGGATAGCGTAAAAATTCGAAATGTCATAGCCAAAATCGACCATGGGCGAGGAAAATATAGGCGACAACCAGGCTGCCGTCACCCCAATGTCCTTGAGATATTCCAATTTCGAAGTGATGCCATTTAAATCGCCAATGCCATCACCATCAGAGTCCATAAAAGAACGGGGATAGATCTGATAGAATTGTGCGTTTTCCCACCAATCCTTCGTGGCATCTGCGGTTGATGGGTTCTTACACTGGAGGGATGAGCGAACCATCAGCAGAAGGGCGATCGCCGCCACGCGTATTGTTACTCTTCCGTTCATTTTCAATAAACTACGTTCATTCGTTCAGATATTTTCGAGAATATTTGTTGTCACTGCACACGAAGTGCTAGGATTAGTGACGACCAATGATAAAAGCAATCGAGCAAATGTAATGCGCAAACTAATCCTGGTATTAATAAAAGATTGCGCTGTATAAATAAAAACTCATGACACTGCTTATAAAAAAAACAGAATCATTACCTTATACAATATTAAAGATATATTTTGACCTGATAGGAATGAAAAACTGCGATATATTCTATAGCTCTCATGACATTTAACCAACCAACTTCATCTTCTCTGTTTTCACAGATGCTCTTCAAAATTTATTAAGTCCACCTATTCTCACTTCACTTTACATTTCATTTCAATTTAATTTGTTCCCAAAACAATTGCTTCGCCGGCAGCCAAAGATATCGGGTTGATTGACAGCGGAACGCCTTCGTATTTCGACGAACTCATACTGCTTATTTTCACTTTCATCGTTGAGGGTAGTGTCGAATCAAAGTTGCTGGCTATATTCACATTGTATGAGCCTTCACCAAAATTCGCCACAAACACCAAAGTCTCTTCGCCCGGCAAATATCTGAAAAATGAGGATTAGAATAAGAATTCTTAAATTTCTGCAAACATTTCTGGCTTACCTCTTCACTACGAACACACCATCGTTCAAGGCCTTGTATTTGTACGACCCATCTTGCAAGGTTTTCGATGTTTTCCTTAAATTTACCACCGCTTTGTAAATTGATAGATGCGACTTTGCGGACGCACTTTCCGCCTCCACATTGAGCGTTTCGTATTGTGGTGCCAGGGGAAGCCACGTTTTGGCGGCTGTTGAAAAACCGGCATTTGCCTTAGCATTCCATTGGAAGGGTGTACGGCAGGGGTCACGGGTGAATTTCTCATAAATATCGGGGTTAGAATTGCAACCGGCCGGGTCAACCGTATCGTCCCAGGAAATCTCGCCATCGACCATGCCCAGCTCTTCACCCTGATAGGTGACACTGGCGCCGGGCAACATCATGACCAACAAATTCATGGCATCTGTATTGCGAACGCCGTAACGGCTGGCAGCACGTCTCTGATCATGATTGCCGATTACCCAATTGGCCGTACGACCAGCCGGCATATTCTTGAGCCAGTTGTCCACAGCTTGTTGAATCTTGGGGGCGGTCAGTCCTGAGGCCAGTTGATTTATCAGATTAAAATTGAATGGTAGTTCGGCACCCTCAACGCTGGCATTGCCATACATTTGCATGGTGTACCATGGAGGGGCGTATGTTTCGATCAGTAGAACCGGGGTGTCACCACCATGCACACGTTGATAGTCGTCCATCACCTTACGCCATTGGTAGACCATGTCTATGGTCTCCGGTTGATTTTCAATCAAATCGGATTTTAAATAGGTTCGATCATCTTTGTCGTCGGTTTGGCCGCTGACTTCCTCGTCCGGATATATGCCATTTCCATCGGACTCCACCTCGAAAAGCAGAGGAACAGCATCAATACGAAAACCAGCCACTCCCTGATCCAGCCAATATCTTAGGACCCGCTTCATCTGTTCCACAACAGCGGGATTGCGATAGTTTAGATCGGCCTGCTGCACAGCGAACTGATGCAGGTAGTACTGCTGCCTTTGCTCATTCCATTCCCAGGCACTGCCACGGAAACACTGCAACCAGTTGCTTGGCGGCTGTCGTTGTCCATTGGCGTCCACCTTGCCATTCGACCAAACATAAAAATCTTCATAGCCCCTCTCGCGGTTAACCGACTTCTTGAACCATTCATTTTCGGTACTCGAGTGATTGGGCACAAAATCCAGAATAATTTTCACACCCAATCCTTTGGCTTTCTCAATTAGGGCCCTGAAATCATCCAGTGTACCGTAGTCGGGCTGAATTTCGTAGAAATTCGAAATATCATAACCAAAATCGACCATGGGCGAGGCAAAAATGGGTGACAGCCATGTGGCCGTTACACCAATATCCCTGAGATACTCCAGTTTCGAGGCAATACCATTAAGATCGCCTATACCGTCGCCATCGGAGTCCATAAAGGAACGGGGATAAATCTGATAGAACTGAGCGTTCTCATACCAATCTTTGGTGGTGCCCGTCATACCCGGGTCCTGACACTGATGGGATGTGTGCACCATCACCAGCAGGGCGATGACAACCGCCCGTAGTATTTGTCTTCCGGCCATTTTAACCAAACTAATGTTCCAGCGAAGTGCAGGTATTAACGTTTATATACTGCGGCCCATCAATGTGTGTAAGTAAGTGCGTTCAGAGATATCTTCAAGAATGCATTTTTGCCCATGCTGTCGAGTGCCACCATTGAGATAATTGCATGTTCCCTCAGTCTTATCCCTAGAAGTATTAATGACAGCGTTAAGTGGAGAAAAAACACTTGGAAATATGGAGACAGTGCCTAGCGCAATGCTAAATATAAAGAGGTTGTCGTCTTCGGGATCGTTCAGCAGAGGTATGCGACAAAGGTAAGCACTCTGGCGCTTCGTTTTGTTTGTATTGAACTTGTTTGTATTGATTTTGCGGGGAATGAAGTGATCACGTTGAAGAGACGCATTCTGTCGCCCACAATTAGCGGCTGTTTTGAGAAATACCCTGAAGGTAATTAGTAATCTGGTAGTCCGTGGGTAGTCAGGAGTCCTTTGTATTAATCCCGGGAAAAGAAAAGGTGACCGAATATTTCTTTTATCCCGACAAATGTGTGTTTCATTATTCATTGTTCAATGAAACTATGGATCACAACAATATTTTTATAAAATTCGAACTTTGGAAACCTTTTAATTCTGCCATCAATAACATTAACAAATTCCGGGGAAATGTCTTCATCTTGATTTTTCGAAAACTGCCTTGCTTTTCTCAACCCCCCTAAAGTGTCAACATCTTTTGTGACCCTTTTTAATTACAGAAAAAAGAGCACACTTCTTCACTTAACTTATTTTCGATAGCAGAAAAACAAAAACAACAAAAGTAAAACAAAATATCAATTTTATTCAACTTTCTGCCGATTTTCCACAGCTAATGAATTGCATTAAAAGGAGAAAAAAAAAATCGACAATACAGGCAGGTTCTCTTCTACACGTGCCTGTAACATTGAAGCATTTGGAAAAAACTCCGAATATTTACCACACCCACAAAACGGCAAAGAGGGACTGTTGCCAATGTTACTGCAAACCCAAAGTATAAATAAACATTTAAATTTCATAAGAAAATTAAACACACAAACCCAGACAAGATAAACACATCTCGCTTATTGCTTAGTAAAGATTTCTATGATTCTAAGGATATGAACACACTTTTGACAATCTGTTTACATTACCACCTACCGGCAGGCGCACAGATATTCCGCTGTTGTCGCGTGTGGAGATTCCTCCGCCGTATTCCAATTCTCGATTGTGTGGTTGGTATTGGCTTCACTTTTTCTTAATTTCATATTTAGATTTTCCAAATAATTTCCACTCTTATGAGTCAAGTGTGATGGGGAACATATGGGACATTAAGCAAAATAAGACGGGGAACACAGTTTACTTAATTGTGCATATTTTGGATCGCTATAATCGTGAAACAGAGGCTGAAATAAGAGAGTTTATTTAAAAACAGCTCGGCACACGACATAAACCAGGTGAGTCCTTCACTGTCTAATTCAATAGTCAAATTTTGTTACTTCGGCGGCCCGTTTAGAAAAATTACTTAAATAATACACTAGTTACAGATATTTTGAGCTGTGTTGATTTTACTGTATTGTGGTGAAAAAATTCTAAATTTGCTGGGTTTGAAATTTTGGTCCAGACTCTAATTCCATCGGCCATGGGTCTGTAACTGTAACAATAATATAAAGTAGAGCCATGCAAACAGCTGATTAAATTTTTTTTCATTTCGACAGAATTTTGATTGTCGAACTCATTGTTTATTTTTTCTCAAATGTCGAATACAATTTTCGTAAATTATATTAAATTATTTATGTATTAGTGAAAACAACAAAAATTATTTTTTTTGTAAAAAAAATTGATTTCTTTTTATAAATTTTTTTTATTTTTTTTGTAAAAGTTGGATTTTTTTTTGACAAAAATTTTTAATTAAATTAAATTTTTTCTTTTTGAAAAAAAAAATTTTTTTTTTTTTTGAAATTTTTTTTATTTTTTTTTAGAATTTTTTTTTTTTTGAAAAAAAAAGTTTTTTTTTATTTTTTAAAAAAAATTTTTTTTTTTTCATTATATTTTATAAAGAAAACCATGGGAAGACGGGAAGCAGTCTAAACAAATTCACGATTCCCAGGAGTTAAACCCTAAATCTCAAACAAGTACTGGTCCCCAATTATATAAACTTGGCCATAGAAAGCACTGTACATCTCCAAATTGAAAGTCGTGGAACATGGAACACTTTGCAATCGCATGGTGGTTGCTAAAGCCTTACTCATCCCACTTTGCTGGATCATACCCCTCTTCAGTTTTCCGGCGTTGAGTGTCTTGTGTTTTTATGTTGAGTTTGTTTGTTTTTCTTTTCAAAATTCCAAACCAAATACACTTTAGGCGAAAAATGCTATTATACCTGATAATTGTTTAAAGGTGTACGCGTTGATAATATTCCCGGCCACAGAATGTAATTTGGTGTTAGTCACATGTGGTTAAGCAATTTCCTTTAAATGAGACAATGCCACACATACACTCTACTGCAATATTTACACACTCATACTCACATAGAGAATGATACCGAGAGAAAGACTGGCTGTGTGTGTGAAATAACACACACAAACCCTTCAAGAGAATTATAAGTGTGTATGTCAATATCACTCTTATGCATTCAGAAGAATGGCGCCCGATAATTGTGGGGAGGGTGTGCTTAATATGTGTGTGTGTGTTTAAATCTCAAGATGACATTAAAAGGTGGTTAGACAATGATTCTATTTCTTCTTACCGCAACGTTAATTCAGGGAAGTCCTTGTGTCCGCAACCTTTTCGGTAAATGTAGGAAATCATTTTAATTTGGAAATACTTAGATGAAAAAGGATCATTCTTAAGTTAGTTTTTGTTAGGTGTATAGAAGAAGATCATTGTTGGGGATATGACAAATAAAGGTTCCTGTAAAAAGGGTGTAGTTCAATAAGTTAACATAATTAAAGAAGTACAACTCTGCAAATATGTCATATCAAAACGCAACTCTCTATGCATTGTAATATAATTAGAAATAGTAATATAATTATAATTAAAACGCCATAAGATGAAGCTACAAGGGTTTTTTCACAAATCTCAGAATAGCGTGCTTTGATATGCCGTGGATAGAGTGTGCTATGATCACAAAGTTCGTATCCTGGTAATACTATAAAACACATATCAGCGGACATTTTCACCCCGTAAGTGCCGGGGACTTTACGAGTAACACCGAGTAATCTCTCAGCCATGGAAAAGTCATTAGCCGTTCGGGCCGGCTTTAAGTATTTGCATTGAAGTTCCCGCCTGTGTTAAGGGAAAATGCGTACAGGGGTATAGATATGACATTATAATGTCTGTCAGTAATACTGAGAAATATTTTCTTGTTTTTATGTACATATTTGTATTATTAGGTATGAGAAATTACCTAGTTGCTGTCAAAACAAAAATATCCTTTTGAAGTTTTCAAAAAAAAATAAAATATGTTTTGCACAACCAAAAAACAAAAATACATTAAAATGGTTTTCCACTATAAAGGGAATTTCTTTTACATATAACCTCCTCGTCACCACCCCAAAGACTATATATTTTACTACACGCCTACCACCCTCTCAAAACTCATTTTGGAAAACAACAGATTTGAATTTGGTGTCTGTTATGGCAACAAGCAGACCAAAGAAAGAAAGAAAGAACAAAAAAAAAAACGCGTAAAAAGAAAAATCATTATAATGATGATGGCAATAATTTCCATTAAGAGGAAAACAACATACACCCACCTCCCACCACTCGACAGCACAGCTGAATAGCACCGGCCTCCTTTGCGTGGGGGGTGGCTGGGGAAACATTGAAAGAAAACGCGTGTTTCGCAACTTAACAACAGTTTTTCATTCACCAGAGTTACAAGAAAAATGCGTGATTTATTTTCGATGATCAATCACAGTTAATGATTTCGATGCCAAAACGAATTCACCGAGCCAGCAACAACCGAATGAATACAGATTTTCTGTATAGAAAACAAAGTCAAACAATGAATGAACGCCCGCCACCACATCAATCCACACCTTCTGCTACACCCACCCATGCCAATCACAACGACTCACTTTGCCTGTTTCCGCGAAGGATGAGGTGCTTAACGTTCATAAAACAACGAATTCGTTTAGAAAAATTACTTAAATAATACACTAGTTACAGATATTTTGAGCTGTGTTGATTGTACTGTATTGTGGTGATTCTAAATTTGCTGGTTTTGTAATTTTTATTTCCAAGTTAGGAACAAAATCACAAAGACATCTCGGTTAACGCTGAGAGTGATAAAATGGAGGCATGATATTTTCTGTGGCCGAAGATTGAGGACAAGCACTTGGGCGATCTTTGGTTGTAGCTGAATGAGCGCCAATGCATGTTTCTATAAAATGTAATTTTTCGTACGACGCAACTTTATTATTTTGACTATAATCTGAATGAGAATGAGCGCCATGACATGTATATAATATGTTTCTGGTTCATTTGAAAGCTGAAATTTTTTTTTTTTTTAAATCTATAAATTAATTATCATTTCTCGTCGGATAATTTATAGAATTTTTTTTTTTTTAAATTCTGTATATTGTCCTTTCTCGTCTGTCTCGCCTTTTTTGGAAGCACACATCCGATCAAACACTAGACAAAATTACAGATTACTGAGATGTTCTTGTAATTTCAGTTAACTAGTGTCATTGATAAATCTGTATTTTACCGCAGAAGCTTTTGCTAATAAATGACGATGAAAAGTAAAATGATCCCTTGCTTATAAATCGATGACTGATGTAAATATCAACAAATTATCGATTGATTTTACAAAGGCTATCGCCTTTCAGTTTCAATTACTTATTAATGGAGAAAACAACTGTGAGAGAAATATCCAGAGAAACAGATTATCACGAAATATTTTTTATCATTTAATTATTTTTGGAAATTTAAATGCTCTTGTTCCGAATGTGATTTTCCCTGGTCATGTAGGGGAGACTTTTAACCACATACATATATGAAATCAATGCAGTATTTCTCTGAGTAATAAACGGCATGGTGGTATTGATTGAAGTGGAAAATTACAAGCAATTAAAACACTTCGTTTTGAAAGTACATTGAAAACTACAACCTTACAAATTTGCAGTTATTTATGTACTCATCGCAACCATGATGAGAAATAATGTTCAATTCAGAATTTACCTCTTGAAATCAATCATTTTGAGTTCGTTTGAGAAGTGGCATACACCGTTATGAAAAGTAAAATTACTAAACAGGCACTACTCAACCGATCAGTTGAGGAGGGTGGTCATATAAATTCTGGATCATGTACGTGCTTCAATGCACGACATACCAGGTGACTGGTATATCGGGTGTATAAGTACATTTATTTAGAAGTGAATTATGATTTTTTTTATTTTCCTTTAGTTGATTTATTGAAATTATCTTGTCAATATGTTAACGTTTTAGGGACGTCGCAAAATGTTCTCAAAACACCCTCGTGCTGTCTTACTTTAGAAAAACCAACCGACAATTAAAAATTTCCACTCCAATGATTTGAGATATGAATGAATTTGTAAACACAATTCATATTCAACAAATATTCTTGTGGGTGAAGCAAAACCAACTGTAACGGAATACAAAGGCATCAATTATGTATTGATAATCATGTGTACATTTTCAGAAAGTTAAGCTCGGTCGGGTCGAATCCTCAATACACTTAGTGTCGGTTTCCATAAAACGAATTGGTTCGTTAAAAATCGTCAATATTGAAAGCGTTATAAAATGGGTTTCTGATTTCAAGATATCTGCTAGATATATCGATGAGCTCAGCCCCAAAAGAAGAATGTCCGTTTTATTCCGCCTTCAATTTGTAACGAATGAAACCAAATTCGTTTTCAGGAAGATTTTTCTGAATATATTTAAGATCTCTGTAATTCGTATTAACCTCAGACAACATTAATTTTTCTTGCAGAGTCATTGGGAAATCCTTGCATCCGTGTCGTTACAACCGGACTACCAAACCATCCAATGTTGGATGTTGGTAGCTATAAAACCAAACTGTAAACAATAAAAAATCAGAGGCGCAAAAACTGTCTAGCAACAACGAACAAATAGCAATTGATGATAAGAATCAATTAAAAAAAAAACTATAAACACAATTTCTGAGAAACAAAACTCCAGAGAATTGGCAAAAAATAATTGTTTATTTACAAAAGTAGTCAAAACAACGTACCCGCAAAATATGTACATACATATGTATATGGAGAACGTTCACTTCAATTATCGAACGAGTATGTGAGTGGGCTGTATTTTTGAACATAGTTCCGAAGAGGAGGAAACCCTTAAAACCTCTCAACATACCAGCTAGAATGTCAGTGTCAGCGTCATCAGTATATACGCCAGTATTGTTAACAACTGAATTCAACAATTTTAAATTGCCATGACTGTGAGCGGAATTCTAATTACGGCTTCAGTGGCTGTGATGTCCTTTGGCTGTCTTCTTTGTCCGGTTGAAAGTTGTTCGGGAACTGGAGTTGTTACGGATACGTTAACACCCGCCAAAGATTGGTGGCAAACGTCACAGTTCTATCAAATTTATCCGCGGTCCTTCAAAGACTCCAACGACGATGGCATCGGTGATTTACAGGGCGTTATCTCCAAGCTCGGTCATCTCAAGGAGATTGGTGTGAATGCCGCATGGTTGTCACCCATCTACGTTTCGCCTATGGCTGATTTTGGATATGACATAGCCAACTTTTTCGATATCCAACCGGAATATGGAAACTTGGACGATTTTGATCAGCTAATAGCAGAGGCTAAAAAATTGGATCTGAAAATTATTATGGACTTTGTGCCCAATCACTCGAGCGATGAGAATGTTTGGTTTAAAAAGTCCGTCAATCGCGAAAAAGGCTACGAGGATTATTATGTATGGAACGACGGTTATATCGATGAGAATGGCAAACGTCAACCGCCCAGCAATTGGCTACAGGCCTTTCGTGGCAGTGCCTGGGAGTGGAACGAGCAACGCCAGCAATACTATCTGCATCAGTTTGCGGTTAAACAGCCCGATCTCAACTACCGCAATCCCGATGTGGTGGCCCAGATGAAGCGTGTCCTCACCTATTGGCTGGATCGTGGTGTGGCCGGTTTTCGCATAGATGCCGTACCCTGGATGTTTGAAGTGTTGCCCGATGCAAACGGTCGTTATCCCGATGAGCCTTTGTCGGGTATCACCAGCGATCCTCTTAATTTTGATTACCTCAAGCATATATATACCCAAGATCAGCCGGAAACCATTGATATGGTCTATCAATGGCATAAACTTATGCAAGACTATCAGCGTGTGCATGGCGGTGATACCCGCGTGCTCATGATTGAAACTTGGTCATCCATTGATGAGGTCATGAAGCTATACGGCAACAAAACAACTGAAGGAGCCCAAATACCATTCAATTTTCAATTTATTGGTCCGGGCAATGCTGGCCTCAATAATACAAATCTCTCAGCTGCTGGATTTGTGAAAATAATCAAAAGTTGGTTGGAAAATATGCCATCGGGGAAGACCGCCAATTGGGTGGTAGGTTCAAATGAATGATAACAATTTATGGGAAAATGTAAGGCGTTTCTATATTTTCTATAGATGGGCAATCATGACAGGAGTCGCGTCGGCACACGCTACGGTGAGAAACGCATCGATCTAATGAATATGTTGCAAATGTTCCTGCCCGGTGTTAGTGTTACCTATATGGTAAGGTAATAGCAGACAACAAAAATCCTTTGAATTCATTTGTCATTTGTTGTTGACTTTTCAGGGTGATGAAATTGGAATGCTAGATTTAGATATATCTTGGAATGATAGTGTTGATCCAGCTGCATGTAATGCAAGTCCAGATACTTATGCAAAATTCTCAAGAGATCCTGAACGTACGCCCTTTCAATGGAGCACAGCCGCCAATGCTGGCTTCTCCAATAACAGCACGACTTGGTTGCCCGTCAATCCCAACTATCTCGGTACTAATGTGGAATCGGAAAAGGCCCAGCCTAAAAGTCATTTGAATGTCTACAAGCAAATGTCACAGTTGCGTCAGACGAAAACTTTACAGGATGGCAAACTGCAGTTTGGCAATGTTGGCGAAAATATATTGGCCATTAAAAGGTAAGCCCATGACAAGCTGAGTATATTTTGTGTTTACTCAACGAGTGTTTACTGGGCGACTCGTACGATAACTACTACATGAACCGAGTGGATAATGTTGAATGTTTTCAATTTCCCTTATTAAATTCTATAATAATCGTATTTTGTTTATTGGACGTTATCATTCTATTCTATTTTCCCCTCATTTAGATCTTTGGCCAACCAAAAAACCTACATACTTCTGGCCAATGTCTTGGGTGATGCCCAATCAGCAGATGTTAGGGATGTCATTAAAGAAAGCGGCAGCTTTACAACGAAAATTGCCAATGTCATATCGACCAGAAAAGCAGGGTAAGTTTTTTTCAAATAATAGAAATAGGTAACATAATCAAACGATTTATTTTTATTTTCAGAGACTTGGTCGCTCTGAACAACTTTTATCTAAATGGCTACGAGGCAATTATCGTGGAATCAAACTAGATTAAATTGAAAACAATATTCTTACAATCAAATAAAGTCTTTTCATTACTATATGTGTACGTTGTTTTTCTGTCTATATTAGAGTTAATAGTAGGCTGTAATGGAAAGCCCACTGGACGAATTCAAAATAACTTCTTTGGATATCTATATTATTTTAAGGTGTTCTAGATGCTAGACATACAAAAGCGCTTTCTTAATAATACAGTGGCAAACAAATATTCATGAAAAAACAAACATCTCATATTAGCTTGACTTGAAAGCACTCTAGCCATTTTAGTTTTCGATTTTCACCCTGCATCACACTGTGGACGGTGGTGCGTATTTCCCTGAATATTCCCTGAAGAAATAGACGTGAATGTTGTCTCCAATCAGTGGGCTGAGTACGATATAATTTCTATACTCACGAACCGGGAACAGCGGTTTCGACCGACATTTACCACAGAAGTTTTACAGGGTTTAAAGATAACTCGTAAAGTCCAGCCTTTGCGAACTGGAAACGGGAGCTTAACAATTTTCATGTTCTTACCATGAACCTGGGTTTGCTGTAGAATAGTCGCACAAAATTACACGACCGCACACCTCCTGTGGTACTTAATTTACTTATATATTAAAAATGTGTTAATATATGAAATAAATCTCACAAACACTACTTACGTGATGCTGCGTTTCAATCTTCAATTTTTATTTTCCAAACATTAACAATTTCTTCTTCTTCCCGGTAGAAATCTATAAGTTGCTAGCAAACATTGAACTAATTACGGGTCTCCACGTAATGAGTTCGTAACGTATTTCACATTGATACGAAAGTATCTACGTTAACGTATGGGTGAATTAGGACCCTGATTTCGGTTTAGTCCGTCTGTTTATATCGTAAATTTATTTAATCTAGACTACATTGAATAATATTGATATAATATCCAATACAAAGATCCCTTTCTCTAAAGAGATATCTAGAATAGAAAAAAGTCAAAGTTGGATCTAGTGAAGTCGGAAACTAAATGTTTCTGAAATTTGTATATTTTCATCTTTGAGCTTGGAAAATCTCAACCGAGAGTGTAGGCGTTAGGAACAAAGCTTTAATAGAATACGGAGGATTTGCTCACAGAGCGAATTCTTGAATTTACTCTCCGGTGTACCGGCTTTACTTGGTTGGAGTGATGATACATCATTGGCCATATGTAAAGGCCCATAAGACACTCTGTTATCCTTTCGCAATGGGTGGCCAGTCCTTATGTTGTATATACTGGAGTAACTAAATTTTTACGGTTTTGGGTAAGATTGGAGCTTATAGTGTACCACGGACAATCAGAAGTCCCCGAAAGTTCTGCTAGTTTGAGCAGGTGTCAAGTAGCTCCGATATTCGTTTTTAATTCGGAGACTTTCATTCAGATTAAAATTAATAAACAAGTTTTCGACTTATTTCAAATTGAATTTATTTCAAAATACAAAAAATTTTAATCGTAGAAACAAAATATAGACAATCTTGTGCTAGTATCCCTCCGCGTAAGTTCTGCAGGATTGCTTGAATTTCAGTTTATTATTTTTTTCAATCTTTTTCCTCCGATATTTAATATCGGTGACAGCAAATCAAAGTGCAAATAAAGAATATCAAAACTGCATCAAACGTCAAGCAAAAACAAACAAACCACAATTGCTGATAAGAATCAATTAAAAACTATAAAATAAAATTAGTGAACAACAACACTCAAGAGAATTGGCAAAGATAATTGTTGATTTTAGAAAATTCAAAACAAACTACACCCCAAGACGTATGTACTTCGGTAAGTCACCTCTGAGATCACTCACTTCAGATAGGAATCGAACGAGTATGTGCGTTGGGAGGAAATCTCCAACAATGACTATTAAAACCCCACAACAGTTTCAACTCTAATGCCAGTAGTAATTGAGCAGCGCCAGTATACATTAGTTGCATTAACAAATATTTTAAAATAATAAATTAAATATTATCATGACTGTGAAACAAACTCTAATTGGGACTGTGTTGACGGTCCTGTCATTCGGCAATCTTTTGTGCCAGGTGGAAAGTTGTTCGGGAACGGGAGTTGTTACGGATAATTCTACACCCGACAAAGATTGGTGGCAGACGTCGCAGTTCTATCAAATTTATCCGCGGTCCTTCAAAGACTCCAACGACGATGGTATCGGTGATTTGCAGGGTATTATCTCCAAACTAAGCTATCTCAAGGAAATAGGGGTTAATGCCACTTGGTTGTCTCCCATCTACGTTTCGCCCATGGCTGATTTTGGATATGACATAGCCAACTTTTTCGATATCCAACCGGAATATGGAAACTTGGACGATTTTGATCAGCTAATAGCAGAGGCTAAGAAATTGGATCTAAAAATTATTATGGACTTTGTGCCCAATCACTCGAGTGATGAGAATGTTTGGTTTCAAAAGTCCGTCAATCGCGAAAAAGGCTATGAGGACTATTATGTATGGAACGACGGTTATATCGATGAGAATGGCAAACGTCAACCGCCCAGCAATTGGCTACAGGCCTTTCGTGGCAGTGCCTGGGAGTGGAACGAGCAACGCCAGCAATACTATCTGCATCAGTTTGCGGTTAAACAGCCCGATCTCAACTACCGCAATCCCGATGTGGTGGCGCAGATGAAGCGTGTCCTCACCTATTGGCTGGATCGTGGTGTGGCCGGTTTTCGCATAGATGCCGTACCCTGGATGTTTGAAGTATTGCCCGATGCAAACGGCCGTTATCCCGATGAGCCTTTGTCGGGTTACACCGATGATCCAGAAGATTCAGGTTATCTCAAGCATATATATACACAAGATCAGCCGGAAACCATTGATATGGTCTATCAATGGCACAAACTTCTGCAGGACTATCAACGTGTGCATGGTGGTGATACGCGCGTGCTGATGATTGAGACATGGTCTTCCATTGATGAAGTGATGAAAATGTTTGGCAATAAAACGACTGAAGGAGCCCAAATTCCATTTAATTTCCAATTTATTAGTGCTGGCAATGACGATCAGGATAATACAGATTTACCCGCCGGCGGTTTTGTGAAAATAATCAAGAAGTGGATGGACAATATGCCATCGGGCCAGACCGCCAATTGGGTGGTAGGTTGAAAAGGAAGTTGATATATGTAAATTAAATATAAATGTTTCCTTTTGTTCTAAATGATCATCTAGATGGGCAACCATGACAAGCGACGCGTTGGCAGTCGTTACGGTGAAAAGCGCATTGATCTCATGAATATGTTACAAATGTTTCTGCCCGGCGTTAGTATTACCTACATGGTAAGTTTGACAGTACAATCATACAATCTGTATACTCAATGACCCCTCGACTTAAGTGAAAAAATATAAATTGGTCAAACCAATTCATACATGTGTCTTCTTCTACTGTAGGGTGATGAACTCGGTATGGTCGATTTAGAAATCTCTTGGGATGACAGTGTGGACCCAGCTGCCTGTAACGCAAGTCCCGACACTTATCAACAATTCACCCGAGATCCAGCACGAACTCCCTTCCAGTGGAGCTCAGCAGCCAACGCCGGCTTCTCGAATAATGCCTCGACTTGGTTACCCGTGAATCCCAACTATCTCGGTACTAATGTGGAATCGGAAAAGACCCAGACTAAAAGTCATTTGAATGTCTACAAGCAAATGTCACAACTGCGTCATACGAAAACTTTACAGTATGGCAAACTTCAGTTTGGCAATGTTGGTGATAACATATTGGCAATTAAGAGGTGAGTTTCATAAGGTATTCTAGGAACACAGGGCAAAGATGTTTAGAAAGTTGACAAGGAGTTGAAGAAACTTTGACCTAAATTTAAACCTTACCGAAATCTACTCAACTGCCTCGGTCAATGTATTACCACAATTAGAATATAACTCATTATATTGAATTTTAACAATTCTATCTGTTCCTCTATACGTTATATATATTGTTATATGTTCCCCTCATTTAGATCTTTGGCCAATGAAAAAACCTACATCCTCCTGGCTAATGTTTTGGGCCATGCCAAATCTGCCGATGTTACGGATATCATTAAAGAAAGTGGTAGCTTTTCAACGAAAATAGCCAATGTCATATCGACCAGAAAATCGGGGTAAGTTTTCAAACAATAGAAATAGAAACAATAATGAAAGGGATTATTTTTCTTCCAGGGACTTGGTCGCTCTGAACAACTTTTATCTAAATGGCTATGAGGCAATTATTGTGGAATCAAATTAAATTTAAATAACATTTCTATGAAATTCTTATAAAAAACCTATTCTTTAACAAATTGTGATCACAAACAAATAAAGTGCTTAAACAACTACATACGTAAGTAAACCTAATTTTGAGTTTTATCTTCAGGCCCATAGTAGAGGTAATAGCCGGCTGTTGTGGAAAGTTTGCCGACCGATTTCAAAATAACCGCTTCCTTTGGTTGCAATGTTACGTTAAGAGTTTGCAGGTGATCACTATTAATGAAATATATACGATTTTCTTAGAATTCAATGGCAAACAAAAACATACTCTGATACTCACCCTTTCTTTACAATGGATTTATCGGTAATAATATGATAAATCATATCTTTAGGTATATTATCAAAAGCGTTTTGTAAATTAAACGTCTCCACCTCATCAAATATATTCAGTAGGGTCACATAAGTAAAGTCCTTCAAAAGCGTTCTAGAAAAATAAAATTTATTATAAATAAATTTTGCACTAAATTGAAGAGTGCCCTTTACCTTTTGACTGCTAAAACGTTTTGCTTAATGGCTTTAACCTCCACCGGGCCATGTTTCATTGTAGGCTCTTGTCTCAATTGATGCAACTCTTTGAAAATATTTAAATGACTTAAGGGAGTGTTACGCTGTTTCTTTACATTGACCTCGGCGAATGACGGCGATACAGGTAGCCATGTTTTGGTGGCTTTTGAGAAGCCAGCATTCACTTCATCACTCCATTGGAAGGGTGTACGTTCAGGATCTCGGGAGAGTGTCTCATAAATGTTCGGATTGGAATTACAGGCCGAAGGATCAACAGTGTCATTCCATGATATCCACACATCAGTCATGCCAATCTCCTCGCCATTGTAGGTAACACTGCAGCCAGGTAGCGTGAACGTAAGCATATTCATCATATCGATGCGATCGGTACCAAGACGGGAGCTGACTCGATTTTGATCATGGTTACCAAGCTGAAATATAATGTTAAAAAACAGATAGCCAGTTAGAAATAGAAAACATATTCTTTTACATAAAAAAACACAAGATGATAAATACCACAGTTGGGTGCAAGCAATAACGGTATGGTAAATGTATACAAACGAACTAAAGCGGAAATTTCATTACATCGCAGTAAAATTTGGTTTGCACACTAATGTCAATTAACATATATGGGCATTGGAGCCACGGGCGCTTAGAATCTCAAAAATCCATCAAGTCCCCTACAATATCTGTTATAGGCACATACTTGTTTTACACTTCAACTATTTTCACTTACCACCCAATTAGCAGTCCTTCCCTTTGGCATATTCTTTAGCCACTCATTGATTGTCTCCGCATAATTGAATGCATTCGAGTTGTTGTTCACTCCTTCGATAATTAAGAAATTGAAAGGTATCTGAGCACCCTCATTAGTAGAGTTGCCATAATATTGCATTACAATCGGCAAAGGTGAATAACTTTCAGTCATCAATATACGATCATCTCCTCCATATTCCGATTTAAAATCATCCAATACCTTACGAAATTCGTACACCAAATCAATAGTTTCTGGTTGATTAGTGGTATAGATGTGATTCAAATACCCATAGTCATCTGGATCGTCGACTGAAGGATTTCGAGGTTCATCAGGCCAATTGCCCAGGGCATCAGGAGCCTTTTCGATAGTGTGCGGCACAGCATCAACACGAAAACCAGCTACTCCTTTGAATAGCCAAAATTGTAAAACCATTTTCATGGTCGCTCTGACCAAGGGATTGCGATAATTTAAATCGGGTTGTTTCTTGACAAACTGATGGAGATAGTATTCCTGACGTTGATCATTCCACTCCCATGCCGAGCCACGGAAGACACTAACCCAATTGGACGGAGGCTGACGTACACCATTGACAATTTTACCCGGATGCCAGATGTAGAAATCTTTGTAGAAGGGATCTTTCTCAACGGATTTCTTGAACCAGTCACACTCATCACTGGTGTGATTCGGAACAAAATCCAAAATTATTTTAATACCTAACCGGCGTGCTTCTTTCATCAGTTCATCAAAATCTTGCATAGAACCAAACAATGGGTCTATTTGATAAAAGTTGGCTATGTCGTAGCCAAAATCAGCCATTGGCGAAGTGAATATCGGCGACAGCCAAGTTGCCGTTATGCCAATCTCTTTCAAATATGAAAGCTTTTCCGTAATGCCTGCAAAGAGAAAACCACTTGTGTGTTGTATAGATGTAGGATCTAAGAGTATTGGGCCACATACCTTTCAAATCACCTACCCCATCGCCGTTGCTATCTTTAAACGACCTTGGATAGATTTGATAGAAAGAGGCTGTCTGCCACCATTTCATTGTAGCCTCATAATCGCCCAGAGATTTTTCTTTGTCCCATGGTACAAAATCGAAATTAGGGTGATAATTTGGAAAAACGCCCGCAAACACCGCCGCTGCGAGACTTGTAATTATAAGCGTGTGTACCCACATCACATTGGCCGTCGTCCGACGTTTATATAGATTTTGTTGTAGCTTCTTTGTTTCTTTCCTCTCCACCGAATATGTTCGCACACTGACCAGCCGGGTTGTTTACCTCACGAAAGCTTAATATCAACTAAAATATGCAAAATAATCTGATTTTTCTTTCACCGCAAACGCAAATTCAAATACATTGTGCGGTCGAGTTCGAGTGCGAAGATCAATATAATCCGTATTTTTGTTTTGCTCATGCTTTCGCTTATTTAAACGGCAAGTGGAAAGTGAATGCAACATACTTCAGCGAAGAATTGGTCGACATGAAAGGCGGTA
Organism: Hydrotaea cyrtoneurina; assembly: GCA_958296145.1. Taxonomy (NCBI): domain Eukaryota; kingdom Metazoa; phylum Arthropoda; class Insecta; order Diptera; family Muscidae; genus Hydrotaea; species Hydrotaea cyrtoneurina. The sequence goes on along the minus strand of OY282516.1, from coordinate 8,852,483 downwards.
CATGTCTATACTATTCGTAGTAATATTTAATCGATACCTTTTGCGATCGGTCCATACAATATACCAAAACAATTGATATAACTTTGAAATGGACTGCCATGATCACAAGATATGCTGTTGCTAAAAAAAATTCACTTCAAAACGATCTAACACAGGTTTAATTCAAACAACTGCAGCACATCGAATTCCGATATTCATATTTATCGATTGTTCATGGATGATTAATTGTTATCAACAGAGAGAAATACAACCATGCGTTTTTAGTCAATTACAATTGTGGCGTTGAACACAAACTTATATTTTCTTGAAAAATCCATTAAAAAAGTAAAAAAAAAAGATTTTCTGATAGAATTTAATCGAGGCAATTGGCAGACAAGTTAGTGTGAATACCCATGAAATGCAGACAAGGTAGGTCCATCGGTTGGAAGTGAAAAAGAGCAAGTGTACTTCACATTAAAAATACTACGAGGATTGGCCAGTTAAATCTAACGAACTGGACTGGTGAAGACATTTCCATACATTTAAGTACATATCAATACATTCATAAAGGGCGGTAGAAAATGATTGATGGGCATACTGCCATCCATTAATGTTGCATCAAAGACAGACTATGATCACTACATGAGCACGTACATACATAGTGGAAGTTGTAAAGTGGACTTTCGTATAATGGTTTTCATAGTCTCGTTGTCATGTGTTCAAAAAAAGGTTAAGACCAGAAGGGATTTTTTGGACTTCATGTTATCTATAAATATTTTACTTTTCTTTAACTGACCCTGATTTATTTTTCTGCATCAAGAGCCCTTGCATTTTGAACTTCGAAACAGCATTAAAAAGGCCGAGATTGTTTTGCAAATGATTGTTTTCTTCTGCTGTTTCTGGATCAGCCATGACACTTTATCAGCAGAAACGATTACAGCGGATGAAATCTTTGTTGAGAATTTCCTTTTTGAGTGTATTCTTCGAAATGTTAGGGAGACAAACAGCCACAGTACACTCATTTCGTATATTACACTACAATTAAAATCAAAGAACGACAGGCTCAAATCTTCAATACGCTTCAACGTAATGTGTGGATAAATATAGGCATTGGCAATCCGGATCTGCGATTCGACGCAGTAGGCCTATTTTTGGCTTAAGGCAAAGCCAGTCACCCGTATAATAGTGCCAGGTTAACTGGATGATCAACTGAGAAGACAGTCGAGGCAGCCTCCATCATAAAAGGCGGAATGATTGCCCTGTCGAAAAATATTTGGATTAAGGAGCTTTCTTTATAAGGTGTTACATTTGTCTTAATTTTTTTGCCTGGTGTTGTTACACTCTTTTTTGCAATGAATCACCACCATGCTATTCTGATGTACTGTGGTCCCCCGAGTAAACAATGGTCGTAGCTTTTTCTCTTTGGACAGATTCTTTTAATTTTGTTTTCGGTTTTGTTTCAGCCGTAAATTGTCATAACTAAACAACGACATGTCAAATTTCGTTGGAAAAAATTCTCGCTATATGATTTGTAGTCTCTGCCTTTTAATCTGAATAACAGTTTCAAAGTTATAAACTAATTTGAGACAGAATGTTTTTTAAATAGAAATTCGATTCAATAGCGATTCAATTAAAATCATAAATTAATATCATAAATTTAATATCATAAATTTTCATACATTTTACTGTTTTACATTTTTATGAATAATTTTTAATTCTGCAGGTTTTGGTTTTTGTGTGCTTATTCAAATCGGATCGTTAAATTAAATTAGTCGTATCCAATCTGCTACGAAGCTTAAACAAGTCTAAGATGCTTGAACTTCGATCGTCTTCAGTTTATTAACCACCGCCATGACATTGAACTGCTCGAAGTCAATATTCTGGAATGCATGTTATAAATTCAAAACAAAATTAAGGGCGCTGATAAGATTTGATTCCACAGCCGGTGCATCGCGTTGGTTCTGATTGGTATTAATCATTACTCAAAAAAATACAAAAAATTGCGTTGAGCTCTCATGTAGACCTCATCGATGGAAAACCAAATGGCACTAAGTCTAATATTTCCTATAAAATCTCGTATACCGCGAAACTCATATATAAAATGTTGAATAATATATTCTTTTAATTTTGTTTTCGGTTTTGTTTCAGCCGTAAATTGTCATAACTAAACAACGACATGTCAAATTTCGTTGGAAAAAATTCTCGCTATATGATTTGTAGTCTCTGCCTTTTAATCTGAATAACAGTTTCAAAGTTATAAACTAATTTGTGACAGAATGTTTTTTAAATAGAAATTCGATTCAATAGCGATTCAATTAAAATCAGGTATAGATCATTATAACTAATAGAGGATTTTTCCTTTTATTGACAACCATAGTAAAGATCAGTTTTGTAATTATTCCCGTGTTTACTTCTGAAAGTGGATGGTGTAGGCTGTCACAAAGTCGACCAAACTTAACACCTTTCGTTACTTGGTTTTAATATCATAAAAAAATACATAAGCATGCAATTGTATGCACTTGGATATTTGGTTCCCGCGTCAAAAGAAAATGAATGCTAGTGCTGGAAGCGTGACACACATTTTGTATAATTGGTGTGAATGAAGCGTCATCTTTCTGTCTGAGTGACGGCAGGTTAGTCAAAACTAATTTGTCTTATTGAAAAGTAATGTAAAGATCTGGAATATAACTGCAGCTTAGGCAAAACTAACTTACTTAAGTTGGTTCTACAACCTGTTAGTCAAAACTAATTTGTCTTATTGAAAATAAGGTTGAAAATAGAATAACAACAACTCTAATTTTGAGTAAAAAATTCACGAATAAACTTTTCCATCTCGATCTGAGTTTACATTGCCGATCAATGGGTATATAAATTATATACGAATTTAGTCCATAGTCTATAATAACATACATATTTTATTTTTACTTCACTTCAAATGATTTATAGCAAGTAATGTTCTTTTTTTATTACATCACTTCATTTGAAGAACTTGTCACTTGCGCAAATCCGAAAAGAATAAGTGTATACAAAAGCCGCACTAAAACAGATTTGAGTGTATAGCCACACATGATATTAAGAAGAAATGGTGTTGTGTTTTTAGAATCAATCATTACTCTATTTAGAATCATTCTACCATACCCACTTGCCCATCTCTAAATTTCATGTAATCTAAGACAGCATGTGGCAATATTATAAAAATATTCAGTTACAAAAACAACACAACTATGTCAGACTGATATGAAATAACTTAGAAGCAAATAAGTGTGAAAGTTTGTGTATGTCCAAAGGGGTTCAGGCATAAAACAATAGATTTTAGAATAATGGCTTCATTCGAAAAGGATTTCGGCGACAGTTGCATTCTGCAGTATATGTAAGTATTTTAATCACATTAAATTTTCCAACGCCTTCAGGCGTTTTAAGAACAGTGACAGCAATGATTTTAGTTCGTATTTTCTAGAATATACATACATATATTATTACCACCATGTTGAATTTTTGGTTACTGTTTCCATAACATATGTAGTCTGCCTCAAAAAAAAAGATATGAAATTTAAAAACCACTGACTGCATATCATATTAAATGCGGTTTATGTTTCAAAAGTCATTTAATTAAGCTAACACTCTTTTTTTATTCTTATAAAAACAAGCGTATTCAAAACTTCGACTTCAGTGTTATATCAGCAAAGTAAGTCAGTTGATAATTAGAACATAATTTCGGCAGAATGTTTTCAAAGTTATTTAAATCTTTTCCCAAACAAAAGAAATCCATAAAAGAAAGTGAGTTTCTGTGACAATTTTAAAATGTTAACTATTTACATCGTTTGAGTAAAATTTTACACAAAAAAAGGAAAATGGTTAATAAATAGTAATGAAACATTATTTTGTTTAGAACAAATACTGCAGCATACGATTGAAAAGAAGAAATGCCAGTGTAAACCCCAGGAGTGCCGTTGTAAAAGTCAATCCAACAAACTGAAAGTACTGAAGAAGCAAAGAATTCCTATGTACTTGGATGGATATTTAGTTTAACACACAACAACTACCGATATTTTTGTAATATATACATAGTTCTAAGAATAAACTATACAATATTCAACATAAAGCTGATGATAAACAATTTTATTTCAATTTAACTCAGTAAACACAACTCATATTCATATCCCGGTATTGATAAAAATTTAAAACAATTACGAAAAATGTGTAAAATTTTGTTTTTGAATTTTCATACATTTTACTGTTTTACATTTTTATGAATAATTTTTAATTCTGCAGGTTTTGGTTTTTGTGTGCTCATTCAAATCGGATCGTTAAATTAAATTAGTCGTATCCAATCTGCTACGAAGCTTAAACAAGTCTAAGATGCTTGAACTTCGATCGTCTTCAGTTTATTAACCACCGCCATGACATTGAACTGCTCGAAGTCAATATTCTGGAATGCATGTTATAAATTCAAAACAAAATTAAGGGCGCTGATAAGATTTGATTCCACAGCCGGTGCATCGCGTTGGTTCTGATTGCTATTAATCATTACTCAAAAAAATACAACAAATTGCGTTGAGCTCTTATGTAGACCTCATCGATGGAAAACCAAATGGCACTATGTCTAATATTTTCTATAAAATCTCGTATACCGCGAAACTCATATATAAAATGTTGAATAATTTACTGACATACTTAGGTTTTAATCGCTTTCAGCTTTAGAACGGTTGCGGTTTATTTGTATATTATTATCACACAACTTTGTTTGCTTTTGGTTTACTCACATACACAGACTATGTACATTTCATACGAGAAGTGCATTACGTTGTGAAAAGAAATTGTAACAGACGGCGACCATTGATCGTGAAGCATCGATTGAAATGAAAATACTATAAAAAATATTAAAATAAAAAGAAACTAAACAAATGTTCCATTTTGAAAGTAGTTTGTTTACTTTATAATATACAGAATTACAGATGTACTTGGGCGAGGTGTTGGTAGGTTTGTGATGTGATGTGACCTATGGCCGCTTGATGAAACTCTAGATTCTTATCACCCAAAGATAGTCTCTCTGTTGCCACAGAAACAAATTGGACGATACTTTTTTTTAGTTTAGAAATTAAGGGATTAAAGAATGTATCGCTATGTTTGGTATGAGCAAGTATTAAAAAAGCGACGTTTGTGAAAAAACATTTTAAAAAATCGCGTGATTTTTTAAAATTATTGTTAAGTTTAAATAAAATACCTTAACTGAATTGTGGATAAAATCGGAAACCTTCTATCGATTTTCATGATCTATATCTCATTTTATTTGCAATATATGTAGCTTTATGATAGGTTGTTGAAAATTTAGACTTCGTTGTCAACGATTTTTATGAGCTCTTAGTCCAGTCCCATGCGGATATAGAATGTTTTGAAAAATGTCAAATTTGTTTATTACTTAAAAGATCCTTAAGGTAAATGGATAACATTATTACCCAATATTATACAAGAGTAAAACACTGACTCTTCCGATAGAGTTCTAATTTAATACTTTTCTAAATTTTATGACCGACTCGTCCGATTGAGTAATACTAATGTTTATTAATCGAATTCCTCCAGAATTCATTTCAGAAACGTATACATATATCTACATATATACGCAAATATTAAATATCTTCTTTGCCGTAGAAACAATAATGTCGACCATTTTTGAACTCAGGATGCCAGAATGCATCAGAATTGTATATTTTGTATAGATATTGTTGCTGTTGTAGTAGGTTCTCAAAGGGATTGTTTTTCCAAAAATCAAAATTGATTATGAACTCTGAATAAGTTCACTCACTCTTACACAAATATGGAACGAAAACGATTACAAAAAACAAGACCAATTGTAAAAAAAACTCAAATACTGTTTTTGATTTTTATATTAATAGACCACAACAGCGTTTTGGTTTCTTTATTTCAAAGTATCACTTTAAACCTTTACCGTCGATTTCAAAACCACAGCTTCTTTGGGTAGCAACACGACCCTTGTGCTGGCCACCTTATCGCTGTAAAAGAAAAACAAAAAAAACATAAATTTCATAAAAGACGGCAATTAAGTGTCATTTGGAACATACCCTTTACGCCTGATAGACTTATCGCTTACCACCACATACTCAAATTCAACGGGTAAATTGGCAAAGACATCGTTCAAATTAATCGTTTGCGTCGAATCGAAAATATTCATTAATGTAATGAAAGCAAAGTCGTTGGAAAGGGAACTAAAATAAGATTAGCAGATGTACATTAAACTAGTTGTGAATGTGGCCTGCAGACTGGCCTCCCACTTACCGCTTAACCCCCAAGACGTCGCGATTAAAAGCCTTGACATCGGTTCCCCCATTCCTTAGGGTGTCTTCTTGTCTCAGCGATTGCAATTGTTTGAAAATATTCAAATGACTAAGCGAAACACCCCTCTGAAGTTTCAAATTGTCATTTTTGTAATTGGGACTCACCGGCAACCAGGTGGATTTCGCGTCGGAGAATCCAGCATTTTTCTTGTCATTCCATTGGAAGGGCGTGCGGGCTGGATCCCGGGAACGATATTCGTAACCATCCTCATGGCCATTGCAAGCCTGAGGATCTACGGTTTCCTTCCAGGAGATCCAAACATCTGTCATGCCAATCTCTTCGCCATTGTAGGTAATACTACAACCAGGCAGTGTCAACAGCAGCATATTGAACATATCAATGCGATCTGCACCAAAGCGCGAACCCACACGATTCTTATCATGATTACCCACCACCCAGTTGGCGGTGCGACCGGCCGGCATAGAATTCAGCCATTCGTTGATGAGATTGGCATAGTGATAGGCATCGGAATCATTCCACAAATAACTGATCATTTGAAAGTTGAAGGGAATTTGAGCTCCCTCAGCGGTCGCATTTCCATAATATTCCATAACTATGTTAATGGGAGACCAGGTCTCGACCATCAGAATTCTAAAATTACACAATCGAATAAATAATTCCGTACAGTTAGTTGCTTCGAAAGCCTACCTTTCATCGCCGCCATTGTCCTTTTGAAATTGATCCAACACATGACGCCATTCATATACCAAATGAGGTGTTTCCGGCTGATCCACGGTGTAAATATGATGAACATAACCATAGTCATCGGGATCATTGGTCCAATCATTGCGGGGCTCGTCCGGATAATTGCCCTCAGCATCGGCAGCTATTTCGAAGGCATGATAAATGGCGTCTACCCGGAAGCCGTCAATGCCTTTGCGCAACCAGAAACGTAAAATTTCCTACAAAATGGCACGCCTTTAAAAAATACCTAGCGTTATTTGTCTCAACATACTCACATTCATGGCTTCACGAACTTTGGGATTGCGGAAATTAAAATCCGGCTGTTTCTTATGAAACTGATGCAAATAATATTCTTGCCGGCCTTCATGCCACTCCCAGGCTGATCCCCGAAACACACTCACCCAATTGTTGGGCACGGTGCGTATACCATCCACCAGCTTTCCTGGATGCCATATATAGTAGTCCTTATACACGGGATCTCGGGCTGCCGACTTGACAAACCACTCACATTCATCACTCGAATGATTGGGCACAAAGTCCAATATTATCCTAACACCAAGTTCTTTGGATTTTGCCATCATATCTTCGAAATCTTCCATGGTACCGAACAAAGGATCCACTTCGGTGAAATTCGATATGTCATAACCAAAATCCGCCATGGGAGATTTCAAGAAAGGCGACAACCAAGTGGCTGCCATACCAATCTCCTTCAAGTAAGCCAACTGGCTGGTCACACCCTTCAGGTCACCCACACCATCGCCATCGCTGTCCTTAAAGGAACGTGGATAGATTTGATAGAACGATGCTGTTTCCCACCATGCTTTCGTTTTGGCTTCCACACGAATGGTGCAAATACTACAGAGGGCCAGCAGTACTGCTATGCCGTACGTCCATCTCCGAGCCATGTTGTTAACGCTTTGAATGTCTGTGGAATTTCCATTACTTTGACAAGTTCAAACGTTTGTCGTTAGCGATTAGGCAATTAGTAATCTTTACTATTTATGGGCGATTAGAAATATTGAAGCGATAATTAATTCAATTATAAATATTTTGAGTACATCTACGAACAAATTTCATATCATTTATGACTTGTGTTCTTTTACAGATAACCGCGGAGATATGTTGGAAGGCAAAAGAAAGTTTCAAATGTGTGCTGCCCAGCATACACTTTGGTTTTGAAACGTTGAAGACTTTAGAGAGTTAATCGTTAGATGAATTGCGAACAAAAATGAAGCTTTTTCAATTTCGCCATACAATTGCAGCAACTTAGGCTGTCTGAGTTGGATATAAAATGGAAACCTCCATGTCTTAAACTCGTGAAGTTGCCAGCATTTACGAGGTGGTAAAGACTGTTGAAAAATGCTTCTAATTATCTTACCAGGATGGGAACCTGAGTTTGTTGAGTGGGCAGCACACACTACCTATCACATCATGGCCGCCCAGCCTTAACGAAGCTTCGTCGAATATATAAACAATTACTTTTAAATCTGCAAGGTGAATTATTAAAGGTCCATTGAAGGTCATCATTTAATCGTTCCACAACTTCTATTCCAAGTCTCAAAGTGTAACACCACCACTTACCTATCTGCAAAATCACTGTCGCTTTTCAAATATTTCAATACATCGACAAACCTCAATTAGATCCATAAATTACTGGCCACATACACAAAATCTGTTCTAAATTTGCTGAATTGCCCAAAGGTATCAGAAATCAATTATCAACCACAGTACTGGGTGGTGCTATCCGAAAACGAACAACCGAAACGTGATGGCAGAGAGTAAAGTGAGGAAATCATAAAAGTGCCGTTGACTAGAATTTATGACAATACGTGCCAATAATCCATATTTGAAATATATAAACATACGGTGTCAATGGTTTATCTAACACTAATTTAGATTATAAATGGAGCGGGTTTAAAAGAATTCGACGCATTTACCAGTGGTGCGAGCAGCAGTTAACAACGAATATAAAATGAGATTGTTACACATCATCTGTGTACTCATTGGACTGTGGGGATACAAAGAGGTGCAGGCGGCTGGTTTGAAATGGTGGGAAACGGCTTCGTTCTACCAAATCTATCCGCGCTCATTTAAAGACAGCGATGGAGATGGTGTGGGTGATTTGAAGGGTAAGACAAAATTACAAAATAGAAAAATGTGTCTACAGCGTTTTTGTTTATACATTTCAGGAGTTACCCAACAGTTGGCCTATTTGAAAGAAATCGGCATTACTGCCACTTGGTTGTCCCCCATATTTACCTCTCCCATGGCGGATTTCGGTTATGATGTTGCCAATCTTACCGAAATTGACCCGATGTTTGGTACTATGGAAGATTTTAAAGCCTTAGTGGAAAAGGCCAAAATCCTGGGTGTGAAAATCATTTTGGATTTTGTTCCCAATCATACCAGCGATGAGTGTGAATGGTTCATCAGATCAGCAGCCGGAGATCCTGAATATAAAGACTTTTATGTCTGGCATCCGGGTAAGATTGTCGACGGCGTCAGACAGCCTCCCACAGCGTGGATAAGTGTTTTCCGCGGTAGTATGTGGACTTGGCATGAGGGCAGACAAGCATATTATTTGCATCAGTTCCATGCCAAACAGCCAGATTTAAATTATCGCAATCCAAAAGTTATGGAAACTATGAAGGTAGGAAAGGGCGAAAAAGATTTACAAGTATACACCAAATCTATCTTAATTGCTTCCTCATTTTTAGGATGTATTTCGTTTTTGGATACGTCAAGGAGCCGCTGGTTTCCGTGTCGATGCTGTGCCACACACTTTTGAAATAGCTCCCGATGCCGATGGCAATTATCCCGACGAGCCTCGTAATCCTAATGTTAATGACCCCGAAGATTATGAATACTACCAACACATCTATACCACAAATCAACCGGAAACCATCGATATGATTTATCAATTCCGGCAAGTGTTGGAGGAAATGGATGAAGAAATGGGCGGTGATGATCATATTATTATGACCGAAGCTTATGCTCCCATAGATGTGATCATGCAATACTATGGCAATGCCACACATGCAGGTGCTCAGATTCCTTTCAATTTCCAATTGATTAGCAATTTGAATAAACAATCGGATGCTCATTTCTATGATGAATTGATCAATACATGGTTGACGAAAATGCCAGCGGGAAAGACGGCCAACTGGGTGGTAAGTACGAAAACAGTCATAAATCGTTACAAAAATTTAATTATTTTTATTTATTTTTTTCAGCTTGGCAACCATGATCAGAGTCGCTTCGGTTCCCGTTTGGGTGAAGATCGGATCGATGTCATCAATACCCTGTTGCTTACCTTGCCCGGCTGCAGTATCAACTATCAAGGCGAGGAGATCGGCATGACCGATGTTTTCATTTCTTGGAATGATACCGTAGACCCTCAAGCCTGTCAATCGAACCCTCAAGAATATGAAAGATTAACCCGTGATCCCGTGCGTACGCCATTCCAATGGAATGATAGTGAATTTGCCGGTTTCACTGAGGGTTCAACCACCTGGCTTCCCGTTTCAGACAATTACAGATTGGTGAATGTCAAACGTGAACGTGGCATTAGCTATAGTCATCTGAATATTTACAAACAGCTACAGAGTTTAAGAAAGGGACCAGTGTTCCAGCAGGGAGAGACTGAGGTTAAGGCATTGAGTGAAAATGTGTTGGCTATCAAACGGTGAGTTTTATTAATTTCGAGTGAATGTCGGTGCAGTGAGATATAGTTTAAACGTTCTCACGAACGTTTTTGCAATGGCCTCTAATATTTGTGATTATAGGATAGACTATTGTGAAAATAATATAAGTTACTCCAGGACTTATCTTAATGTTATAGAAGATTTTAAAATATCGCTTCCAAATATTAGTAAATCACAACTGCCTTTTGACTTTAGTTTAAAGTAAGGCATACGGAACTCGGTTTTACAGATCAAAAGAAGACTGACGTACTTTAAAACCATTTAAATATATTGCAAATTTATTAGAGTACATTGGTACATTGTAGGGTGGAAACGTCACATCGAATTTAATCATAAACTATATCTCTGATTGCGTAAATAGACATTCACATTATCCCACATAAAACATATTTTCTTGGACATTTCACCTTGTGTACTAAAACGAAAATAGATTAATTCCTCGCATTCGGAATTTGGAGAGGAATGTTTAGTTTTTAATATATGACTAAAAAAGCCGACCAATTATTAAATTACAATTTGAGACATCACAACAGAAATATAACATTTATATTTCAAAAGAAACACTATCTACCATTGACTTCTTCGATTTGGTACGAATATTACGATTCATTCTTACTTTCTTTATTATTTCATTGTGCTGACGATGAATAGTTTAGAAGTAACAAACTTACAACTTAATAATGAATCTACTACGTCATCTCAACGCTTATCGCATATTTATTTGTCTACATTCCTTCCTTCCTTCCTTTCAGCACTCTTCGAGGATATCCCATTTATGTCGTTCTCCTCAACATCAGTGATAATGTGGAGACCGTGAATGTCAATGCTGCTTTCACTGACCTCTCTAGCCAACTGGAGTATGCACTAGTTACCGGCAAGAGTCCTCGACGTAAAGGGTAAGGTTTTGCGTTTATAACGAGTCTGAATAGAAATTTCATTAAAATTTATTTCCATCTCAATTTTCTTGCAGAGATTTGGTTTATTCCGATTCAGTGTTAATGATGCCCAAAGAAGCTGTAGTTCTGAGTACGGCTGCTAAATGTTGTAGATCGAAATCCGTATAAAAAATTAACGTTTTTTTTTTAAATAGAGAATTTTCTTTATTTTTTCTTCACAGAAAAGTATCAATCTAAAAGTATAAAAATTTGCGTGGTAAAGAACCACAGGAAGAAATATCCAACACATTGCTTTTCATTTTCTCTATGCTGCCATTATTTTTTGTTTGTTATATGTTTATGATATATGATAAATGTTCTCCACTAGGATGTTGAAGAAGTTACACCATAAGAAGTCACCGTGTATAAGACCTCTCCCCTATGATTCGGAAGAGAAGCCAACAAATAGAGCCGTAAGTTATATATACTAAAAATCCATAACAAACCATCGCCAGAAAATGTTGTTTAACTCCAACAACAAGAACGACAGACATAGAGAAAACGGCTGTTATGCTTCTTTTCAGTTAATGTCTGTTCAAAACAATTTGGCAAATACGGACTAAAACGATTTCGTTTGGTAAAAGTTGTGCACTATGTAAACCAATTTATTTACCACTGCTTTTATGATTAAATAAAGTTGTTTAGAAATTCTATAGGGTTCATAGGCATCAAAAGATCGGCCTGTATTTTATACTAAAATTTTTTAAATATCAATGAAAAATAGTTCGTTCTGATTTTAGATAACTTCAATGCATGCATATTGATTGTAGGCAATTATAAATATTTCCCACCGACCAGCTAAGTGAAGTCCAACGTATGCTATCTAAAAACTTGTGATATCCCATTTTAAACACCTCAGATTGTAGATAATATTTATGAGTCCATTAACGACTGAAATATGATTCAGTAATGCACCCATTCACAGTGGTCAGGTTTTGGTGTGTTATCAATTCCAAGAATTATTTCTTTTGAAATTATTACCAAACATTTCATTACCCTAACGAATACATATATAAATTGGAATTCAATTGATTATTCTAATCAAATCATTATCGCAAAAATCTAATATACAAATGTTTGACAAGATTAACTCGCGACTGCTATACAAGATAACCCAGTTTCAAATCCAGGTAAGACCATCTGGCAAATGTTTCTTTGATGGTGCGGTATTATTGTTATAAAAAAAACCGACACGATTTCACGTGGCTACCGATACAACCGTCGTGGTGTCTTATATTCCTGACCAAAGAACCTGGCGACGATTGGGCCATGGTATCGCATTAGCTTGATTATAGCTAATTAATACACATGGGGGAATTATGATAATATTAAACTGTGAACAAGAGAAATCTGCAAACCAAGCCTCGTGTGGTCCCCTAAAGTAAAAACTCACTCAACATATGTACACCATAATGAAAGGAATATGTCCATATTTAGCAATCCGCAATAGTTTATTTGTGAAAGATGGGACCTTCTGTTACCTCCCATACAGATAAACCTGACAACTGAAACTGAAACCAAATGAATCCAAGGCAAGGTGTCTAAAATGGATTTACCAATTTTCATTTATTTCTAAAAAACCACGTCCCTCGGTACTGGCATAACACTTTGAAATTGTGTAGAGTAGGCTTAATGTGGCACTGCCGAACTGAATTGCAGATTGTATAAAATGTCATTATTCCAATTGAAAAATTCCACAATGTCATTAATTGCTTTAATAAAACACACTTTAATAGTTCTTGTGGCACTATAAATATTTATTACACTATCATTTCGTATATGCAATGTAATTGATTTATGTCCCTTATCGTTCAAACCAACGTAAAACCACAGCTTCGTAGGGCATTAAATAAATGCCACCACTCAATTTGGCCTTATCACTGGAAGAAGAAATAATAATATTAATAATAATCGCAATGAAAATAATTGCTCCCTTCAGTTACATACCCGTAGTTATGTGGCGAATGGGGACTCATCAGAATGTACTCAAATGTCCGGCTACTCAAATTCTCCACATATTCCAATTTATTGCCCATATTCACCAAAATCATGTACTCTTCTCGGTTCGGCACAGCTCTTATGATTTGTAAAACTTGCTCGGACACGGCCTTGTATGAAAATCCACCAGAGCCCTTGAAATTCTTAAAGGCTGAGGTGTGTTTTAATTTTAGCAAACCCTTAAAAATATTCAAGGTACTACGCGAGACCTTTCTCTCCGACTGCACATTGTATCTTTCGAAATCAGTGGCTACGGGCAGCCAAGTTGAAGGACCGCTGGAGAAGCCAGCATTTGCTAGGGGCTCCCATTGCATGGGAGTTCGTTCGGGATCACGATCATCACAGGAGATCTCAGTACATTGTGTGGGCACATTGCTCATGGCGATTTCCTCTCCGTAGTAGGTAACCGAAGAACCAGGCAGGGCATGAACTATGATATTTAACAAATCGACTTTATGGCGACCCATACGATCTGCCACACGGCCATTGTCATGATTTCCCACCACCCAATTGGCGGTCTGGTGATTCGTCCACATGGTGTCCATCCAGGAGTTGGCCGAGTTCTCTACATCTTTGGCCGTAGAAAATCCGTTGAGGTACATTAGGTTAAAATTCATGGGCATATGGGCACCGGAGTGAGTGCCATTATTAAAGTAGAGGCTAAGCGTTTCGATCGGCGAATACGCTTCAGCTAATAATATTCTAGAAAATAAGAGAAATCAGTTTGAATTCAGAAGTGCAGAGATAATTTTCAATAGATTCCAAAAATGTTGTAACACTCAATATGTTCGACTTCAAGATAACAAAATATATAGGGATAGAGAGGAGGTATTACAAACTTAAATTTACAGAAAGTGAATAGATTGGTTTTGGTACAAAATTATGGTATTAATATGTCAGATGTGCATAGACCCTCATAATAAAATTGGTTTAACACAATTTTAGTAAGAGGGCCAACATATATCTATACGGAAATTTCAGGAAACGGAAAATAAAACATGGAACTTGGCGTTTCTCTGAAATATGACCGTTTTAAACAATGTGCCATAGTTATGGAGTAGTTCTTCCCAAATAGCCTGCTTTTCCACCCCTCTTCCTTACCTTGTATCACCACCCTGTGCCGCCTGATAGGCATCCAAAAATTCTCGCCATTCATACAACAACTCTATGGTAGGATATTGATCTTTTGTATAAATATGATTGTGATAATCATAACTATTGGGATCCGAAGACCATCCGGAAAGCGGTTCATCGGGATAAGAACCATCCTCATTCCGTTTTTCAAATATATGCGGAACAGCATCAATGCGGAAACCATCCACACCGCGATCCAACCAATACTTTAGAACATCCAGCATATGCTGACGCACCAAAGGATTGGCAAAATTTAAGTCCGGTTGTTTAACCTGAAATTGATGGAGATAGTATTGCTGGCGTTCAGCATTCCAAGTCCATTGGGGGCCGCCAAAAATAGAAACCTAAACCCGGAGTAAGGGAATTAAATAAAACCATCTGATTTTATTGTCTGACCTACTTACCCAGTTGCTGGGGGGCAAACGTTTTGCACTATCCTCTGGATCGATTTTACCATCGTCCCACACATAAAAGTCCTCAAAGCCCGCTTCTTTTCGAATTGACTTTTTGAACCATTCACATTCGTCACTAGAATGATTGGGCACAAAATCCAATAGAATCTTTACATTCAATTGCTTAGCCTTGGCAATCATTTCATCGAAATCCTCCAGAGTACCAAATATGGGATCGACTCTGGTAAAGTTCGATATATCATAGCCGAAATCCGACATGGGCGACTCAAACACCGGCGACAACCAAGTGGCCGTTATGCCAATCTCTTTTAAATACTCCAACCTGGAGGTAATACCTTTCAAATCTCCCACTCCATCGCCATCACTGTCCTGAAAGGATCGTGGATATATCTGATACAGCGAAGCATTCTCCCACCAGTCCACCGAAGGCGACGATTGTGTGGCCACAACTGTCAGTAGTAGTGCCAACGAAACGATGACCACCATCCACTTCATTGCGCGAAAGACTAAACAATGATCGACATCAAACGATTGTTTTAATAAATTCATTATCGATTCAATGCAAAGATTAAATTTAATGTGCGATAAAGAGTATGATTTGGAAAAAACAACAACAACAATAATCTTTATAAGGGTTTATGGAAGCCATTATCGTTATTAGATATTTAATGATTTCTAAAGATAAAGAGTGAATAAGATTGTTTAGAATGAATGAAAAAAAATCACAAGTAATGATTTATTCTAGGTGACTTAGGATCCACTCACGATTTCGGAGTCTAATTCTCTAGAAGAACCATGAGATAAGCCTAGATCGCGAAGTCGAAACATGGACAATTACGTCGACAACGAATACCGAGATTAGGCTGCTGATGTATTTTCCGATGCAATCACAATTTATTTCTGTTTACTTTCTTCTTCTTCATCATTTAACACATCGAATAGTAAAATGATATCAAACTAAGAAAAATGTCGATCGGATGACGTGATCCAAAGAAGTCGAAGCATCGACAAAAAGGTTGTCGACAGTGGATGCCATGATTAGGCCCCAGATCATGTAAATGGAAATATATCCCGTAGACGATCTACTGTGAAAGGATACCATGAACATACAAATTGGAGCCGTGGCACCAGGTTATCCCTAAATCACAAAATAGTTTAAATTTTTGTAAAAATAAATTTCAACCAGAGTTGTCTGGCATTTTTTGGGGCTTAGGCCCGATAAAGTGAATAAATCTCAAATAATATTGCCATCTATTGCTGTCGTGGACGAGGTATATAAGTGTTACATATGATCCACTCCATCACAGTTGTTTTGAAACTTGAGTTCAAAAATATGATCGTTCATTTTGTTAATCATCAAAATGTTTATCTTAAAGTGGTTTACAATATTTGCTTAATATTATTGATATTTGTAAACAATACTTTTATTTATTGACATAGAAATTTGTGACAAAGTGCTCACCTCAGTATAAATGTTTAGCCAGGCCAGTAAACAATGTACTCCTCTGGAATGATATCGGTAACTTGCATGGCATTCTCAAATGATCCGATGGTATTGAAACAGGTGTTTCTGTTAGTTTTATATTTACTGCAATCGATCGTATATAGTTTTATACTATAATATTTTTGGCGCCATCTGAATGTGAAAAATTACAAAGCTTCAATATTTATCAGATTGTTGACTTTATCTGTCATGTAAAATTTTCCAAACATATTTGTACATCGTACATCCAAAAGTCAGATTTTTCGTTTATTTTGCCTATAAGATTCTTAGATTTAAAATTTCGAAAATCCATGTGGGGCCAAGGAATCTTTTATAGACACCAACACATAAAAAACCACGTGGGTACTCAAAATTAAGAAAATTACATAAGGATCAAAACCAGTTGGTCTCTGGGCTAAGAAAAAGGTTTATATAGTTGTAATAGATTTTTATGATTACGGCCATAAGAATTTAATTCTTCTGTCAACGTTTTGATCTTTTGTTATATTCTGTCATTGTAACTATCTCATTATAATCTAGTGTCTTCCATTTGAATTAATATAAACGTTAAAACAGAAAAAAACAACAACATAATTAAATTTCTTTTGCCACATTCATAAACCTTTATTTATTGATTTCGTTTACACCATAACAGGAATGTGATTTTCAAGTCAAACGTAAAACGTAACCCACATAGGCCTTGGCCACAAAGTTTCCACTCTCCACATGTTGCCTTTTTTCGCAAAAAATGAAAAAGGGCATTTTAAAGCGGCCATAAATAATCCAAGATTATTGGAAAAAGTGATGAGGAAGGAAAAAAACAAGAACAATGATATATACAGCCGAATTACGGTTGGCGTAGTCGTGTCGTAAATTTGTCGTTTTTACAAAATGGTATTACGGTTGGCGAAAATTTCAAAAAATTTAACTTTATTTTTTGTCGTTTTTGCCAACCGTAATACCATTTTATAAAAACGTCAACTTTACGATACGACTACGCCAACCGTAATAAGGCTGATCATTTAAAAGTTTTCAAATACAGTAAACATACCCTGGTGCTATGCCCGATTGTA
This sequence comes from Hydrotaea cyrtoneurina, assembly GCA_958296145.1. NCBI lineage: Eukaryota > Metazoa > Arthropoda > Insecta > Diptera > Muscidae > Hydrotaea > Hydrotaea cyrtoneurina. The sequence continues at coordinate 8,834,726 of OY282516.1, read as the reverse complement.
TGGAGCTGACAGATACTTCAACCTGAGCGCCAACGTTCTTTGCGTATTCACTCAAATTCAACGGCACATCAATATTGCCAATGTTTAAAACAATCAAGAACGAGTCCCCGCCAACACCATCAGAGGGTGGGTTTCTAGACAATGACAAGGAAATATTTCACTTTAAACTTAAAGACGAATGGATGGATGGATTTTCAGTGCGAGTAAGAGTTATGAAGATATTTGTGGCAGTTCCTTAATCGCCTGACCTTGACCACGTACCTTTCATAAATCAAAACATTGTCCACAACAATGGGATCAACCTTGCGACCACTGAAGGCGGGTTCGTGCCGGCGCAATTTATTAACCCTCTGGAATATCTTCAAATGACTGTTGTCTGCCGCCAACTGAGCCTCGACATTATTATCTTGATAGTCGTCACCAACCGGAAGCCAAGTTTTGTCGGCGCTGCTGAAGCCAGCATTCTTCGTAGCATCCCAACGTAGAGGAGCACGAACCGTGTCTCTGGTGAATTTTTGATAGTTCTCAGGTCCTGCATTACAGCCCTGCGGATCAACCGAATCTTCCCACGATACTTCAACATCCTCAGCACCATATTCATCGCCCTAAGAAGTTAAACCCCGATATGTTAACGATGGCGTACAATAATCGGATAACTATACTCACATTATATGTAACAGCTATGCCCGGCAAGGTCTGCAAGAATATGTTAATCAAATCCTTACGCTCCGGACCCAAGCGGGAAGCCACACGACGATTGTCATGATTACCCAAAACCCAATTGGCGAAAACACCCTCGGGCATATTGTCTACCCAGTGATTGACATAGTAACGATAATCAGCCGCGGTACTGGCCTTGGTCAAACCGGACAACATTTCAAAATTGAAAGGAACATGAGAACCATTACGTTGGCCATTGCCGTACAATAGCATTAAGTTCTCAAAACTGGTGTAAGCCTCTGTCAGCAAAATCTTGGTCGAGGAATTGTGGGCGACTTTGTAAGCATCAATTAATTCACGCCACTGATAAATCATTTCAATGTCTTCGGGCAGGGAGTTGGTATGCAGATGATTCAAGTAACACCAATCCGAGGGATCGGGGCACGCTGAGGTGTCCGCGACAACGGGCTCATCGGGATACGTGCCGGTTTGTGGGTCAATTTCCGTTTCAAACAAAAATGGTACTGCATCTATGCGGAAACCATCGATGCCATGATCCATCCAGAAAGTCAGGACATCTTTCATGGCCGCTACCACATTAGGATTGCGATAATTTAGATCGGGCTGTTTGACACCGAACTGATGCAAATAGTACTGTTGCCGTTGGTCATTCCATTCCCAGGCAGAAAATTTGAACTGGGAAACCCAATTGCTAGGCGGTTCTCTGCGGCCGGTTGAAGGATTAACGACACCATCATGCCAGACATAGAAATCGCCATAATACGAATCGTTGGCTACCGACTTTTGAAACCATTCATGTTCATCGCTGGTATGATTGGGCACAAAATCCAAAATCAATTTCAAACCGGCACTGTGAGCCTTCTCAATCAAGGCCACAAGCGTCTCAACCGAACCGTACTCTCCCTGAATTTGATAGTAATCAGAGATGTCGTAGCCGAAATCGGACATGGGCGATTTCATAATGGGAGACAACCACACGCCATCCATGCCTAAATCCTTTAAGTAATCTATTTTTTCTGCCACACCTGGAAATTCAAGAGAATAATAGTATTTATTCCAAAAATGTTGGGTATAGATTTTCCTAGCACTTACCATTCAAATCTCCCACACCATCGCCATTGCTATCCTTGAAGGAGCGAGGATAAACCTGATAGAAATTGCCATTTTCCCACCAGTCACGAGCCGAGACACTAAGTGTCAGTGCCAATAGGCCAAGGGTAAATAATTTCAACATTTTCTGGTAATAGTCTAAACAATCGGGAGCTTCAAATACTCATGTGTTGATTTATCGAAGTGAACTGTTTGAGTCGAGGCAGATTACCGCATTTTATATCCACGGGTGAGTTGAGTTTCCACTCACAGCCATTGGGATTACTGTGATGTGGGTATTGTTGGTGGCGCTGTACGTGAAAGCACTTGTTTCAATAAAATGAAAATGGTATGTCAGGAAAAGTTCTGCGATTATTGATGTGAGTAAATATTATCCAGGTATATACATTGGTGCCACTTTGTAGTCATCTATTTATATAATAAATTGTTTGTTGTTTAAATAATACCACATTTCAATAAACACGTATTAGGACGATATAATCCATAACTGACCTGTGTCATACGTAACAGAGAGTTATTAAAAATATTTAATTTAATATAATTTTAAAGAAAGGCTTTATCGTAGCTTCTCGTTAATTCGTTTTGAAGTTATAGCTGAGCTGTTGACAAAGGTAACTGCACAAGGGAACACGTATGTTCAATTTCATGTTAAGTGTAAGAGATCATTTATTTATTTAAAGTCACACTATATCCAAATGTCAGTTACGATATACACAAAATAGACTACAAATTGACGCCAATGTATTTACATAAAATTATTTACACGCTTCATAAACGCAAAACTTTTCCTGACATGCCATCTGCAAATGTCCATTATATTGATTCAGATGGTTTCACTTATTTTTTCCGAGAAAAGCAAGTGGTTGTGAATTGAGGAAATACTAAGTTTATTCGCGGATATAAAATGCGGTAATCTGCCTCGACTCAAACAGTTCACTTCGATAAATCAACACATGAGTATTTGAAGCTCCAGATTGTTTAGACTATTACCAGAAAATGTTGAAATTATTTACCCTTGGCCTATTGGCACTGACACTTAGTGTCTCGGCTCGTGACTGGTGGGAAAATGGCAATTTCTATCAGGTTTATCCTCGCTCCTTCAAGGATAGCAATGGCGATGGTGTGGGAGATTTGAATGGTAAGTGCTAGGAAAATCTATACCCAACATTTTTGGAATAAATACTATTATTCTCTTGAATTTCCAGGTGTGGCAGAAAAAATAGATTACTTAAAGGATTTAGGCATGGATGGCGTGTGGTTGTCTCCCATTATGAAATCGCCCATGTCCGATTTCGGCTACGACATCTCTGATTACTATCAAATTCAGGGAGAGTACGGTTCGGTTGAGACGCTTGTGGCCTTGATTGAGAAGGCTCACAGTGCCGGTTTGAAATTGATTTTGGATTTTGTGCCCAATCATACCAGCGATGAACATGAATGGTTTCAAAAGTCGGTAGCCAACGATTCGTATTATGGCGATTTCTATGTCTGGCATGATGGTGTCGTTAATCCTTCAACCGGCCGCAGAGAACCGCCTAGCAATTGGGTTTCCCAGTTCAAATTTTCTGCCTGGGAATGGAATGACCAACGGCAACAGTACTATTTGCATCAGTTCGGTGTCAAACAGCCCGATCTAAATTATCGCAATCCTAATGTGGTAGCGGCCATGAAAGATGTCCTGACTTTCTGGATGGATCATGGCATCGATGGTTTCCGCATAGATGCAGTACCATTTTTGTTTGAAACGGAAATTGACCCACAAACCGGCACGTATCCCGATGAGCCCGTTGTCGCGGACACCTCAGCGTGCCCCGATCCCTCGGATTGGTGTTACTTGAATCATCTGCATACCAACTCCCTGCCCGAAGACATTGAAATGATTTATCAGTGGCGTGAATTAATTGATGCTTACAAAGTCGCCCACAATTCCTCGACCAAGATTTTGCTGACAGAGGCTTACACCAGTTTTGAGAACTTAATGCTATTGTACGGCAATGGCCAACGTAATGGTTCTCATGTTCCTTTCAATTTTGAAATGTTGTCCGGTTTGACCAAGGCCAGTACCGCGGCTGATTATCGTTACTATGTCAATCACTGGGTAGACAATATGCCCGAGGGTGTTTTCGCCAATTGGGTTTTGGGTAATCATGACAATCGTCGTGTGGCTTCCCGCTTGGGTCCGGAGCGTAAGGATTTGATTAACATATTCTTGCAGACCTTGCCGGGCATAGCTGTTACATATAATGTGAGTATAGTTATCCGATTATTGTACGCCATCGTTAACATATCGGGGTTTAACTTCTTAGGGCGATGAATATGGTGCTGAGGATGTTGAAGTATCGTGGGAAGATTCGGTTGATCCGCAGGGCTGTAATGCAGGACCTGAGAACTATCAAAAATTCACCAGAGACACGGTTCGTGCTCCTCTACGTTGGGATGCTACGAAGAATGCTGGCTTCAGCAGCGCCGACAAAACTTGGCTTCCGGTTGGTGACGACTATCAAGATAATAATGTCGAGGCTCAGTTGGCGGCAGACAACAGTCATTTGAAGATATTCCAGAGGGTTAATAAATTGCGCCGGCACGAACCCGCCTTCAGTGGTCGCAAGGTTGATCCCATTGTTGTGGACAATGTTTTGATTTATGAAAGGTACGTGGTCAAGGTCAGGCGATTAAGGAACTGCCACAAACATCTTCATAACTCTTACTCGCACTGAAAATCCATCCATCCATTCGTCTTTAAGTTTAAAGTGAAATATTTCCTTGTCATTGTCTAGAAACCCACCCTCTGATGGTGTTGGCGGGGACTCGTTCTTGATTGTTTTAAACATTGGCAATATTGATGTGCCGTTGAATTTGAGTGAATACGCAAAGAACGTTGGCTCTCAGGTTGAAGTATCTGTCAGCTCCATACAATCGGGCATAGCACCAGGGTATGTTTACTGTCTTTGAAAACTTTTAAATGATTTATCCTTTTTGTTTCTTATTTCATTTTCCAATATTCTTCTATTATTGATGGGTACTTGAAACTGCACTTTTCCGTTTTATGTGTGTTTGCCTTTCAGACAACATGTGGCGAGTGGAAACTTTGTGGCCAAGGCCTATGTGGGTTACGTTTTACGTTTGGCTTGAAAATCTCATTCTTGGAATGGTGTAAACGAAATTAAAAAATAAAGTTGTGTGAATATAGCAAAGCAAGCATTGTTTTTTTAAATATTTAGTTTTAAATTATTTGGTGTTTTTTCAACTTACGTTAATCGATGTTAATTAATATAAATAGGTGTCGGTGCAAATTCGAATTATTAGGTGAGTGAAGTCCAGCTCGCATTAAAAAAATTAAACTTTGGACACTGTAAGGAAACTCCAACACAACTTCGATCGCCCGTAATCACTGGTCATTTTCCCATTTTAATGAGTCAGTCAGTCTTTATAGATATTGGTCTCCAGTCACCAATTCAAAAAATGGTTCACCTGTTCAAAAGGGGCTATAACTAATCTCCACTTCAGTTGTACAAAACCTAAGACAACATATTTCTTCAAATGCCTTTTTCAATTTTTTTCCTGCAATTGCCATCAGAATGAGCAATCAATGTCATTATGACAAGCAATTGGAAATCATTCAAGTGATAAATACAAAGTATTTATTTAAGATAACAAAAAATGCATCTAAGTCATCTGGAATCGTATCGATTCAAGTACAGAAAAACACTTGACATTTCAAAATAAAATACCCCAAACTACTGATAGGACGTTCTCAAACAATATATCAACGAAATTAAACACAAAACAGAAAAAAAATCACACCCCTCATCTTGAGACCAAGAGCGTTTAACAGTCATGCTTGAGTAAAGTGTCACTATAATTGCGAAAATTATAGAAAATTAAACGAGGTGAGGTACGGTCAATGGAATTTCTATTAAAAGAGTGAACTGTGGACAATATAATTTCTATAGTCATTGGTCGTCCCTTATATTTTGAAGCCAGATAATGTTTTTTTCTAGAGAAGTTTTACGGGGCTTAGGTCAGGCGTTCCCTAATAGGAACGTTTTAATACAAATGGTGTGGAGGAGAGTGATTCAAGGGGGGCCCGAAGACTTGTAAGTTATTTATAATCAACAAGACGGAAGATGTTTTTGTTTATTCTACCCCTATACATTTTGTGCGATAACGTGAATCCAGCATCCAAAAAGTATAAACTACGAAAGTTGTCATGCGTTAAGGGTTGGGTGACTTAGGTACCTGCTCAGGATTTCCAGCCCTGTCGTCGATCATTTGTTGTTTTTTTTTAAATAATTGTTAGTTTGTGTGCAGTGAGTTCTATGATGCCGTTTTAAAAAAATTATTTTGTTAGCTTGGTCTGGAGGGGGCGTGATCACTTTCACTTGCCTCAGTGAGTTGGGAAGACCAGGCTTATTTATACGTATTTTACTCGTGGAGTTGCCAGCCTGTACGAGGTGGAAACAGACGCTAACAAATGTTTAATGGTCTTATCAGGATGCGATACTTGGCATGCAAGTTGATTGTTGCGATTTTGGCGGCTTTCGCTCGGTAGAGAGCATTTTTGGCAAACTTGCGAATAAAATCAAATATGTAACATCTTTTTTTACACCTTGCACTAATATAATCATCATTACACCAATTCCCACATTTGCAAATGTTCCCCTACTCAATACACCACACCTTACAGGTACTTAACAATATATTGATTATTTCATTTGTAATTTTTCTCATGAAAAGTACTCATTTCGAGCGTTTGCTTGCATTTTGTAAAGGAAATTTTACTTCCAAAGAGCGAGTGGAATAACAAAACTATCTTCTTCCACTCACTGCCCTTTAGTGTTGACAAAACAATTGTGTTTTAATACGATAAAATTGCAATCAAAATCTGGGGGGGGGTGACAAACTAATAATTCCCAAAAAGATAACTATTGTTATAAAAGCAATAGCATTTTTCACAAAATGTAGTATTTTTATTTTGGAAGTGGTTGTGATTCTACATTTTGTGTAGTTGATGTGGGAAGAATTAAAAACGACTGAATTATTTTAAATATAATTTGCAATGAAATTGCTTTTAAGTGTTGTGGTAGTTGTGGCCAGCCTGGCCAGCTCATCTTGGGCCAAGGACTGGTGGGAGAATGGCAATTATTATCAAATATATCCGAGATCTTTTCGGGATAGTAATGGTGACGGCATTGGTGATTTAAATGGTAAGAATGGAAATTGTAGTTGACAAATCATGTACAAGGAACCAGTTTAAAATATTCAAAAAGCGGATTAAAATAATAAAATAAAAAAAAATCGCACATTAGAGTTCCAATGTCCTAATACAAAAGTTCAGTTATTTTATTTGTCTGTTTACGGAGTGATGACCAAAAGGTTCGAGTCCCTGGGTTGTCAAGAAAAGGAAAAATTTATAAACGTATTTGTTCTCTCATGACAAATCTTAAAAACTGCACTCTCGAAATTGCATTTTGCTGCGACTAACTCATTTTATGATTCTAGAAATTAAAGATGTGATTATATACTTATTATGCATGAATGATTCTAGAATGTAAAAAGAATTGAATATCCATATATGTACCTATACATGTTTTTAAATTATTTGAACTTGACTTTTGTAAGGATATATTTCCCAACAACTTCGGTTCAATTCCCTTTCTAACGAACTAACTCAACGAAACGCATTCTTTTCAGGTGTCACCGAAAAACTGCAATATCTCAAAGATATCGGTTTTACGGCCGCTTGGCTTTCACCCATCTTTAAATCGCCCATGGCTGATTTCGGCTATGACATCTCGGACTTTTATCAAGTTCATCCCGAATACGGTACCATGGAAGACTTTGAAAATATGATTAAAAAAGCCAAAGAAGTCGGTATTAAGATTATTTTGGATTTCGTACCCAATCATTCGAGTGACGAAAATGAATGGTTCAAAAAATCGGAAAACAACGATCCCGACTATCGTGACTTCTACGTATGGCACAATGGTAAAGTCAATGCCGAAACGGGCGAACGCGAACCACCGAGCAATTGGCTGAGTGCTTTTCGTTACAGTGCCTGGCAGTGGAGTGACAAACGCCAGCAATATTATCTCCATCAGTTTGCCATCAAACAGCCCGATCTTAACTATCGCAATCAAAAAGTGGTCGATGAAATGAAGAATGTTATGCGTTTTTGGCTGGCCAAAGGCATTGCCGGTTTTCGTATTGATGCTGTGCCTTTCCTGTTTGAAAAGGAATTGGATCAGAATAACATGTATCCGGACGAACCGCTATCGGCTAATGTCGCCTCTTGTCCAGATCCAGATGATTATTGCCACTTGCAGCATATCTATACCAATGATCAGCCCGAAACTTTCGACATGGCCTATCAGTGGCGTGCCTTGGCTGATGAATTCAAGAAGGAACATGGCGGTGACACCCGAATTCTATTGACCGAAGCCTACACCAGTTTCGAGAATATTATCCGGTTTTATGGTGACGGTAAACGTAATGGTTCCCATGTCCCCTTCAATTTTGATTTCCTTTCGAATGTCCTGAATGACACATCCGCCGCAGACATTGTCGGTCACATCCAAAAATGGTTGGCTGCTATGCCGAAAGATGTGCGTGCCAATTGGGTGTTGGGCAACCATGACAATAAACGTTTGGCCTCACGTTTGGGTGTGAATAGAGCGGATTTGTTCAATATGCTATTGCAAACATTGCCGGGTAATGCAGTCACATATAATGTAAGTTGATAAAATGGATGATGTAAACGGATGGACATTTACATATATTTTGACTTATTATTGAAATGCAGGGCGAGGAGCTGGTTATGACTGATGTCTTCATTAGCTGGGAAGATTCTGTGGATCCTCAGGCTTGCAACGGTAATCCGGACACTTACTATGGCCTATCAAGAGATCCTGCTCGTACACCCTACCAATGGGACGCATCCAACTTGGCAGGTAGGAATTTGTTTTTAATGGGATGTAGTCTGATTAAATCTAATTTAAGGATTAACGGAACTATTAGTCACCAGTCCAATCTATGAAACGTTCTCCTTACTCTTTTTTTTAAATAGGTTTCACTACGGGCGATCACACTTGGCTACCCGTTGCCGACAACTATGTCACCGTCAACGCTTTGGCTCAGATGAGAGCACCCCAATCGCACTTGCACATCTTCAAGAAGTTGCTTAAACTGCGCAAAGAACCCTCCCTGCAAGACGGTGATTTGGATATCAAAGCTATTGCCAATGATGTCATCATCTATTCGCGTCAAAAGTCTGGCAGTGATCTGTATGTGATTGTTTTGAATTTGAGCAAACAAGATCAAACGATCAACATTAATCAATACTATAATATGGGCAGTCAGGCGGAAATAATCACAACTTCTTTACAATCGAAACAAATTGATGGGTAAGTTCATTAAAGAGAGTTTAACTTAATAGGCCAACACTAACATTCTCTCTCATTGCAGACAAGTGGTAAATCCTGCCAACTTCGTAGCCGAGGCTGAAGTGGGTACCGTCTTAGTTAAAGTTTAAACAAGCTAAGCGCTTTATTCCGCCTTCATTATAATATTAAATAAACATTTATGATCTACTAATACTTGTATTGAATTGGTTTTTCTATTTTCTTTCCTTTAACCTTATAAATATGCCATTATCTGATTTTAATGTCAAAACCATGGCCAATTTTGGATCATATTTGTGCAACGGAGGTCTTTTACTCTTCAAAGGACCAAAGTAGGTGTTCACATAGCCATCCTTCGATTCCAAGTCATCTAAGGCTGGTAGAATTTCAAAATTTCGAACAATTTTCGAAACCACTGTCTTGATTTCGAGTAGGGCAAACTTTTGTCCAACGCAATTACGAGGTCCTGCACTGAAGGGAACATATTCGAAAGGGTTATGGCCTTCGCCACGATTGGATGCTTCGAATCGTTCGGGATAAAATCGATAGGGATCGGGAAAGTTGTTCTCATTGTAGCCCAAAGCCATGATAAAGATATTCAACGAAGTGTCCTCGGGTATTAGTTTGCCATCTGGAATTTTAAAATATATCCAATAAAATGTATTTCTGGTAAAGCATTAAGTGCTGTCATACTCATAAGATATTCCTTTTCGGTATGCCTTCCCACCATGGGTACACTGGGATAAAGCCTTTGTACCTCTTTTACGACCAAATCCAAATATTTCATATCGGCCAGTTCTTGGAAGGTGGCGTCGCGTTTCAAATGACCACCCATTATCCGTTGCTGTTCTTCGTAAACCTTTTTCTGTACTCCCAAATGGCGGGACAGTAGGAAAATCGTAAATGATATGGCTGAGGTGGTAGTATCGTGACCCTGAGTGTGTATAAATAGTTTATCTATAACTTGTCACGTGAAAATGTCGGAAGGCTACCCCATCTTACCTCAAACATGAAGGTGGATACTTCTTCGTAAAGTTCTTGTGTGGTCAATGGTCTTCCATCAACGGTAGACGAGAGCAGAGTATCCAAAAAGGCCATTTTTTTCTTGACGAATTCATCATCTTCAGGGACGTTGGCGGATTTATTGGTTTCCTGTTGTTGGCGTAGTTTGATACGTTTTTCAATAACCTGGACAGGAGCAATTATAGGGAATAAAAATATAAAAGCAAACATGAGTGTCTGAACAATATAAAATTTACACTTTCAAAAAATTTTCATCTGAAAAGTCAAAGCTCCCCACAATTTTCTATTTCGTGACTGTTTTGCTACCCGTACTACCTTCGAGGAAATACCATAGACCATAGATATACTTACATCATATGTGAAGTCTTCTAAAACTTTCAAAGCTTTACAATAATTCTTATAGTCCGGGAAAAATTGGTAGGTGGCATTTTTACGTTTAAGTGGATTAAACGCCCGCATATTAACATTACAGCACATACTGGATAATATAAAAAAATCTATGAAACACTATTATCCTATAGTAAATCTAAAGCTGAACACACTTACTATTCAACAGCACTAACAAAATCTGAATGTGGATTATCCATGGCATTGATGGCAACGCCCATTGCCGTATCTGCAACGAATATCATATCAATTAACAAGAGACAAATGCGGCGATTATATTCAATACTTACCACATATAACATCCAAAGTCAAATAGCTGACCATAGCTTGAAAATCAAATATATTATCACCTTTTGAGGCAGCTCGCAATTTCTCCATAAATTTCGTCGAGTTGCTGTTCATAACTTCATGGAAGTCTTGTAAGATCTTAAAATGAAACGAAGGCGTAATCATTTTGCGATGTTTATGCCATTTGGAGCCTTTACTGGTCAATAGACCTTCACCCAGCCAAGGATGTAACATATCGTACACATCCGATTTTCCTATCAAACTATTGCTCGACAAAATGAACTGAAAACAAAATAAATGCCCATTGTGATTATAAGCCTAAATATGACTAGAAATTAATTTTGAACACTTACCTCTACATCCTTTACCTCATTGATTATTATGTTCAAATAGTATCCAATCCATATGCGGTAATTACGGTGACCGTATTCATACAAATTATCGAACATAAAATGTATGATTGCTGTGGAATTGAAATTGTATTAGTAATAATGGTGTTGCAAAAAGAAAATGTAATTCACTTATAAACAGAGCTCTTCATAATTGGTATCTGTCGTTCTTGTTGCCACACAAAATCCACTCATCCACTGACACCGTTTTTGATCGCTTGCTCGGCTCATGTGTTCACTCGAGACACTTTACTGTGTTGCGGGTTTTGAGCGGTCTGTAGGAGACCGATTAGTGTGTTGTGCACAACACTCACTTGTCAGTGAGGAGACCGCACAGACTCATTTGGTTGAGCATGTTTTGCGAGCTTTGCTTTAAATTCAATTTGATCTTTTAACGAGTTCACTAAATAATCTATAACAATATAGTTTGAAGTCGTAATCGCTTTCGCCCTTTTGTAGTTGTACCCTAAAAAGGCCTTTTGCGATTTTAGAATGATAATTTAATATGAATTATGTATATAAATTGCGAAAGTTGTAAAAAAGTGGCTAAACAGGAACTAAGTGAACTCTTAATTGTGCCAAAAACAGCACAATGTGCCGCGTTTTACCATCGCTGATAGCTATAGAGATATGGCTGTCATCAAGGTTTATGTATAAGGTTTATGTATATACATATATACATAAACCTTATGTATATACATAAACCTTGGCTGTCATTAAAGGACAGTGAGAAGAACTAGACATCATTGTGAAATTGAAGAATAAGCTACTGAAGAATAAGCTACCGAAGAATAAGCTACTGAAATTTGCAACAATTAATAAGAATAAAATCACTAACTAAAAGTAAAGTACATGTAAAGTGTTGAAAGTTTGAGTAGGAGTAGGAGTTCTGAGCGCTAAAATCTATTGAATCATGGCAGATCCGTTCAATATGCACGTTCACACAACTTGTCTTTTCATGATCATTTTGAAAATCTATGGAATGGTGAGTAAATGGTCTTGAATTTCATATCTCTCTCTCGAATTAGGGTTACAAATCAGCAAACAAATATCTAATATACATGTGATAATGTTAAGAATATTCTTGGCAAAAATGCATTTCATCGGGCGTACATTCAGACAAACACACATCCCCCACATCCGCACTTTACAAGAAATCATGATTGTCGATCTGTAAAGGTGGGGCAATGCCTAAGGAATCCAAAAAATAAACAAACGTGTGATACTCAAACTTCAGGAAATCAAATGAGGATAAAAAGTATGACACCAAAAATTCTGGACATGGTCCTGCGTAGACCCCAGGAAGTCCAATAAATTGTTCCACCATTTTCTAAAATTTTCCGATTTTGGGGATCTTTTTTGGATACTCAGTGGCCGTGTTTCAGTTGGAGTTTGGCTATATGTATGCATGTCATCTATTGCAAGGTATACAATTACAATTAGAGTGGTGAGCTTCAGATCTCCCTTCTGTTTATAGACATTCTAGGAGTTCGGCATAATAACTTAGAGGGTTAAGAAAACTATGATGAGAATTGTTATTGTTTATATAATAATTAATTGTAGTTATACTACGTATTAAATTTACTAATATGACTGCTGAAATTTGAACCCACGCAAAAGTCATGACTAAAAAAACGCATTACTTTTTCAATTAGGACTGTCAGTTGCTGATGCCAAAATATCATATCAGTTAAAGTTTTCTAATTAATTAACTAAATATTTAAAACTAGTAAGTTGTAATGCGCCTATGGCGCCCGTTGAAATATGTAAAAAAAATTTTGTTGAAAAAAAAATTTTTTTTGAAAAAAAAAAATTTTGTTCAAAAAAAAAATTTTGTTCAAAAAAAAAATTGTTGTAAAAAAAAAAAAATTTGATAAAAAAAAATTTTGTGAAAAAAAAAATTTGTAAAAAAAAAATTTTGTTGAAAAAACTATTTTGTAAAAAAAAAAATTTTTGTAAAAATAAAATTTGTAAAAAAAAAATTTTGGAAAAAAAAAATTTGGGGAAAACACAATTTCTGTACAAAAAAAAAATATTATTTTTTTTATTATTATTATTTATAGAAAGAATTATAGAATGCCTATTTAAATTCCTACGTACTGCGTGACAGAGTCAGTGAATCAGTGTATCAGTGAATCAGTGTCGAGGGTAAATATATATTAAGATTCTTAAAAATAATTTCGAAGCAATTTTACAATTTATTAAAACAAGCACTAAACAGCCGAAGGTGTGGATTGTTTTAATTGGCCACTCCATAACATATCTGAACTTCAAACTCAGTTTTACATAACTGTGATTTAACGATACCGTTTATTTGTTATAATCTGTGTATGAATGTTCATGTACCTGTACTGTACAATCTAAAATTCCCCAAACTTTACTGAAATAAACCAATTTTTATCGTTATTGATTGTGTTGTAGTTGTTACGATTGCCAGATATGTTATTCGTATATAAAATTATCTACCAATTGGATTTGGATTATCTGTCAATTCTCATACAAATTGTAAACTATTTTCAGTAAATGATTTTTTTTTAAACATGTCATTAGTATTTATTGATTTAAGGAAACGTTGTCCATCACACACACAAATCGCTTCTTATTCGCTTTTGCATCATCTTAATTTGGTTCCGAGTCATTATTACGAGAGACAATAATAATAATATTGTTTTGTTTGGAGCTCCTTACTATTTAAAAGTTCAGTTTAAATTACTTCGTTTGGACACTTTTTATATGGAGTTGTTAAAACCACAAGTCGAGCATTTTACAGTTTAATTATCTAAAGGTCATTTCTGACACAGTAAATATTTTCGCCAAACGCTAAAATGTGCAAAAATGTACACGTTTTCGTAGAACGCGCTGATTATGAATTCATCCCATATCATGCTCACTAATTCCAATGGAGAGATCATATGGATTGGTATAATGAAGACCTTATTGAATGTGTGAGCATTAACACTGTTTTTTTTTTTTTTTGTAGTTCCAATAATATGTTCTTATTTTTTGTTATGAATGCTACAGGTCGTAAATATTGTCATTTTATTATGAATGTATGCGGTATCAATCTTGTTTAATGCAGTTGTATGTGTACTTTCTCGGGCTCCAAGTTTTGGGGTAATCTAATTATAAATTCTGATTAGAAGACCAAACAATGTAATGTCAATGACACTGTGTGTTAATGGACAGAGTTGGTGGGGCGATAATGTAGCATGTTATGTTTAATTTTAAACAATAAACGATTAGTTTGTATTCGAGGCATTGCACTGTACATTATAAAATCAATATTATCTTATCAACCGATATACCGGAATTACATATTCAGTGTATTTAAAATCAAATAACAACCTTATAATCTCTCATAAAATAAGGCAGTTTTATAAGGTTGAGTATCGTATAACAGAAAAAAGTCGACTGTAAATGTCAGTTACCATTTTAAGCTGCCTTGCACGAAATGTGAGATTCGTCAGTTCTCACCTGGTATTTCGTTGATTAGTAACTCAATTCCTGTTATTCCTAATGGTGAACATTTTCATGTTTTATCATGCACGCGATAGAAAATAAAAACTTGAAAGTCATTTTATTCGAAACAACGATTTGTGTCAAATCATGTACAAAGTTAGCAACATGAAATTGTTTGTTTTCAAACATAGCTTTTTTGATCGGCCCTTTTTGAAGCGGAACCACTGTGCGTTAATAACTTCTGTTTGAAATGTTCCTTGTTTAAATCCCTATTAATATCGTCCAACACAAACGTGTTTTTATGAAGAGTAAGTTGTTACTCGAATGCAAGCTAATATGATCACGTTTTTGTTGAGAGAAATGATGGGTCAGCGATGGTTTTTGTGTTTGATTCAAATTAGCGATAATATATTCTGAAATGATAACCTGTTATTTTTTTGCGAATATAAAAATTACTAAATACGCAAATTTTAATTATTTCATAATAGCCAACATATGCCGGTTTATTTAAAATTGAATTTCGAATCGGAGTTATCTTTAATATACACATGTCTGGCTGAAATCGTATACAGGTATTTATATACATATGTATGCACCCGTTTGTTTTCATGAGTACTGTTAACGCTTTTTATAGAATATAACTTTTTGTACAAATTATCTTGGAATTAAATACAGTACAGCCAAGCGAATGCATATGAACTACTTCAGTTTCACTTTTAATAAAAGACCTAATGAAAGAAATAATCATAATTAAAAAAAAAATTGTTATTTACATGAAACAACTGGTTATATAGTGGACAACAACCATTTTTAATGAATACCCACTATTGAATCCTGTTGTACCATTGTCCCCTAAGAAATGGTCAACATTTTCTTCACTGGATAGGTTTTTTAAAAAATTAAAAAATTCCTTTTAAATAATTTATCATAAAGCCCCATATCGTACACCTATCTTAAAATCAGACATGAAAATCGATAGGGGTCAGATAATGAAAATTGATAATGAAAATTGATAAAGAGTTTCCAATTTTGTTCACAATTTAGTGAAGTTATCTAATTCTACCACGAGTTGTAACGCCGAAACTGTAACTGAAATTAAAAGACGCCAAAAGCTAAAGTTTAGGACAATGGCAATCTTAATTTTTCAAAATTTATATCAACGAAATCGGACAAGTAGTTTTCTAGTTATGATAATTGAAAAAAAATTAATTTAAAAAAATCGTAACCATGAAAAAAATTCGATCATTTTTCTAAACTATATTTTTTTTTGTTCAGTGTATTTTGAAAATGGACTAAATATAAAATCGTAGAAAACAAATAATTCATATTTAAACTGTACCTCAACCAAATAAACTCTTGTCTCAAGCGAGTAAATGTTGAATATCAGGAACCATAGATAGTGAACTAGATTATTTGGTTATTGCCACAATCAGATAATACAGGTGACCATCAAAGTTGTTTTAGTTTCATATACTGCTGAGTAAACGAAAGTGTTTTTTTGTGTCTACTGATCAACTACAACTACACATTTAGCTTTTCATATCGTGGTTATATTATTTTGACCGCAGCCGCACTTTTAAATGAATTACCATTTGGCGTTTTTCCCAGTTGATGGGCATTTCCTATAAAGGGCAGCATCTTTGGACCCTGTGTATGTTCAATTTGTCTCCGCATTTTTGAATATTTTTTCTCTTTGTACACAATAAACAATAGCGGCAATAAAATTAACAATACTAACAACATTTTTTATTTATAATTTTTTTGTTTTAATTATTTTTATTCGTTTTAGCACCGTGCGGTCTCGTTTCTGTAGACAAAATAACTGAAATTCTAAGTAGGCTAACGTATTTATACTTCGCTGATAGGAGTTTCTTCCAAAAACAAAAAATGAGATATTGCTAAGGGGTTTATTTGAAAACAAATGCGAAGAGAGTACCGATTAAAATTCTTTATGTGAGCGTATAATGATGACACTGTGTTACAGTCACAATTCACTTGTATTATAGCGCAGTATACGTTCGGTTGAGAATAACATTTTTTTTAAAAAATTTAACTGTACCATTATCGTATATATTTTTGGATTCCCTGTTCCCAAATTTAACTGTACCATTATTATCGTATATATTTTCGCATTCCCTGTTCCCAAACAAAATCAACTTATGAGTAAACTGAGTCAACAATTTTTGAAAATCGACCGAAAATGGCCTAATTTGAAGACGAATTCTTATGTCCAACACTGTAAGTTAATTTCTGCCAAAAAAAGACAACGGATGTATCAGAAACAGCATATATATACATATTATATACAATACATACGTCGGTAGGAAATGCCTTAGCCGTTCAGATTCGACTGTAAACAGTAGGTATTGGTTACATCCATTGGATTTTAAACAATATAGGGTATAAATTGGTTTTCGGAAACTCATTTAAATCTTTGTACAAATTGAATAGTTTAGTTAGAGACACATACCAACGATTTTTACGGTCACTCGAGTTGACAACATTTGTATTCAGAGCATTTTCCGTTCCTCCATAGTGAATAAACCATATAATTTAAACAAGGAATTGTCCACTATTAATAGCTTACGCTGGATTTTGCAATTCTGAAGGTCATACAAAATATTTGTGCAAAATTTTTGGATAGGAAACGTGGTGCAGTAAGTAAGGGATAGAAGAACATCTCTTACAAGGAAAAAACGCCTATAAGAATGTTTGGCAAAAACATCGTGTTTATAAGAAAAATTTGTGATATATACGTGTACTTATAATAGATTCGAAGAATGAAATATCCTTTTTCTAAATTCCTGGTAATTTTTTGTATATCTCAGTTGAAATATTACATACATTATAGACTTTGTTACACATTCACATTATAAACGTTTACTGACATTGTTTAGGCGAAAGCAAAGTTTTACATTTGTTTAGCAAACGTTGTCAGCCCTAATATTCATTTGACTTTTTGTAAATTTTAAATCTCATATATTATGAACTTTAGAAAAATTCAGCATTACAAAAGACTTCTTGGTTTGTCACACCTATTATTCTGAAATGAGTAATCATTTTGAGCAAACAAAATATTTTTCATTTGCCCCATCACTATATAAACGAACTTTGTACAAAAATTAGTACTCTGTTGATCGAGAGTGAAAAGTACCAAAAGTACATTTAATGTAAATGGTACATACGTATCGTTTTCCATCACTGTTCAACTTATGGATACAAAAATGTAACGGCACATAGCATGTGTGACAGAGAGTTGGAGTGATCAACCAGAATGCAGTTGAAAGAAGAAGTCGAAGAAAATTTCTAATTTGTACATAAAAAGCGGCTGTGATAATTGTAAATATGAATCCACACGTGAAAGCATTTAATGTAAGTACCATTTATTCTTTATTTAATTGTATGCACCTAGGTGTTGTTGCGTTTCTAATTTCTTTCCTTCAATCTTAAAAGTACACCATTGTCCGACTTCAATGTTAACACAGCCGATAGTACGGGTTCATATTTATGCGGTTTGGGCTTCTGATCCTTATATGGTCCAAAGTATGTGCTAATATAGCCATCCTTTGATTCTAATTCATCCAGGGCGGGCAGTATTTCAAAATTCCGAACAATTTTCGAAATCACCGTCTTGACTTCAAGCATGGCAAATTTTTGGCCCACACAGTTACGTGGTCCGGCGCTAAAAGGCACATATTCGTAGGGATTTTGTGTATCACTGCGATTTTCCGGTCTAAATCTGTCGGGATTGAAACGATAAGGATCGGGAAAGACTGTTTCATTGTAGCCCATGGCCATGATGAACAGAAGCATCGAAGTATCTTCCGGTATAAGTTTGCCGTCTGAAATATTATAAAGTGAATTAATTAAATCTGACAACGTAGACTTTCTCCATTTGGGTGATTCTTACTCATGTTATATTCCTTTTCCGTTGATCTTCCTATTATAGGCACACTGGGATACAAGCGCAGCGATTCTTTAAGTACCAATTCCAAATACTTCATTTCCGAGAGTTCTTGAAAGGTAGCATCACGTTTCATATTACCCTCCATTATCTGCTGCTGTTCCTCAAATACTTTCTGTTGGACTCCCAAGTGGCGCGAAAGCAGAAACACGGAAAATGTTATGGCCGACGTAGTGGTGTCGTGACCCTTGATAATGACAAAGAATTTCATCATTAACTACGAATCGATAAACAGTGCAAGATATTCTTACCTCAAACATAAATGTGGATACCTCTTCGTAGAGTTCCTGTCTGGTCAAGGGTCTGCCATCGACGGTGGACGACAGCAGAGTATCCAAAAAGGCCAATTTACGTTTTTTGAACTCATTATCTTCCGTTACTTCATTCGATTTGGAGATTTCCTCCTGTTTGCGGGTTTGAATGCGCTGTTCAATAACCTGCGAATAAAATCGATTTTTAGATACGTCAATAGCACAGCTTGGAATTAAATGATTACCTCATATGTAAAATCCTGTATAACTTTTACAGCATTCGAAAAGTCTTTATATTCTGGAAAGAATTTGAACGTGATCGCTTTTCTCTTCAAGGGATGAGTGACACGCATGTGGATACTATAGCACAGACTGCAATAAATCATTAAAAATTATTGAAAAACATAACTGGAGTTTAAGAACGCAGCATCAACTAATTTTTTTTTTGTATACATTAATAATTCCAACTTACTGTTGCACCGCACTGGCAAATTCCGAGTCATGATTATCCATAGCATTAATATGAACGCCCATGGCAGTGTCTACAGGGGAAAAAATGAATACGTTCTATTATTTCAATATGACTCAACCACTAAGACACTTACCACAAATAACATCCATTGTCAAATAATGCACCATATCTTGAAAATCAAAGATTGTATCTCCTCTTGAAGCGTCTCTCAATTTAGCAATAAATTTGGTAGAATTGATATTCATTACATCGTAAAAATCTTGCAAAATATTAAAATGAAACGAGGGCGTAATCATTTTGCGATGTTTATGCCATTTGGAACCCTTGCTCGTCAGCAGACCATCACCTAGCCAGGGTTCAAACATATCGTACACATCGGATTTTCCTATTAAACTAGTACTGGATAGAATGAACTAAAAACAACTTTTAAATCACAGGATTTAATTATTGATTTGTTGATCAACGATCTGACTTACCTCAATATCCTTGACATCAGTTATAATAAGGTTCAGATAATAACCAATCCACATACGGAAATTGCCGTATGTATACCATGAGTTGAATATAAAATGTATAACATCTAAAGGAAAAATAGACCGGAATATTTTCGTTATAAAGACTAGCAGTAGTAGATTAAGAGTTGAGCGATAGCAATCGTTCTTCTGTTTTTTTTAATAATTCTGGTTTCAATCAAACCATCATTACTTGAATGAAATCGTTTTTTTTTTCAAAATATAGTTTAGTTATTAACAACAAGACAGAACCGGAACCGAAAAAACCTAACGGAGATATGCAGTTCTGTTAATATTCGTCAGTTTGTGAATACCCTAAATAATTTCTGGTCGAGTATAGAACATAGTTTAGATGCGCAGTAGCGTATAATTACAATTTATACTTAAAAACTTTAACTGCAATTAATGTCATAATTAGTGACACATTTGTTTTCATTACCAAGAGATAACTTAAAGTTAAAGCCTGATATGAATTATCTTATAAGTCTTGGTAATTAACATCGAATGCCTCGTGTGAACATCAGTCCAATGAATAACATATTAGAGTGGCTTACGCTGAACGAAACTTTGTTGTATTTAATAATTAAATTTTTCTTCTTTTTTTAATAGAGCAAACACTTGACGGTGAAATTGTTTGGTACACTGTGTGTGTGGGTTATCTCAAAACGGCCTTTAAGTTTATCTGGCTCAACTCTAGTTTTCATGATGTTGCCGAAGTCTTGCTGTAAGTGTGATATTTTGGAATTTTATGTACATAATTTATTTTTTAGATTTTTGCACTTCTTTTTTTAAAAAACTACTCTAACTACTAAACATCTCATATGGAAAAACTCTGCATTCAAATCAGTTGAGCTTATTTTAAAAAATATTTAATTTACGATGTTAGTGCTGCAATTTTTATTGACAACCCACTCTAAAGTACACAGGCACATGCATGTACACCAAACGGTTAAATTATAGGTTAATGTTTACGAGATAATAATCGGGGTTAATATATATTCATGACATACAAATAAATGTCTGTTCAAAGTTTCCAAAGCATATCTCTGATTATTTCAATCACAATAACATAATAATCACCTATTATTCTCTAAGGCCCAAATAAATATTTCAAATTTTTATTTTAATAAAACTGATGGTGTTGCCGCCACACTAATTGCCGACAATGTGGGCTAGTTTGACTGGCCGTTCAAAAACATATTTGAGGTTTAAACTCAGTTTTAGCTGGAACAGCAGTTAACACTAAAAAGTCATAGTGGACCCAATGGGTCTCCGAGTGTAGCTGCATCTTCGGATATATCAGCCTTCCTAACCTAATAGCCTAGACAGACGACAACGTTAATGCGCATTAGCAGACTTAATGCAAATTAACTTATAGACAGACGACAACGTTAATGCGCATTATCAGACTTAATGCAAATTAACTTATGCATTATCTGCTCCCAAACTGCATTAACTCTACCGTAAATGCACAAAACTCAACTGAATTTATACTAAATTTATGTATTTGAATATGGCAACACAGTCATAATTATTCACAATAAAATTGTATACTCACAAGAAACGGCCAAATGTCAAAAAATAACTCCATTTGGCTGATGTTGTTTTTCATTTTTAACGGCATACCTTCCTCTTTATTAGAAATAAACATGCGATCATTTATCTCAAAAAATGTAACTTTTCTTTGAATACCAAAATAACACATCTTGTTGGAGAACCCTGTAGTTTAATCTCGATTATCGCTGTATTGTGATTGAAATAATCAGGGAAATAAATGTCAGTAATAATTAATAATTTAACTTCAAACAAAAGCCAAAGACTTGTCAATGTGACAGCATTACTTTAGTTGTAATCGAGCGATATAATACTTGACCCCCCACCACTTTTTGCTAAAATAAAATATATACGTACATATTTAAAAATTTGTTTCACTACCAATTAATCATGTGCGAGATTAACAACCGCTGTAAACAGGTTTTGGCCTTTTGAAACTACAATTAACATTAAATCACACCGGAATAGATAGAGGTTTTGTGGGGGTCAGTCAGATGCATCGTAAATACATACGTTGCATGTTTGCGCGAAAGTGCACAAAATAACAGAAATTCATTGTCATCATAGCTTCCGATGCTTGAGTCCATTGTCATCAACATTTTTGAGGCGGTCACAAAATTTCACATATAATTTAAATTGGCAATTTCAAGGTGTTACTAACTGTATGATAAACTTAGTATATACTCCAATGGTGTACAATTGTTTCTAATAGAACAAGAGTTGCTAATAAATGTAGATCTTCGAAACTACAAGATTGCAATAGAATGAGCTCGAAGTATTTCCCTCAATATTCCATTAAGGGGGAAGGCTGTCTAAAGAGTGAGCTGACTCCGGATCTACTGATTAAAGAGGGACAATGGGCTAATGCATTTTGTAGAGTAGTTTTACATGCTATTTAGGAGATTAATTACAATTGGATGGAGTAGCCAGGTTAAGTGACGGCGGCGGCTGTACCTGAATTTCTTAGGACAAAGCATAAATCGCCGTCGTTAATTGCGACTGGATTAATTGATTGATGCAATTTTTTGCAATGGATTCTTCCCCCTTTTGGTAAAAACTGCATATACTGCCACTAGCTTAATCAAAAGAACTCATGTAATTCAAAGTAAGAAGTTTCTTTAATTTTTTATCAATTCCTGGTATTTTCTTTTAATGTAAAAATTGTTTGATTTGGTTGATTGTTATATGAATTTGTATTCTTTTGTTACTTGATCGCTCGTTTTCCTTTATTCTGATATGCAAGGATTAATGGAAAGACCATCAAATGCTGGCGATTTTACGAGTAAGAGAGTAACATCTAAGCCATGTAAAACTTCTCAAGAAAAACATTAGCCGCTCGGAGCCGGCTTTAAACAGTAGGTCCTGGTAAGTGAGTATTATATCGTACACAGCTCACTGATTTGAGAGATGTTCACCGTGAATTCCTTTATGGAATACTAAGGGAGATTTAGTAAGTAAGTAAGTAACAAAGATCTGATTGTGAAAATTATATATTTTCATGTGACCCACGGCTGTTAAAAATGTCTGCGACTATCACACAATGCACTGTATATTTCGGTTAAGAATATTTTTTATGTCTTTAAACAATTCTTAGAATCGTGCCGCGTTTTCTTTAAGCAGCCTAACATGATAATAGTCTATCTGAGTTCCTTCCTTTTACAAACTAATTTTAGGGTTTTCCATTTTTCCCCAAATTAATTACCATGTGGTGTTTTCCCCAATTGATGAGCATTGCCTATAAAGGGCAGCATTGCTGGACCCGGCGTATGACGAATTAATTTACGCTTTTTGGCACATTGAATTTCTTTATACACTATGACCATTAGTGGCACTAATATTAATAATAGTAACAACATTGTTTTTGTTTATATTTTTTTTTTTGTTGTTTTCCTAAATGTTGTTCTATTATCTATGTCACTTAAACTTGGGTTTAATCGCCGTATTAAGTTCGATCTTTACTATTCCGTTTGTTTAGACTCAGTAAACTTGTTCTGCTACGAAACAGTGGCTTTTATATTGAACAGATAATACGAAATTTTATTGCATAGGAGATTTTATTTAGAGTATTATAAAAAATGAAACAAACCAGAGATTGAAGAGAGAGAAATTGAAATTAGAGTATAGATTTGAAAATGTGATTAGAACAACGACTACAATTAAGAATTGTGAGCGTTTGTTTGGTGTATTTTAAAAATAATTATATGAACAATGGGGGAATTTGAAAAACTCTTTGACAAATAAATATGGGATTTTTAACCTAAAGTTTTTAAGTAACCTTTATCCTGCTAATTTTGTTTGTTTTTTGTTTGTATCCGTTTGCAGGTCCATACCAATTTGACGATCCTTTATGTCTGTCGGTATTATATCCAACATTGAACAAACATTGGTTCACAAAAAATCAGTGGCTGTGATTTATGTAAGGTATGTGTAAATTTAAATAGATTTTCGTTAATATCATTAGTATATGAGTACTGTATACTAACAGTCTACATATGAGAATAGGTAACAAAACTAGATAGTATAATGTAGGTCTAAAAATATGCAGCTGCTTTTCGCTGGGAACAGTTTTGCATAAATGATCTTGAACATTGTAAAACGGGTTCGTGCCTCCGCTGCAATATATTTTATAAAGCTGTCATTTAATACCAAATTTAAAATAAAATTATATAGCATATTTTTAGGATGATCGTCTGTAATGAAAACGCTATTATCATTTTATGGACGTGCAAATTCTAGGCGAATATTCGTAATATTGAGCCCTAACCGCAAAAACGACGTAAGCGTCAAAAAGAACATTTTACTGGAGAGGATTTTTTGCGTGGTCAATCATAAAGGCGTATAGTGGAATTTCGGTATTAAGAGCGTGGTACAATTTTCTATCGAATTTCATTAAAAGGTGAGTTTCGAAAAAAATGGGATGTATTTTTCGCGGTAAGGGCTCGATATAGTTAAATTGGAGTGATCTTTCATTTAATTTTCAGTATTAGTTTGGAATTTATATACAAACTTGCAAGATAAGTCGCTTTTTCTGGCCGGACATAAATCCAAAAAGGACTAAGACACTTTTGGGATTCGGAAAAAATAGAAACAGCGTCCTCACATGAGGCATAACAGGGCACTGTACGATAGGGAAGAATGCACATTGTAAGGGTATATTTCGGGATGTCTACTCCGAAGAGGAAGAAACAGATCTACGGGAAGGTAGATTAACTCACCTTCCCAGCCTTATTTTTCTGCTACTTACATCAGTTTGGCTTCTGAAATGTTGGTGTACTGCTGTACAACTGGGTATCAAAAAAAAAATAACGGAAGTCGTATGTACAAATTTGTTTTGATCGCAAAATATTTATATAATGTGTAATTACACTTCCAATATATGTATTTTCCATATTATCGGAAAGTTATACAACACTGTTGTCTAACTCAAATTGTGTCTACTACTCACAAACAACGCCATCACACGAGAATTTATTATTAGAATTTATTATTATATTGAATAATACAATACCCATATCATGATCATATGTCTATTTCTAAACTGCCTAAAGCTAGGCTATGGAAATGGTCAATTGTATCGTTGTTATGCTATGAGACTGCCTTGCCGGCTTTATATATTAGGGGAGTTTTAGTTGACAACATAGAATTTCGCTAAGCTAGGATTGAAACAAAACATTTGACATTTTACTACCGACTTTGGACTAGGTAGTATCCCCTCAGAAATCCCTCAACATTTCATGAAGGAATAGATGGAGAATTCGTTCACAGTGGGTTAAATAATAGAACAGTAATTCCTCAACATTACATGAATGAATAGATGAGGAAATCGTTCCTAGTGGGTTAAATTAGTTTTATACTCACTGAGCGGAACCTACTGTTCGCAACCAAATACGAACGGCGCATGTTTTTCTACAGACTTTTAACTTGGCCTAGAGAATATTCTCTTATGCAAATGACGCCGGCATCTACGAGGTGGAAGAAGCTGTTGACACATGTTTGATGTTTTACCAGTATTTGAACCTGTTTTTGTCCAATAATCGCAAACTCTACCTGTCAGGCTACGGTTGAGCACAAATGAAAAAAAATCAAGAATTCTTTTTTACTTATGCGGAATTTTCTTTCATTTAAACGAACTCAGTATGTTCTTTTGAAGTTATTCTATGAAACTAAGATAAAAACTTGTGGCACAACTATTAATATACATGTCTGTAAAATTTAAATTCAATATTATTGAGCATGGATGAAAATAGTCACTTATTTTCATTTGATTGAGTTGTCTTACATGTGGATGACACAGAATTTTTGCCCGTTTTTGTCGCCATTACATTCATCATATTTCTCTTAAGCGGTATCATTAAAAATGTGTTTCACATAAACGATGTTTCAATAAAGCGGATTTTTGTTTATGCGAAGTACAGTGCATGGAAAATCATCCAGAACAATCGTTACTGGTATGTTTGTTGTCACACAAACGTTCAGCAGATTCAGCATCGTCGTCAATTTCTATGGGTCGTCTGGATATCGACGAATCAGACACTCTTGACGTTCTGGGCATGAAGATACAGGGTGACGCTCGTTGGGCTAGCCATATATTCGAAGTGTCGAAAGAAGCATTCAAGTGTTTAGGCTTTCTGAAGAGGTGCAAGAAATACTTCACTCCATCTGATCTCCCTTCAGCGTCGTCGGAATGTGGGCTGTATATCGCTGTTCTATAGATATTTTAACGGTATCTGTTCGTCAGATATCCGTTGTCTGGTCCCTGAAGTTAGAACATTTAGTCGGAATACACGGCTATCCAGGGTCTCTCATCCGTTTATTGTGAAATGGCCGGTTGACCGGATAACGCACTATAGAGAAAATTCGTTCTTTAGCCGAACCGTTCGTATGTGGAATAAAACAAATGTCAACAAACACTACTCCCTCTTTCCTCCTTCCGATACCCTAATTTCCTTCCGCGATACCCTAATTTCCTTACATTGCATTTATAGGGGGCATCCACTGAGTGTTGGCGTTAAAAAAAAATGATTGAATAGATCTGTAGGTTTATTTGTTAGACTCCGACTTCACAGCCCTGTTATTTACTCCAATTATATTATTACTTTGTCTCCCCGAGAAACGTTCCCACGCCTACCGTAGCACATTTTTATATCGGTTTATTAGGATTATTGAGATAATGGGAGTTATAACTATTATCTCAATCACAATAAACCCGAATACGTATCATCTGAAATAAACAAAAAACCAAATCCAAAACATGCCATCCACTGAATAGTGGCAGTGGACTTGGTACCAAAGCCCATCAATTGGAGTGACGGTAAGTTATCGAAATAAATATAAAGATAACAAGCGGGTGTATATTACTTTTTCTACAACTACTCGTTAATGAGTCAACTATAAATACATTGGCCAAAAACAAAGTAAATAAAGTTAAGAACAGGTCGAGTACATACTTACGTGCCTGGCTGATACTGATAATCAAATATCAATATCATATCGATATTAAGATAAAGACGATAAGCCATTATTTGGTCATTATCGGACCACGTATCGCGGACTCTGTTGGGTGACGCGGGGGTCGGTTTGGTCTTTCGGCTCATAACTGTTTTGTTAAATAATGTTCTGCACAATGTTGTGGGTTAGTTCGATGTCTAACGGTTACGCGTAAAGGTTGTGTGTATTAAAGCGTACAAGCGTATTCAAAACTATTTCCTATCGATTTCATTTGAAATTGTAGCAAAGATGGAATTATTTTTAATGGCTTTTGCCATATTGGCGATAACGGTATTATTTTTTAAGGGTATTAAAATATTTAATTATCTTGATCATGTTGCTGGTATAATGGAAATGATTCCGGGACCCACCCCCTATCCCTTTGTGGGTAATCTATTTCAATTTGGCTTAAAACCAGATGGTGAGTTGCAATCACATCGAAAACAACTAAGGGAAGTGAAATATTTTTAGCAAAGTGGAGGATTACGTAAAATTGACCTAATTGTTGGCATTTGGAGTATTTTTGAGTAACAAAAATAATAAAATAATAATTGTGACATAATTTTTCTCTCTATGTTCCGATCGAACGATAACGAAATCGAAATATTCTGGGGACTTGAACCAAACCAAAATACAAAACGAAATTCAAATAGTGCATTGAGTATTTAAAAATACAAAAAAAAATTCTCTTGTTGGCAGAATACAAAGTTAATAAGAAATCTACATTGAACTGAATTACATTAAAAATACAAAAAAAAAATTCTCTTGTTGGCAGAATACAAAGTTAATAGGAAATCTGCATTGTATGAATTACATCGTCAAAATTTATTACTAAAAAAAATTTCAGAAATTTGATCGGCGAAATTTCCATGATTATGGGTTAATTTTCCCTCACAAAACGAGTCCAAAATCGACAACTGTTTTTGGAATGCTGTTATCGGTATTCACTTCAATATTTGCACATTTTGCGAACATTTAAATTAATTGGAATTACATCTGGGTATTTTAGAACCAAAAAAACGGATTCGGTTAAGCGGAAATTCGGTTAAGCTTCTTTCCTTTAAACGAACTGAGTATGTACTTTTGAAATTTTTCTACGAAACGAAGATAGAAACTTGTGCCACAACTATTAATATGCATGTATATTAAATTTAAATTCAATATTAATGAGTTTAGATGAAAATAGTTACTTATTTTAATTTAGTTGCGTTGTTTTAAATGTGGTTGACGCATAATTTTTTTAAGATTATTTGTTTTGACCAAGTCTTCAGAATTCTCTCCAAAAAATGTTTATGAGATTTATCATAATAAATTCTATTGAACCTACTACAGCATTTTCAACGTCAAATCAGCCAGAACAATCGTTACTTACATTTATTGTCAATTAAGCAATGTTTTCAATTAAAAGGTGTGCGCTTATCCAAATTCGACTGTAGTTCGTTACATCTAAATTTGAATTTATTAAAGTTCAAATAATTTTCTAAAATTTTCCGTTTCAGAACAAAACCAAATTTATTATTTTTTTTTTGTATTTTTTTACCGCTAAAATGTTAATAAGTTCTTTTAAATTATTTTAATTCTGGTAGAAATAGAAAATCATTTTTAAAGTTTGCCTGAAACTTGTACATGTTTCCGAGTCAGAAAAAATAATAGTCAATAAAAACGATACCCACTTAAGTCAAAAATGGATTTTGGTTTGCTGAGTACCGATGTACTTATTTGCCTCTCGCAACATTTATGGCCACAACACAAAAAACAACTAACTTAAGGGTTTCTTAATAGTATAAATACATAAAATTTCACTTCCTTTTGAAATTCATTATTTGTTAGGCTTTTATTGCTAATATTTGTTTGTATCTTTTTCTAGAGTACCCCAAGAAAATTTTGCAATATTGCCGGAAATATGATTTTCAGGGCTTCCGCTCTTTGGTGTTTCTTCAGTATCATGTTATGCTTAGTGACCCAGCGGAAATTCAGGTATTTACATATGTTCTACAACTAAATACATGGCATTTAGAATCACACTGTACTGGAGGCGATTTAAAAAAAATGTTATTCATATCAAATATCCTGTTTGCAATAAATCTTCATATTTCCTTTATTTTCCATGCTTCTGCTGTTGCCATCATTTCCTGGCCTTGCAGAATATGCTTTCAAGTTCGTCTTTGCTGTACAAGGAACATTTATATTCCTTTCTACGCCCTTGGCTGGGTGACGGTCTTCTAACCAGTTCGGGTGCGAGATGGCTAAAACATCAGAAATTGTATATGCCCGCCTTTGATGCCAAAGCAGTAGAGGGCTATATGCAGGTGGTTAATAAAACGGGCACCAAATTCGTCCAAAAGTTGCAGCAACACGCTAAAGATGGTGAAGTCTTTGACGTACAGGAGCTGGTGAGGAAGTGTACACTGGATATTGTGTGCGGTAAGTGCTCAGAGAAAATAAATCGAAGTTATTTTAAAATACTCGAAATATCTAAATTTATTTGGGGGGTGAGCTATGACACTGTAATAGAAGGTAGTGACAATTGCCCAACAACAAAAACTCAGATACAAACCTGGGTATTTTGATTGTCAAATTCTGATATATAAATGGCAGACTGCAGACAGTTTTTAGCGAACTATAGCTTTATTTGTATAACTTGATTTTGTGAGCCCCAAAATTCTTTGTTTGACAATCAAAATTCTGTCGAAATGAAAAAAATCTAATCAACTGTTTGCATGGCTCTACCTTCTACATTTATTATTGTGCCATGGTTGTTAATTTATTTGCCTTTTTTTGAAAATATCACAGAGCGAACCATTTTTGGTAGAAATATAAATTGTAAACAAATATTGAAATTACGAAATATTGATGGAAGTTTTGATTGAAATATTTAAATGTACTAAAAATAAAATAGAATATCGGGAAAATTTCGTTTTATATATTTTTAAAAATAATTTCAGTGGAAAAATAAAATCGAATAAGAAAATAATATCGAAATTTTCTTTAGAAAAATGGATTTATAAAGCAATGTATATTAGAGTGCACCTTAATTTAAAAAGAAATCGAAAATACAGTTACATTCTGAGAAAATGTCAAGAAGAGAGTTCAAGCGGATCAAAGAATAGACAAAACAACAGAAACGGCATTAAATCCGACATGTATAGATATTTTGTGGCCTTCCCGCCTTACAATCTGCCCAGAATTTTGCAAAATGTATTATTTTTTTGTTACGGGTGCACTGTAATTTTTTTAATTGGGTGCACCCTAGTATACGCTCCCACTTATCAATCGCTATGATTATTTGCAGAAAACGCCACTGGAATACCGAGTAATTCGTTGGATGATCAACCTTCCGACATTCACGCCGCAATTGCTGAGTAAGTCAATTATAGTAATTACGATAACATAACAATAAAATAAAATAATTATATCCACCACCAAATGCATACATATTAATATGAAGGCATAAAGAAATTAAGTTCATCAAAAGAAAACAATTGTAACTGTTGACCAACAAACGTCTGTATACATATTAAATTCAATTCAATATTCATGTACTTATGTGTTTTTTATTTGTTTCAACTCGACTCCGGCCTCTACTTAATACACATGCTGCTGCTGAAATTGCCAACTTCTCCAATGATTTAATTTGTCTGCCGTCTGCAGTTTATGTGATGTTATCCAGGAGCGCACATTCAGTATCGTCAAAAGATTCGATACCCTGTTTCATTTGACGCCGTATTATGGAAAACAGCGCAGAGCATTGCGTTCTTTAAAAACTGAAATCAATCGGGTAAGTGGAGGTGAAAACTTAATTCGCATGTGAAAAAAAAAGAAACAACTTAATGAATGGGTGTCAAGAACAGACATGCCAGCGAATAAAACGTGGAAAGGCATCAATTGAAATGATATGATTGAGGCAGAATATCGGGTGTACTACAGTTGGCATGTGGAATATATTGGTTTTTTTATCTAGTGAGCACATTTACTTGCCAAAAATAGTTTTACCATTTAACAAGGAATCAAGTATGTGTATGCCAATGTAATAATTCTATTAACAGTATTACTTAGTTATGTTTAAGACGATAGGAAATTGTCAAGTGACCTTCATCTAGTGATTGCATCAACCAAACACTTTATATACTATAAGGTGTGCGATCAATATTTCAAGATGTTATTTGCAGACAGAATGAATGAGTATGTCCTCCATGCTATGGTGGATGATATTAAAACAAGATAAACGGGCATTTTCATATTCCGTCATCCTACTACATTCTCCTTCTTTTTTTTTTTTGCCATCAACAGATTGTGGAACAGCGAAGACAACAATTGAAAAGCCGTGCTATGCCGCATGACAACGATTTAATTAATTCCAATGCTGGAGCAGAGCTCAAACCATTTTTAAATGTCCTTTTGAATGCCAAATTGGATGGAAGAGAATTGAAATTCCGTGAAATTTTCGAAGAGATATCCACTTTTATTTTTACGGTAAATACGAATTAATGCGTTAAAGATATATCATGTCATAACATATTTGCCTCCCACACCGCCACGACAAAAGGGTCATGATCCAACTGCTGCCGCTTTATCGTTTACCTTGTATACGTTATCGCGTCACCCGGCCGTACAACAAAAAGTCTACGAAGAACAACAGAACATATTTAAAGCAAAAACTGCCGATGAATTCAAAAATGTTGCAGCACAAGTGGAAGACTTGAATAAGATGACTTATCTGGAATTGGTTTTAAGAGAAACGTTGCGTTTGTATCCAGCCGTCCCGATAATTGCCCGGACTAATCGGAAGTCAATTGAAATAAGTATGTATATTTTATAAAAGTAACTGTTGATTTGAATTTTTGAATTTGTAATATTCATCGGAGTCACGAATGGGGGTAGTGTATCTCTCTATATGATAATATGAAGGCCTACACAAAGAAGATTTTCAGGAATTAGTATAGAATAAGCAAAGCTTCAGAGTAAGTCCCGGCCATCTTAGACTAGAATACCATCGTGTCTAATTAACATGAGAATGCGATCGTTTTTAATTTGCAAAGAACATCTCCTACAATGAATTTTCGAAAGACCTTAAAATTTCGGTTGGATTTGAAAGTTAGGTTGTCTGCAGGGTTTATTATGAGGGGGCCTTGCGAATTTGTACTCCGGGATTTATTTGGTCCTCTATTTATTGAATAGAACAGTCTTTCTTAAATATTTATTTCTTAAATATTTTTTATTGACACAGATGCAATCAATCTAATATATAATGAAAGTGCATGATTACGGGACCTTAGTGCCCAAAAAAAAAACAAAAAAATGCAATCCATGCCCCTATTTATACCCAGGAGTACATCCGAATTGTATAGTAGTTATTTTTAAAAATTTTTGTTGTTTAATTTGTTTCATCATTTGCTTTTTTTTATTTCAGACGACACCAAAATCGCCAAAAGAACCACAGTCATGATGTGCCTCATCGCCATGGGCTATAATGAGAAATACTTTGAGAACCCCTGCGAATTCAAGCCGGAGAGATTTGATACGAAAGGAACCGATGTGAAAAATGATGGTCTTGAAGCATTTAAAAGTGTGCCTTTCAGTGCTGGTCCACGAAAATGCATTGGTAGGTGATCTGCTGCCAATCGTTCTAATTTTTTATAATTTCTCATTCTTTGTTTCCTAATAGCTGAGAAATTTGCTACTTATGAAATGAAGTCGTTGCTATCGCAGGTCATACGAAATTTTGAAATTCTACCCGGCAAAGATGGTTTGTCAGCTGGCATTAATGATCATTCACGCAAAAATTGTATACCCGAGAGTGAATATGATCCGATTTTGAATATACGGATTACTTTAAGATCCGAAAATGGCATTTTAATAAGACTAAAGCAGAGGAAATGAACAACGTAACGTGAGAAAAATGATTTATTTATTGTTACCATACAATTCAATTAGTATACGCATTAAATCAATTTCATATTGTGCATCTTCCGTGGATGCAGAAAATGTTAATATTATGACATATTTTGTTTAAAAATTTACTAATTAAGGAAATTATTAAGTTGACACTAATAGAAACTACGCGCATATTTGCTGTTAACAAACTTTTACTGTCTGCCATGTGTAAAATATATATTTTTGGCAAACTGCATGCGAAAGAGTTTTATATTCCACCCGAAGCAAATACGTCAATTAGTTACATCAACTAAATAGTTTACACATACGTACATGTAGCGCACATACGCACACACACACATGGCCACCGGCAAGATGAATCTGAGTGCTAGGAAGTTTTCTTCCTACAATACATGCTTGCACTTATTGCACACAGAGTTAAGGCCTTACGTTGTTTTCTTATCAATTCACAAAACCAGCAAAAAAGATGAGGACCAAGAAATCTACCACAAAGTTGTAAGGAGGTTTTTTTGCGCAGAGGTACACTAGATGTTTTTAAAAGATCTTTTCGAAGGCTTCCTTTTTGCAGGCCTACTTTCCCGTCGCTTTCTGTCCCCATTTCCATTTCCATTAAGACAGTACCAAGTCTTGAATTTGAATCCTTTAACATTTAATATAAAAAATGATGCCCTTTAATATGAACAAGAGATTTTATGTTCTCAATTTATTAATTTTAACTGTTTAGACATCTTCATTTTCAAATGGGGAGCCTTAGCTCGCAATCTTAAATATAAATATTTAATGGTGCGGGAGGGGCCTCTGAACTAGGCCTGATATTAGGTTTTCCTACTCATGATTTTCGCCGCTGGAATATTTTTTAATTAATTGCATACATTCGTTTTTGTTTTTGCTTGGCGAAAAATTTCCCAATGCAAAAGTTTGAACAGAAGATAGAGATGAAACATGCAACAATTTTGTCAAAAAATGGAAGACAATTTTGACGCTGATGTTTTTCAGAAAATGTGGAAAGTTTAAAATAAGTACATACATATATCAAAACAATTAAACAATTGGGATTTATACTGATATACGCCATTTTCTAATACTTTTGAATGTAACTTATGGACTTCTAGAACACTCAACCGATTTTGATGGTATTTTTTAGCAATCTTCTGCCAAATTTCGTCTCTGCCAGAGGTTGCGTTGCAAACGTGGCTTATTAGCTAGAGGTCTGAAAATTGCTTCTGATGACAGGGACTACAATATGGACTACATCAAAATCTGTGCCAGCTCAGCTTTTTGACTGAGGTTTGTTTATGAACAAAAACAAAAAAGGACATGCTTTAATGTTTTCTTACACTGTGCTCATGATCAAGAAGTAATCACACGTTGAAATTCAAGTTTTATTATTTGTTGTATTATTCGAGTATTGTACGATTCCTCTATGAAATTATTAACAAATAATCGCATTCTTGTTTTGGACTATGTTTACATTAGAAAAGTTAATCCCGATTATTGCCTTATTGTGAATTGCATAATCAATGCAATGTATGTACTAGCAACAGTCACAACTACCAGCGATTATCGGGATTATTTATGCGAATGTAAACATAAACTTCTTCAATTAAATAGTATTAACTTTTCACTTTTGTGTAAATCACAACTCAAACATCGATAATTTTTGGTTTCGAAATTTAATATTTCAGGTTTTTAATTTATTTAAAAGAGAACATTAAAATACTGTTTCAGTTTAGAAATGTCTGCCGAAGCTGTTTCTGCCGGCGTTGTGGGAGACGGTTCTGGCGGGTTCTACATAAGCGGGATGTGTGCGGATATATTCAAGAGCCTTCAAGATGGCAACTGGCACTGGTGGTGGGGTGGGCAACAAAGCACTGTTGGGTTGGTAACCATTTTCATCGGCCACATACTGCACAGCAACATGCTCACCTTCAGGGGATACCCAACCGAAATCACCATGGACATTGCCGCCCTCATCACCGGAGGCAGCAGCATGAATGCTGTTGGTGGTATCGAAGGCATAGTCGAAACCATCGGCACGGACATCAGAAGAGAATGATCTTACTTCAGCGTGAACATCATCACTGGTGGCGGCGCTGCTGTGACTGGTGTAGGCGTTGTTGTGACCAAAATTGTTGCCACCGAATTTGGAGACAGCCGAAGCCGCAGCTACGAGAGTGCACAAGAGGACCTACGGAGAGAAATCAATCTATTGTTAGTATATCCAAAAGCGAAGGTATTCCATAATATAATCCTTTATTTGTCAACTTACAAATTTGAACATATTTGCTGTGATTGGTTGTGTTTGTGGTGTTGAAGACTCGAACACTTCTGATACGGTCTCACTAGATGTCTACAGTTTTTATATCATTTCATTTCGAACTCATTACTATCACGAAACTGCCAGCAAGAGATGAAATATTGCATTTTGACATTTCTAAAGCAATTATTAGTATATGTAGATATGCTAGGGTAGGTATAGGTGTATGTTTTTTGCTAGTATCATACATACATTTTAAATGCTTGATTTGATTTTACCAAAAATTTCGATATAAGTTATTCTTTTGAATGTGTTAAAAGTCGAAACAATGTGTCACACCCCACTCATATTCAACGTGTTTTATGTTATCTCCATCCAAGCTTGCAATGCTCTTTTTGTTGAAATTTATTGACCAAATAAAAGTAAACTGGTCGAAAACTAACTTCCGACAGCAGCAAACAGCCGTACAGATTGCCCTGTGCACTACTTAGTGGCTGGCGGGAAACATGAATAGTTAAGCAGGCTTAATCGTGTTAAAACCAGATAGCGGGGAGATAGACAAGTGCAATAGATCCGAATAAATTATATACTAACAAAAGCTATTGATTGTAACAGATTGGTTTGGCAATAAATTTTTTTGTGAGATATGTATTTATGAAACCATTTTTGGTCAAAAAAATATAGTTCTTGGGGGCCGTAGCCCGCAAAACTTTGATAAAAAAAGACAGGCTCTGTGAAAGATTAACCAATAATATAATAATATAATAATTGTATGCAATTTTTCTGGGGCCCTCTTTCGTTTTTATTTTGGGGGCATTTTTTCAAAAGGAGATATTTTGTTAAATGTTTAGTTTAGTTTATTGTTCAGCATAATGATTTTACAAATGACATTACGAACTAAAGAGTTTAGGAAATTTAATTTCCTTTTCTACTTTGTAGTTTGAATGGTGTGGTATTTTGAATGCAGCTATGTTGCGTAGTATGTATATATTTACAGAGGAAGGAACAATTTAACAAAACCTATTTAAATAGATTTTTATAAAATAGTCTAAAAAAGGGTAAAATTATACTGATATTATGTCATTGATATGTGAGTATTGGGAATTTTGACATCGACTATTAAAGTTTGTTAAGAATTTGTTAATTCTAACGTATACAAGGTCAACGCCAGCAAGTGTGTGTAAGCCTAGCGTGGAGTAATGCCATGGTAACTTCAGTATCAGCTTCAGTACTCTTACTATTAAATGAGTGAATGGTATATAAATGGTTACTGATTATCTGTCTACGCAGATTTTTATCATTTCTGTCTCCTAAACACCATGGCTTCTTAAAGGTTAGATCGACTGTGACAAATTTACTTCAGTTTCCAACACGTATTGTTGGAGCGTTCGAACTTCATAGACAGACAGATGTGATTTATAGGGACGTATTGGTTTACCTGAAATGTTGTTGAAATTTATTTCATCGTTCAATTTTAATCAAAACCACTATGTGTTACTTCAGTAGTACCACATGGATGTCATCGTGAGTCTTTACTGTGTACTGTCTCGATAAACGGTTTCCCAATTGTTGTGAATGATGACGATCTTAAGTTATTCAATATTTTCCATGATTTATTTATTAAAAATCGGTTAGAAACTGTGTGAAGAATATAAAGTAGAATTTCACCACATTTTAGATACTAACTGCCGGCTCCAGTAAAACGAATTTGTTCGTTCGTTAATAAATTTCAACGTTGAGGGCTCAATAAACAGGTTTTGATAGATTATTCTTTAGTGATTCTGTTCCATATTTCGATATTTGACATATCTCTCAAAACCAGAATTTAATAATGTCTGAAACCCATTTTATAACCCTTCCAATATTGACGATTTGTAACGAACGAACAAATTCGTTTTATGAACCATGTTCTAAAACGCCTTATATTTCATTTGACCAACTAAAGAAAACTATGTAAATTTTAAGAGCAAAACAAATGGCAACGCTTTTATTTACATTGCTGCTGAAACAATAAAACTTATTTGCCTTTCTATATTATGTTTTTCGTCTAAAAAATTAATGCATACTAGTTAGTATTCTCTTAATGTTATTATTATTTTTTTTTCAAATCGTCTGTTCCAGTTTACGCATTCAACAACCGATAACAAATATGTGGTTTATGTATATGAATCAATATTTAAATCATGCGTCAATTTGAAATGTCGCATCTAACCCTGGTGATAAGTTTGCAAGAACTAGTGTCAAACTATACAAAAACAAATCTGTGAAATTGCAGTGAAATAATAGGTGTGTTTTATTTGCATATAATTGAATATGCATGTATGTATAAAAACCTTTAATTCATATACTTAATTTTAGATATGCAAATAGAAAAGTGTATTTCGATCTTGTATCAAAAATTATGCTTGTAAGAAAATACACAGCTTTCAAAGCAAACAGCTGCTTATACCGGGTGTTTTTTTTTTGTGGACGAGGGGTTTTCAATATGGCACATGTCACAATAATAGAACGTAATGAGAATTGTCCAAAAACTAAAATTCAGATGCAACCCTAGGTATTTTGATTGTCAAATTCTGATATTGTTGAAACGTTTTTAAGGCTAAAATTATAAATTATACGAAATCATTAAACCGAAATCTTACAACCACTGTACAATTCTGATTTACCCCAAGTACAAACATGGTCGACAATTTTATTTTTTCTGTATATATGTAATTTTTTTTTTAATTTTAGACTTAAATTTGTTTATAAATCTAAAACTGTCATTCGGATAAAAGAGAGGGTACTAAAGGCAAAGATTAAACATGATTTAGTTAAACATTTTTTAAAATTTATTTCAACACAATCGCACGTCGTTTTCGAGTTCTATTAATTTGTTTCATAAAATTATTTAAAAAAAAACTCATCCATGGAAAAGAAATTGTCGAGCAACCAACCAATTCAGGGCAAAGACCATGTTGAGGGCAGAAGTCCCAAGTCGTTTGATGAACATTTCCAAGAGTGTACTATTTGTTTTTAAAAAGTAGCCATTTGTTTTTATAAACCTAACAAATTTGCATGGTACAATAAACAAGGTAAGGTCATTAGCCCAACAACAAATAATCAGATACAACTCTGGTACTCTATATTGTCAAAGTTGTATATGTCAAGAATATAAAATAAAGTTACTGACAGTTAATTTTTGTTATTGTTGTAAATATTTGATACAAAATATCATGGTACAATAATAATTTCAATAATTTGAATAAACGTTTTTTGAAATTTCAACAGTTGCCTGAATGTAAACAAAAACATCGAATGTCAACTTTGACAATTTAGAGTGCTGCGAGAAAAAATTGTAAATCAGCTGATTGCTTGGCCTTACCCTGTTTATTGTACCATGCAAATTTGTTTCAGATGTCAATTACTGACATTAGAGTGTGTAGCTGAACTAATGTCAAAAATGACTTGGGACGTCTGCCCTCTATATTGTCTTAGTTCAGGGGTTATTAATTACAAAAGCCATTTCGAATTATGACAAATTAACAGCCTGTTTTTATAAAACGTATACGTCTGACACGAGCAGAAACGTCTGTAGCCGAAACGAAAATGAATTGTGTTGCTAACACTAACGAATCCAATTAGCCAATACACACAAAAATACATTAGAAAACAAATGCCAATTAGAATTTTTATAGACACTCTCGTATTACAAAAACCCAAACTGAAGAAAGATTCAAGATTCAAGATTTGATTTATTGAGACTTATATACGAATTTAAAGATAACAAGGTAATATTTTTAAAGCAAACTTAGAACTATGGTGGTATTATTCTAATTGTTGTACGGGTTTATTTATCAGCTACATGCTTATATTAAAGAGTTATTTTCGTTTTTATACAGATTTTCCTCAAGAGGTACAGTGCTTGCTCCAGGCACTTTAACATAGTCGCAAGGAGGTAAAACTCCAGGGAAGACTAAATCTAACTATTAAAAATATCTTAAAACTAAAACTTAAAACTAAATTATCTTAATTCTATTGATATGAACAAAAAAAGAGTGTAGAAAAGAAAAAAAAAAAAATTAACCTCTGTGAGTGTTAGGTAAATTCAATGAGTAAAATTCTGGCAAAGTGGAAGCACTGGGATTCGACTCAATCGATATATTTTCTTTTAGGATTCCAATCGGTGAGAGATACGTAACATCTGACCAACTGAATTCCTTCTGGACATCAAAGATCTCCGATATTAAACAGTTCTCATGTCGAGATAATTTGTTAACAAACGCCTCAAGTAGATTCACAGCATATCTCTCAATGGGAATAATGGAAGATATACTGTAAATGTACCGATTAGAATGTCTCCTCGTTGGAGTCTCAAAATTCTTATTCACCCAAACTGAAGAAACAGAATTTCTGTTCGTTATTTTAACGAAAGAAAGTCCCATACATTTTTGTATCCCCCTCCCTCTTTTTGGTATAATCCTGGTCAGTAGATGTTTTCCCAGCCCTATGCTTTTGACTATGTATATTCATGTCTTCTTTAACTTGGCCTTTCTAGCATAATCTGTGAATTTCTATTCAGCGACTACGATTAACCAATGTTTAGCCTTTAGGCCAACTCCTCCCCAACTGCCTTTGACAAAATAGGATGTTTTTAAATTTCGCAAATAATCAATGAATACCAAATTGAGTAGAGGATAATGTTTTTTTTTTATTTTATTTTTATAAATACATAATACAGTTTTATTTAAAAGAGTTCATACAACGGGGAAACAATACTGGCGTCGACACAATTCATTTAGAAGCGTCTGTTGAAGTTCTTGGCGGGTTTGTGGGCGAAGTTGTTGGAGGCGCTGTGGACGGCAGATCTGGCGGGTTCAACATAAGCAGGATGGGTGCGGATATATTCCAGAGACTTCAAGATAGCTGCGGGCACTGGTGGTGGAGTGGGCAACATGTCACTGTTGGGTTGGAAACCATTTTCATCGGCCACATATTGCACAGCAACTGGGACACCTTCGGGAGATAACCAAGCGAAATCGCCCTGAATGTTGCCGTTAGCATCACCGGAGGCAGCATCATGAATACCGTTGGTGGTATCGAAGGCATAGTTGAAACCGTCGGCGCGGACATCAGCGGCATAAGAGGTCACTTCAGCATGGGCATCATCACTGGTGGGAGCGCTGCGGACACTAGTGCGAGCACCACTGTATGCATTGCGACCAAATGAATTACCTGCCGAAGCAGCGACAACGAGAGCACAGAGTACGACCTAAAATAAGCAAATTGTTAATCAAACATTCCAGTCATAATTTTATTTAAATCACTCTTTCAACTCTCATAACTTACGAATTTGAACATTGTTTCCGAAAATGATGTTTTGTTTTGTTGAACACTTCAAAACTGATGCTGTTTCTTGAAACGTTTAGAGTTTTTATATGATTTTTGCTTACCTTTGCCTTTTTTCTTTTATTCATTTAGCATGACTTTCGTATGAACTGACTATGAACTTTTGCATAATTTATTAAAAGTTCCCAAATGAATTCTCAATATCGATCACATTTTCTACAAACAGTAGAGCAAGAGGTACACTACATTTTTTTTTTTGAAATATTTAAGGCGAACAACAAAACTGAAGAGGTGTTTTTATGCCAAAAAAAAATGCAATCGATTTTGAAACTAGTTTTTTAAGCAAATGAGTTTGAATTTTTTTTATAAAGATTTACCATCGTACGGATGGAATACCAAGTTAGTCAGTCTATTCGAAAAATGTCGGGTAACAGACAATTTATTCTTGGACTAGACTTTTTCCCTGCAAGGTATCCAAAATCTTTGGAAAATACGAAAATGACCGAAACCTTAATCTAAATGAAAAAAAATTATAAAAA
This sequence comes from Hydrotaea cyrtoneurina, assembly GCA_958296145.1. Classification (NCBI taxonomy): domain Eukaryota; kingdom Metazoa; phylum Arthropoda; class Insecta; order Diptera; family Muscidae; genus Hydrotaea; species Hydrotaea cyrtoneurina. The sequence continues at coordinate 8,793,730 of OY282516.1, read as the reverse complement.
ATTGAAAATGTCCAAAAGTGTTAGATTTCAATAGTTTATCATAAAGCTACATATCTTACAATGATCATTAAAACCGATGCATCGTTAAATTCGCTTTCATTCGCAATTCAGTGAAGTCTCATTCTGGTGTCCCATATAGACCGCGAGTTCGCCATTAGCATTTACTTATGTGGTTCATCTTATGTCATGTCAACACCACCCTGCTGTAGGGAACACAATTGAAGACGTTTCCTTCATTTCTTAACTATGCACGCTTTCATATCATCTTTAGTAGTCATGCTTTAAGAAATAAATTGATAGAGAGCAGATGGAAGTGCATATTCATTAATATAAGCTTCGTTGGAAAGTGCGAACGGTTTAAATCATGAACTCATTAATTTATACTATCCAATTAATTATATGGATATCAAGAATTAATGTGTTCTTGCTTAAAATCGTAGCACTACTTTTTTCGAAGAGGACGATGACTGGTTATTTCTACTTGCTGGCCGATATTAATTTGCCCAATACGTCAAAACTATTACCAGGAAAACAACTTTCAAAATCTATTGCACGTTATTAGAGGAACAAATTCGATATGATGTTAGCTTTACCATTCACTTGAACTATCTCGTACCCAGCCAGGTTGTAGGAAATGCAAAAACATTCTAGATTCGTTTAAGGAGCTCTGCGAAACCTACGCGTAGGTTCATAGAAACGTTTACGAAAATCGTGTTTGGCTCGCTTGGCAAACTGACGAAGAAATCATATAAAAACTCTACACGGTTTCCGAACCATTATCAGTTTCAAACATAACAATTGAAAACCATGTTCAAATTCGTAAGTTATGAACCATTCCATATGTCATCTAAAGAAAATTTATTATTGCCAATATGATTATTTTAGGTCGTACTCTGTGCTTTCGTTGCCGTTGCCTCGGCCGGCAACAAATTTGGTGGCTCCAATTTTGGCCACAGTGCTCGCACTAATGTCCGCAGCGCTCCCTCCAGTGATGATGTCCATGCTGAAGTGACCTCCTATGAGTCTGATGTTCGTGCCGACGGTTTCAACTATGCCTTCGATACCACCAATGGTATTCATGATGCTGCCTCCGGTGACGTTAACGGTAACATCCAAGGCGATTTCGCTTGGTTATCTCCCGAAGGTATCCCAGTTGCTCTGCAATATGTGGCCGATGAAAATGGCTATCAACCCAACAGTGATTTGTTGCCCACTCCACCACCAGTGCCCGCAGCTATCTTGAAGTCTCTGGAATATATCCGTGCTCATCCCTATCAAGAACCCGCCAGAAACTATGCCCAAAACACGGCCAAAAACTTCAACCGTAGGTTCTAAATAAGCTGAGCCCGAGGGTTGTTGTCGTCATCTATGTAATTGGAACGAAATGGTTTCGAAATATTTAAATAAAATACATTCGATTTACAAAGAAATTAAATCGTTTGGTTTTTTTTTTCGCTGAAAAAACAAGACTATATCGTTAAATTCGACCGGATGATATCATAAGTATATTGTATTATTTTGACCGTTGTGTGCTTGTTATTATATGACTAACAGACAGCCAAATCCCTGTTCATATTCAGGTATGAATATCAAACGTATTTCAGTGAGCCGTTCCGTTTACGAGTAAAGCAGTGATGCCCTTCTGACAATCCCATACAGCCTATGACCGCAATTCATCATCAAACCAAATTTCGGTGCCCTACCTCATTTTATTTGACCATGCTCTATATCCCTCTGGATCGATTAATATTAAATAATTTTATAACATAATTTTCTATTCCCTCGTACACACTTAGTCACTGTCCGAAAAGAAAACTCCAGATCTCCCTGGTTTAGCTTGTTATTATTGCAAACTTTCTTCAGTTCTTGCATACTTCTTGTTTCAGTCTTAACATATATTGGTTACTAAAGTTTATTCATAATTTAAATTCATAGCTGTGCTTCCTTACGGACTAGATAATATCAAAGAGGGGAGCTAAATGCTCCCCAAACATGTTCACATCTCATGTTGCAATAACAAAAGTAGGCTAAACATTGGCATTGGTGGGCTGAATTAAATTGTTAATGTCTAGGATTTAGTTCTTCCACTTCTTGTTTTGGTAATCCCATTTGGAGGAGAGACCAGTGACGGGATTAATTTCCAAGTCAAGAATACGTTTCAATTGGGCCTTTTGGTGGACTTCATCGAAGGTAATAGGCATTTCATCGTAAACTAAAAACAAAACCACAAAATAAGTAGCAAATTTATTCTATAGAGATCGTTCTTTTTTCCGTTCTTACCGAAGAGATTCATGAGAATAGCAACCCAGATGGCCATTGTGGCAAACAATAAACCTATGCCCAGATGCATTTTCCATTCGCCGGAGGGAGCATTCAATTCGGCGATCGTTTGACAGAATGTGGCACGGTATAGAGCTTTCTTCTCCTCCATACTCAATTTCTTCCAATCCTGCTTCTCCTTTTCACGCAACATCACAATCTCATTGGTTGGTTCACGGAAACGAACGGGTGGCATGGGATAGTCGACACGATCTGCGTAGCAGGCAGTACCGTTCCAGCCATAGCCAACAATTTCGCGTTTGCCAATCTTATCCAGGGTATGGACACCAGCTACGCTACCAATCTGGATAGTACGTGGCAATTGGCGAAGCAAAGCCATGTTAAGAACACGAAGAGCCATGGTAAAGGTGGGTATTCTGATACAAACCTGCAAATAGTAAGAGAAAAAAAGACAAACAAAATACAATAAATAAATACATTTTTAAGTTTTCAGTTTCGTAACTGATTCGGCGAATTACGTACTGCCAACGGCTGAGGTTATGTACACATTTTGTCTTTTGTATGCCAGCCAATGTTTTTTCTTGCGACAAAAGTTTTATTTATAATTCACAACATGCAAATAAATTCAGTTTCCCATTGAAAATACTTCAAATAATGCAGTTCTAACATGAATTTCATACTCACAGCACAAGTGACTTCCAAACAGTTTTCCTCGTATCGACCTGAAGATGCAGTTGTGTGTGCTGCCAGTTCCCCTCAGCACAATCAACTGTTGACTGATCTTCCGACTCGTTTGAGCAGTGTAAATATTCCTTGGCGACTCAACCTAATAGACATCGACAAACCGTCGGACGACGTCGAAATTGCATGTATGTATTTATATGCAAGTTTGGCCCACATCTAACAACAAATGCGCATTCTATTTTCGTTTTCGCTCTTGATTTGGTTGAGCCCTTAGTGATTGGTGCATGCACTGCGATTTTAATTCAAAATCGATTTGGGATACTTCAAAAACGATTTTAATTGATGTATTGTGAATTAAAAAAAGACGATGGTAATTTCTCTGAGAAGTCAACCGGTCAGTATTCTAAAAGGAAAGTTCCGGCGCAAAAGGAAAGTTCTGCTATAGCACATGTAAATATGTTGTTTTTGAATAGTGCGCATATGAATGGGAGTACATTCGGCAAATGTAAGTTTATTGGCAGACAGTGATTTTTCAGAGGCTGTATGCGGAGAAGTGGGCACCCTTATAAACGTCTGGACATCTATGTATATCATGACCATGACCTGGAGTAAGAAAACAGTTTCAGCACGATTCTGAATACTCCCGCGGATTTTTTTTCGGGAACAATATCCTTTTCTAAACGATCCGATTATTCGGAGTCAGATGATTTGTCTGTTTAGAATAGGAGGAATGTATTTTCAGAAAAATGTAAATTCTCCCCGGGACTATTCAGAATCGGGCTATTTATGTTGCAATGTTATCTATAACAAAAATTCATTATAATTCATGAAAAAAAAAATATATTTCGTTAATATAACATGTTTTTATTTAATATACTACATAATTTAAACATTAATATTAAAGTAATCGTTCTATTTAGAAGCGTCTGTTGAAGTTCTTGGCGGGTTTGTGGGCGAAATTGTTGGAAGCGCTGTGGACGGCGGATCTGGCGGGTTCAACGTAAGCAGGATGGGTGCGGATATATTCAAGAGCCTTCAAGATAGCTGCGGGCACTGGTGGTGGAGTGGGCAACACAGCACTGTTGGGTTGGAAACCATTTTCATCGGCCACATATGTCAGAGCAACATGTTCACCTTCGGGAGATACCCAAGCGAAATCGCCTTTGATGTCACCGTTAACATCGCCGGAGGCAGCACCATGAATGCTGTTGGTGGTATCGAAGGCATAGTCGAAACCATCGGGGCGAACATCAGAGGTAAATGAGATCACTTCAGCGTGGACATCGTCACTGGTGGGAGCGCTGTTAGCATGGGAGCCACCGAATTTGTTAACTGCTGAGGCAGCGGCAATGAGAGCACAAAGGACGACCTAATGACAAGAATATTAAATAATATATTTAGTTATTTTTAATACAATTTTCGCATTTATTTATCTTCGACTTACGAATTTGAACATATTTTATGTTTAGTCTGAAGTTATGGTTTGTTTGATACTTGATAACTGTTGTGGTCTCATTGGGCGTGTGCGTTTTTATACGGTTTTCGCTTTTGATTATCATCTGCTATAATGCGTCCAAAACTTGATTTGTTTTTAATGTACAAATACGAATATTTAGTTTTTGTAAATTATACTAATATTAGTTTTACGTCTGCAACACATCTCATGGCTATTTTTTCTGTTAAACATTGGTACATATGTATGTGTAGTTCAAAATACGTCAATAGTGCATTTAATTTGTAAAAAGAATCATATTTTAAAAAGAGGACAATTTAAGAAAATTATTTACTGATTAAAGTAATTTTATGTTATGTATATAAACTTACGAATGCCCAATTAAACTCGTAAGTGATTTTTTAACTTGTTGTAAAACTCTTATCTTCCAATAATTGGGGTATTCGAGATCTAAAACAAATTCACGCAAACTTCCTTGAATTTTAAGAATCTTGTCGAATTTTTCTTTCATTTCACGCGTTTTATGAGCCCCCCAATTTTCGCACTTACACCTTTCACAATACAGCCGCCGTAAAACGTGATTGAGGTAATCATAGAAATACCTGTGGGCACACGTCCTTTACCGCATGCAAACTTTCGCAATAGAGGACAGCTTAGGTTTCTTCTACAACGTAAAACGAATTTGTATGAAAGACGGTCTGTCCTCTACATAGTCTTTGCATAGACAAGAGGCCGACCACATTCTATTTACAAAATGTACATTATAATTCCTACGATCGAGATTTGTCAGTTATATCTTATATCCACCAGCCGTTAACTTTATTGAATGCAAACTGTTTATTTATTGGAAGATAGGAAGAATTTAACAATTAGTTAAAAAAAATCTTACGAATTTATTTGGGATATTCGTGAGCTAGAATGTATCGACGTGAATATGCACATTGCCGTATATAAATTTACTTCAATATAGCTGAAAATTATATTAAATTATCCTCCCTTTTGAATTTTGATTTTCATAATTGTCCATATAACTAAATTCATTAGAATAATATGCTAATATAGTAGTCTATATTTAGCCGAATAACCAATGAACATATGAAAATTTCTTGCAGACTTTGCAAAACTAACATTGATATACATAATTTACAAAAACTAAATATGCGTATTTGTATTTGGAAACATATGCACATTAAAAAACAAATCAAGTTTTGGACACATTATAGCAGATGATAATCAAAAGCGAAAACCGTATAAAAACGCACACGCCCAATGAGACCACAACAGTTATCAAGTATCAAACAAACCATAACTTCAGACTAAACATAAAATATGTTCAAATTCGTAAGTCGAAGATAAATAAATGCGAAAATTGTATTAAAAATAACTAAATATATATTTTAATATTCTTGTAATTAGGTCGTCCTTTGTGCTCTCATTGCCGCTGCCTCAGCAGTTAACAAATTCGGTGGCCACCATACTAACAGCGCTGCCACCACGGACGATGTCCACGCTGAGGTGATCTCATTTGCCTCTGATGTTCGCCCCGATGGTTTCGACTATGCCTTCGATACCACCAACAGCATTCATGGTGCTGCCTCCGGCGATGTTAACGGTGACATCAAAGGCGATTTCGCTTGGATATCTCCCGAAGGTGAACATGTTGCTCTGACATATGTGGCCGATGAAAATGGTTACCAACCCAGCAGTGGTGTGTTGCCCACCCCTCCACCAGTGCCCGCAGCTATCTTGAAGGCTCTTGAATATATCCGCACCCATCCTGCTTACGTTGAACCCGCCAGATCAGCCGTCCACAGCGCTTCCAACAATTTCGCCCACAAACCCACCAAGAACTTCAACAGACGCTTCTAAATTGAAAGACAGCTGTTACATTATTGTTGTTTTATATTTGTTTAAATTATTTAGTATATAAATAAAAACATGTTAGATTAACGAAAAGCGTATTTTTGTTCTTTTAAGCACTATTATAGTAATACTTTCTGCCCTCTTTCTTTTTTTTTAACATCAATTGTTTGCTTCGTCTTTATAAAACTTAAATCAACCTGACTTAGCTCTATGTACATATAAATTGCTCATTTTCAGGAACATGTAGTCTCGATGATGGTATGGTTAATATTGAGATTCAGCAGTCCGTAATCCAAAAAAATATTAAATACAAAAAAATGGTGCAGTGTCACCTTCTCTAAAGTGCACTTTTGTCATAATAATTTATATTCAGTTAGTTTATTTACAGAACAAGAACTATGTTATGAAACTGGAATGATCGCAGTCTGAACTGATTTCCAGCTCCGCTCCAGCGCTCCAATATCTCGCTTCAAACTCATATTGAACATCGCTGTCTCTGCTGTTGCAGTCACTGATGAGTGTCAACACTCTTGAAGAATGTAACACACCTGGTTGATCAGTCAATATTAATTTTTTGGGACATAATTTTAACTTAATACTTCTGTTTGTGAGAAGGGCCCTGGCAACCTTTCTGATGTGCAATTTTTTAAAGCGGTCAAAATGCGTTAACAGTTTTACGATAGTAATAGTTTTGATTTTGTCCAAAATTTTTTGATTTTGTTGCATCCACTTTGACAGTGTAAAGGTTGCTTAAGGCCAACGGGAAGACTCTCTAATCGGGGGGGATAATATTGTTCTGATCCAGTTGTAATCCACATAACTGCCGAACTTGCTTTATAATGATGAGTAACCAGTTTCCTCTTATTCGAATACTCGCGGGCAATCGTATTTGGTTATTTCCCAAGTTATTATTTCATAGTGAATGGCTTGGAAGAAGGTGTCCGTAAATTTTTGTCTATTATTTAAAACTCCACAAATCAATTACAAGCCAGCTCAAATCAACTGATTGTTAAAAATTAAGAAATATTTCGGAATTTGGATATTGGATTTAAAATAATACCCGCAATTATCTGGCAGATGCAATATCGAATATAAAAATCAAATGAATTCGATGCGTCGGCGGTTAATCTCCAGTTCTGCCGGTCAGAATAGTATCTGTTCATCAAGTGTGTTTGGGACAAACACACAAATTTGCATCGTAAATAAATCTTTGTGATGACTTCAAATATGTGAAAGTACAATGAACAACAAAGATATATCTGATTATATGTCTTAGCTTTGGAAGGCCGAAAATCGGGAAATATCTGTTGAGCCCCACAAGTATGAACATTCTGCACAATTTAAAACAAGACCAGACGTATTGAGCCTGGTAGTACGTGCATTTATCACCAAAAACCCAAGAACCATCAAATCCGAGAAAGAATAACAATATATTGCCATTTGGTGCTGGATCATATGAATTACTATCGGTGAGTATATAAATTATTACGAATTGCTCGTTAAAGGAATGTTGAATGAAATAGATTAAACCCACTAAAATATGAAACTACTCCTTCACGACAATTTATAGTTTGGACAAATACAAAATTACGAATACCATACATTTGGACTTTGCCTCCTTATAATATAAACTGTAATCTATTGAGGTAAAGACAAAACAAACAACATTTCTCATTCATTTTCTACAAAAGATAACATTAGAATTGTATGGTTGTTGTTCATTACATACATTTTGTATGTCCAGTTTAATATATCTTTTCTCTTGTTGAAGAAAAAAAAATATAGAAATTCTTTCAGATAGGTGAAGAACAATTTTGTAATTTCATATTGGGGGTAGATGAATACCTTAATATATTAAATAATTCTAGATAAGGATATGAATACCATAAATTTGCATTTAGTCCGATCTCCTAAAATTTATGAACTCTAATTTACTTTCGCTCAGTGTTAATTATGGAAAACTCCTAAAATGTCAAAGAGTTTCATATTTAAATATGCGTACAAATTTTTCTCGAAAAACTACATTTTCTTTTTGTAGAACCCGAAATTTTATATTTTATTACTGGACAAGAGTCTTAATCAATCATTAATTCATGTCATATGAACATATTCATTCCTACGTTTAATGTAGGGTGCAACTGGTTCTTTTAAAAATTAAATAAAACTACTTATTTATGCTAACCAAGTGTATAAACATTGAGAATTTTTCAAAAACAAAAAACGAGGTTATTTTTGCATTATAGAAAGGAACCTTGTCTGATTTATGATTTTGATTTCAAGATTTCCGATCAAAAAATATTTAAATTTTAATTTCTCAAAAAATACGTAAAGCAGAAGTATAAGAATAATAAAAATTAAATAGAGCAATAAATGCAAGATAAAGCAAAGAGCGTTAAACAATAACTAGCGTTATAAATCGATAAGCGAACTGAATGCGATGGACCATTCAGTTAGAGACACTGAAGAGGAACTGATGTCTTCAGTGCATAGAGAATTTATGTCTGAAAAAAAAAAAACAAAGAGTAAAGACAACAAAAAAACGGTTGACCGTCATTTTGCATTCAGCAATACCGGTAATATTTTGAACTCTATAAATAAATGTGCACAAAAACCGGTACCCGGTGTTTTTGGTATTCATAACACTTTGAACTGCATAAATAAGTCAAAAACCAAACACACATATTAATTTGCATTTTCTGTTTAGGTTAATAGTTCATAGGGCACACATTTCGGACGTCCGTCTGCCTACCATGCCATTCCACAAAATCTCGTTTATATTCCAAACACATTTGCCATCTTATCGAATTTAATAAAATCATTCATTTGATTTAATGTCTGTCATTAGAGTAAATAACACACCCTTTTTCCAGTTTCCCTCTGATTGTGTGACGTCACATTAAACTCACAACAGAAATCGAAATGCTAAAGATCACATCAAAGCAATAGCAAGTTGTAAAATTGAATGGTTTAGTTTTGTTTGTATTAATTTACATATGAATTAGTTTGATTTGAGATTCAAACGATTTATGACACTTGGAAGTGTTATTAATTAAATAAGCAGAGGAGGAACTACCATATGGGGCGGTAGCTTTGTCTTTAATGGGCAAAGCTTATGTAGATTTAGAAAAAAAAAAGTTTCGCAGCGTTAAAACAATGATTTACTTATGGTCTTATGATCTTCACAGGCGGCTCCACCGGTAGTCAGGTCAAGGTCAACAAGGCCATACGGGACTTTGCCTGTATACGTGGTATACAATCTGTCAAAATATAACTGGGATCAAGTTAGTTAATAAAACACAAATCATGTAACCGACTTCTTTAAAACAGACTCTATAAGAAGCGGTATTTTTTTCAACGAATAATCCATACAACGATATGTAGATATTGCTTTTAGTTATCTCAGCGAGTTCAGCCATTCATGACCATTATCAATTGCATACATAATATATTATAGCAGTTGATACAGATCACAACTTAATCCGTTTGTCACTAATATTTATGAATTCATACCTGAAATCTCCGAACCAGTCGTATGCATTATATATTTTTTATTGCCGAATACTTAAAGAAGTATATCGACATTGTTGCGTTATTAGAACATATTGAAAATTGATTAAAAAATATATTATAACCGAATCGAAAATAATAGAATTTAATTGCTATGCAAAAATCACATAAAGAATTAGTGGGATCGTATTTTTGGAAAGTACAGCGTCGATTGGTAAGTGATTCTTTAATTCTGAATAACAAGATAAAGATGTCATTATGCCCTTTGATAAGCAGACATGAAATAGATCAGGCAAGGTAGGACATTAAGGGGACCATGGTACACCTAATAAGACAAGCTGTAATCAAAACAGATTAGATTGGCTTATTCCGTATAACTGTATTTGCCGTCAAAATTTAAATAAACATAAAAAACTCAGAGATGAGAGGGTAAAAACCTGAAAATAGTAATAAGAATAAAATGCAAAAATAGGAATTTTTCCATTAAATTTTATAAAGAAAATCAAATAATATCATAAAATATAAAAATAAAACCATCATCATTTTTTTAAATTCCAGCGAATAAAGCGATTTCCTGGAGATGAAAACAACAACAACCTCACCAACTATTCGCATGTACTGTCTTTATAGTCTTTCTGTCAGATGAAGTGCTAAAAAGCATAACATTAAGAAAAAAAACGTTTCAAATTTTCACTTTTATTTCGAATGAACACAAAAAATCACTTAAAGATATTTTTAATTGTTATTGGTTTTTTGATTTAAATAAAAGACACTTCATTTTTTTTTAAAAAAAATAACAAATTAACACTTTTTTTCAACAGACTAGAATCTAGACAAAAACAAACCAGTAACAAAAATCGAAAGTCAGTGACGACCATACCATCACCTACACCACACAATGTTATCAGAAGCGATAGCTGCACTATTACCGATGCTAACACTATTACCGAACTTTGAGGGCAAAATATCGATTGCGGCATGGACTGTGTGACATGGCGAGCCATCCTGCTGAAACCATACATCTTTCAACTCCGTGTCTTCAATCTCCCGCCATGGAAATAGTTTATTATGCTCCTGTAGCTCTCACCGTTAGTCGAAATAACGCTTCCAGCTGTACGTTCACAGAAAAATGGGCCCATGATGCCACAAGTACCAAAGTCCCGACAAATTGCCACTGTCTAAAGATAAATTGGAAATAGAAAGGGGCTTCGTTAGAAAATATAATTTTTCTAGAAAAATCTTTGTTTATTTCGAGCTGGTCTACGGCCCAAACGAAGAAGCGATAACGAATCTGGGACCCGCTGTTGAACGAACGAACGGCTAATGTTTTTTCTAAAGAAATTGTACAGGGCATTTCTCTTATAGGCAAATTATAAAAAAAAGACATAAAGGAAGGTACCAGAATGGGCCGTCACTAAATTGTGAATTATAACGAAATTCCCCCCATCGATTTTAATGATATATACCTCATTTTAATTGTAAAATATGTGGCCTATATAATACATTTAAATATAATGCATCATTTATAACATGGGGACTATATGAATTCAACTGAGTGTTACAACAGCACAAAGTCATACTAACTCGGACAACATTGTGGTGTAGGGTATAGAAAGCAAAAGAAATAAAAAAACTTCGCATCACATCAATTAAATGTCAAAGCCAATCAAACCGGTCAAGATATTGAAGATGTTTAGACACAAAGACATAATTAAATAATATTAATAACTATTGTTTAGATCTGAATGAATGAAATAAATATGTACAGTAGACTGGAACAACGCTTATTATTGTTAATTTACGAGACCTGACATGTGTCTGTCTACACGAACAATAAATCGAAAATACATAATTTGTTCTTAAAATCTCTATATTAATGACAGTAATTAAGTAATTCGACACTTTATTTAATCAGAACAATTATATTTAAGACGACCAACAAATTGTTTTACAAAATTGCAATTCACCTAAGAACTCACTGAATTTACCGATCGAAAGATTTTGGTATACAAGAGATTGACATTTACTGTTGTTATTCATAGTCTGTTGTTATTCAGACCATAGAAACTGCAACTTAACAAAAATAACTATAGTTTCTATGATAGTGTGGTCAAGTCTCTCCCAAAAAAATATTTTGATTTGTTTGTCTTTCTCAGAAAGTCTTGTTTATCGTTTTGAAACTGAGACATTTAAATGACAGTGATTGAATTTCTTGCAGGTGCGGATAGATAAAAGGGTATACGAGATACGAAAATTTGTCATTAATATAAAGAGATGAGCTATGGTCCCTGGTTTTTAGCGTTAGAACTTTTGCACACACACATACACTATGGGACGGCGGTGGAAGAAGAAAATGTATAAACTATAGCTACAGCGTTTTAGAAAACCTGGACTAAGTCTTGTCAATTAATATCGAAATGTTTACGATTGAGATTTGTTTGTGGTGTGTAAATAACACATGACTGAGTATGACTGGGTTCCGCACAAATTGTCAAATCTTCATATAAAAGAATATTTGGTAAGTCGCCGACACAGACACAGTTTAGGATATTAATCCATTTCTTAACACCGTGTGTTTGAACACACGAATATCATTTCTTGACATTGAGTAAATGTAAAAAACATACAGATAACAAAAAAATATTCCTTAAAATTGTTCCCAAATAGAACCTTTTAAAAATAATCATATAATATGTATACAAAAATAAAAATTATTTGGTGTGTGTTGCCAAATGTCTAAACAGGAATACTAGACCGCCCAAATACATATTTTTTTATTTGTCAAAAAATTGAATTTAGATAAAATAAGACGTTCCTGAAAATATCATCAAAATCGGTTTTCATCGAAAACTGGAATTGCCTTTCATAAACTTATTTATAACTGGAAAACTTTTGATTATGTAGAGAAGCATTATATGTATAGATTAAACGAAATCTAATACTTAATTTTTCTAAATTTATTTCAGCAAAATCGAACTGGTCCATCTCGATGATAAGGAAAAAATATAAAAGGTCATACAAAAAAAATGTCGCTTAAGAATGCCAAATCCTTTAAGGGTTTTACAATAAATACTTAGTACTTTCACCCTGACTTGGATTTCGGAAAGCATTGTCGGCGCCAATGTCAACAAACTGATATCATCCTCTGGGTATCGGTTCCCACATCAATTTATTTACGCCTCAATCTAATATTCTCAACTCAATGACAAAACATCACTCAATAAACCAATGTATTTATCGATATTTCCTAAATTGAAATCACTATTTAAAAATAATCTTAAAATTTCAAACATGTCGTTGGTCGGTAATTTATGTCCCAATTCGACTCCCACATTTCAGCCTCAATGCACGTACATCCATAGAAATATAAGTATGAATGTACACATATGTAAATACATGCCAGAGTTTCGGATGCATATGGACAACAACGGCGATATACAAATCTAATTAAATTGATGTTAATTAGCACCTCACATTGATTGGATTGTATGGAGTGTCTGTATATTTGAAGACATACCAAATACATATTATTGTATGCATTGGTCGCTAATCACTCACTATCGAACGTATTGTCGTCCATAAACCGGTCAAAGAATTGTGTGCATGCATCATCCATCGTATGAAAAGAATCCGCCTTTATGCCCCAATAAAAATTTGAAATTAGTAATAATTTTATATGGAATACTAATAGTAATCCAGTTCTTTTCATTTTCAGGAATTTTCGCATGTCACTTTTGTATAAATACTCAGTGTAAACCAGACATCATCACAGTTTTTTCTTGAAACTTAACTGATTCCAAAGAACACAACATGTTCAAATTCGTAAGTTGAAAGCAGACTTGCAAAGAAGAGTTCTATAACTAATCTGAATCGTATTTTTAGGTCGTACTTGCTGCCTTTGTAGCCTGCGTTGCGGCCGCTGGTCCTTCCAGTGATGATGCCCATGCTGAAATCAAACAACTGCATTCGGATGTCCGTGAGGATGGATTCAACTATGTCCTGGACACCACCAACTCCATTCACCAAGAAGCCGTCGGCGATGTACATGGCAATATTCATGGTTCCTACGAGTATGTGTCACCCGAAGGTGAACACATTAAGGTCAGCTATGTTGCCGATGAAAATGGTTATCATCCCGACAGCGCTGTATTGCCAACTCCCCCACCTGTACCTGTTGCCATCTTGAAGGCCCTCGAATACATACGTGCTCACCCACCCAAGGAAGAAACCAAATACCACCATTAATTTATATGTAATGGTTTGAATATTAGTTGAATAAAGATCATTTGAAGAAGAAGAAAATAAAGTGTAGTTGTAAAATGCCTGGCATTCCTTCTGATATGTAATGTTCAGGGATCATTGGACCGGTTACATTAATTATAGTACATTACTCTAGCTTTAATTTAATGATAATAACTCTTTGATAACTTGTCTGGTTTTCGAAATATGTCAAAAACAAGACAAAGTCAAATTATATCATTTTTGAAAGTCCTCTAACTCCGAAAATATTTGTGTAAGACCAAAAAGTTCCTTTACGCCAAACATTTGTCGTAGATTCTCTGTAAATGAGCAAATTTTCGGACAAAAATATTTTTTTTCAAATATCGCGATTTTTGAAAGGCTAACCCCTTTCCTGTTTTTTACCGAAAATATTTTTTTTTCATTTTTCGATATTTCTTTGTTGTGAATAGTTTGTGCATTCGAAATACAATAATTATCCCACGGAAGCTATTGGATTGGTTAGCTCGTTTCCAAGATATGAAGAAAAGAGTCAATTTTGAATGCCAACTTAGGAAATGAAACCTTAGAAGGGGGAGTGGCTCATTCGAACGATTACATCAGTTGTAGTACATTACTCTAGCTTTAATTTAATGATAACAACTCTTTGATACCTTGTCTAGTTTTCGAAACATGTCAAAAACAATACAAAGTCAAATTGTATCATTTTTAAAAGTCCTCTAACTCCGAAAATATTTGTGTAAGACCAAAAAGTTCCTTTACGCCAACATTTGGCGTAGATTCTCTGTCCATGAGCAAATTTTCGGACAAAAATATTTTTTTTCAAATTTCGCGATTTTTGAAAGGCTAACCCCTTTCCTTTTTTTTTACCAAAAATATTTTTTTTTAATTTTTCGATATTTGTTTGTTGTGAATAGTTTGTGCATTCGAAATACAATAATTATCCCACGGAAGCTATTGGATTGGTTAGCTCGTTTCCAAGATATGAAGAAAAGAGTCAATTTTTAATGCATTCTTCACTTAGGAAATGAAACCTTAGAAGGGGGAGTGGCTCATTCGACCGATTACATCAGTTGTAGTACATTACTCTAGCTTTAATTTAATGATAGTAACTCTTTGATACCTTGTCTAGTTTTCGAAACATGTCAAAAACAATACAAAGTCAAATTGTATCATTTTTAAACGTCCTCTAACTCCGAAAATATTTGTGTAAGACCAAAAAGTTCCTTTACGCCAACATTTGGCGTAGATTCTCTGTCCATGAGCAAATTTTCGGACAAAAATATTTTTTTTCAAATATCGCGATTTTTGAAAGGCTAACCCCTTTCCTTTTTTTTTACCGAAAATATTTTTTTTTAATTTTTCGATATTTGTTTGTTGTGAATAGTTTGTGCATTCGAAATACAATAATTATCCCACGGAAGCTATTGGATTGGTTAGCTCGTTTTCAAGATATGAAGAAAAGAGTCAATTTTTAATGCATTCTTCACTTAGGAAATGAAACCTTAGAAGTGAGAGTGGCTCATTCGACCGATTACATCTGTTGTAGTACATTACTCTAGCTTTAATTTAATGATAATAACTCTTTGATAACTTGTCTAGTTTGCGAAATATGTCAAAAACAAGACAAAGTCAAATTATATCATTTGTAAAAGTCCTCTAACTCCGAAAATATTTGTGTAAGACCAAAAAGTTCCTTTACGCCAACATTTGGCGTAGATTCTCTGTCCATGAGCAAATTTTCGGACAAAAATATTTTTTTTCAAATATCGCGATTTTTGAAAGGCTAACCCCTTTCCTTTTTTTTTACCGAAAATAATTTTTTTTCATTTTTCGATATTTCTTTGTTGTGAATAGTTTGTGCATTCGAAATACAATAATTATCCCACGGAAGCTATTGGATTGATTAGCTCGTTTCCAAGATATGAAGAAAAGAGTCAATTTTGAATGCCAACTTAGGAAATGAAACCTTAGAAGTGGGAGTGGCTCATTCGACCGATTACATCAGTTGTAGTACATTACTCTAGCTTTAATTTAATGATAACAACTCTTTGATACCTTGTCTAGTTTTCGAAACATGTCAAAAACAATACAAAGTCAAATTGTATCATTTTTAAAAGTCCTCTAACTCCGAAAATATTTGTGTAAGACCAAAAAGTTCCTTTACGCCAACATTTGGCGTAGATTCTCTGTCCATGAGCAAATTTTCGGACAAAAATATTTTTTTTCAAATTTCGCGATTTTTGAAAGGCTAACCCCTTTCCTTTTTTTTTACCAAAAATATTTTTTTTTAATTTTTCGATATTTGTTTGTTGTGAATAGTTTGTGCATTCGAAATACAATAATTATCCCACGGAAGCTATTGGATTGGTTAGCTCGTTTCCAAGATATGAAGAAAAGAGTCAATTTTTAATGCATTCTTCACTTAGGAAATGAAACCTTAGAAGGGGGAGTGGCTCATTCGACCGATTACATCAGTTGTAGTACATTACTCTAGCTTTAATTTAATGATAGTAACTCTTTGATACCTTGTCTAGTTTTCGAAACATGTCAAAAACAATACAAAGTCAAATTGTATCATTTTTAAACGTCCTCTAACTCCGAAAATATTTGTGTAAGACCAAAAAGTTCCTTTACGCCAACATTTGGCGTAGATTCTCTGTCCATGAGCAAATTTTCGGACAAAAATATTTTTTTTCAAATATCGCGATTTTTGAAAGGCTAACCCCTTTCCTTTTTTTTACCGAAAATAATTTTTTTTCATTTTTCGATATTTCTTTGTTGTGAATAGTTTGTGCATTCGAAATACAATAATTATCCTACGGAAGCTATTGGATTGGTTAGCTCGTTTCCAAGATATGAAGAAAAGAGTCAATTTTGAATGCATTCTTCACTTAGGAAATGAAACCTTAGAAGTGGGAGTGGCTCATTCGACCGATTACATCAATTGTAGTACATTACTCTAGCTTTAATTTAATGATAGTAACTCTTTGATACCTTGTCTAGTTTTCGAAACATGTCAAAAACAATACAAAGTCAAATTGTATCATTTTTAAACGTCCTCTAACTCCGAAAATATTTGTGTAAGACCAAAAAGTTCCTTTACGCCAACATTTGGCGTAGATTCTCTGTCCATGAGCAAATTTTCGGACAAAAATATTTTTTTTCAAATATCGCGATTTTTGAAAGGCTAACCCCTTTCCTTTTTTTTTACCGAAAATAATTTTTTTTAATTTTTCGATATTTCTTTGTTGTGAATAGTTTGTGCATTCGAAATACAATAATTATCCTACGGAAGCTATTGGATTGGTTAGCTCGTTTCCAAGATATGAAGAAAAGAGTCAATTTTTAATGCATTCTTCACTTAGGAAATGAAACCTTAGAAGTGAGAGTGGCTCATTCGACCGATTACATCAGTTGTAGTACATTACTCTAGCTTTAATTTAATGATAACAACTCTTTGATACCTTGTCTAGTTTTCGAAACATGTCAAAAACAATACAAAGTCAAATTGTATCATTTTTAAAGTTTACCCCGAAAATGTGTATGTGAGATAAAAAGTGTTACAACGTCAACTTCTTATCTAGATCCACTACATCAATTGTAGTACATTACTCTAGCTTTAATTTAATGATAATAACTCTTTGATAACTTGTCTAGTTTGCGAAATATGTCAAAAACAAGACAAAGTCAAATTATATCATTTGTAAAAGTCCTCTAACTCCGAAAATATTTGTGTAAGACCAAAAAGTTCCTTTACGCCAACATTTGGCGTAGATTCTCTGTCCATGAGCAAATTTTCGGACAAAAATATTTTTTTTCAAATATCGCGATTTTTGAAAGGCTAACCCCTTTCCTTTTTTTTTACCGAAAATAATTTTTTTTCATTTTTCGATATTTCTTTGTTGTGAATAGTTTGTGCATTCGAAATACAATAATTATCCCACGGAAGCTATTGGATTGGTTAGCTCGTTTCCAAGATATGAAGAAAAGAGTCAATTTTGAATGCATTCTTCACTTAGGAAATGAAACCTTAGAAGTGGGAGTGGCTCATTCGACCGATTACATCAGTTGTAGTACATTACTCTAGCTTTAATTTAATGATAATAACTCTTTGATACCTTGTCTAGTTTGCGAAATATGTCAAAAACAAGACAAATTGTATCATTTTTAAAGTTTACTCCGAAAATGTTTATGCGAGACAAACAGTGTCAAGTTCATATTCAGATCCATTACATCAATTTAATACAGTACTCTAGCCTTAATTGAAGAAGCTAGCGGCGGCAGCATTGCACTGCTAGCCCTACAAATTTCTCATAACTCAAGGCTTTGTTCTGCTGGCAAGAGACATCAGACCCAACGATTTGTCAATTATACCCTACACTTTATGTACCAGATACGACACTTTACCTTGTCAACTTTCCATTATATACTCCTGCTAATTGCAGACTATTTCGAAACCTGGATATCTCTTCAAGTAGCAGCTAAGTAACATTTAACTGCAGTGGGGTTATATGTGTTTGGGCTGACATTTGGAGATGCCGTATAACAGAAATATGGTTTGGGATGTTATGCAAAAGTTTTGGTGGCTCAAAAAGTCTAGCGCAACCATTTGATTACGCAAACATTTGATTGCGCAAACATTTGGTTGCGCAAATACTTGGTGGCACCACACCTAGAAATATAGATTGGAATGGTCTAAAACTATAGTTGCACAAAAATTTGGTTACACACACATTTGGTTTATCAAACAAAAACGGCCATCATTTTCACAGATCTACTTCAAATTTGTTTTGTTTTCCTGAAAAGGGTACCAGCTGTTCGGAAATATATTTTTTTTAAATTGTTTGTGCATTTTCTTCATGCCAACAAAAAACTATTTTTTCCCACAGCTCCTTAACTATTGTTTTTTTAACAAAGATCATGTTCACTTCTCGTTCCGAAATTTTAGTCGAAATAATAAGATGATTGGAATAAAAACGCCAAAATTATTTAAAAAAAATTCTTTTTAAAGCATTTTTCGAAATTCCTTTGGACATAAGAACTTTCCATAGTGTTGTTAGCTGCACGGCGCCGTCGTTGCAAACAGCAGGTCTCGAGCATTTAGTAACAGATCATATCGTCCACAGATATAGGAAATACGAAGAATTTCGTCAACCAGCGTCGAACGATGAGAACCAGAATCTACAACATTTGTACTTGTTAGACACAGCTTCCAACAAATTGATTAAATTCTCAATCATAGATGATACCATTCGTTTCTTAGAACACACACAATTGTCAACTGGGCTGACAATTAAACCGGTCAGTGATTTATCCCGTCCGGAATGTGTGAAGAGACTTGTAGGTGGTGGGTTTTTTATGAATCCTCATTTAAATGGAATTCGAGTTACTAATAACATTTTGGAATATATTATGCAATTTTGAAATAATTCTAATATAATTAAAAATCGAATCCGGTCTTTTGCACAAAAACTCCAAGATTCTGTGAACAATTTCTTTGTATAAATAGTCGGAGTAAATCATAGATCGATACAGTATAGAAAGTTAACTAACTGACCTCACTCCAGCTCAACATGTTCAAATTCGTAAGTCGAAATTGAATGCATCACAAAACAATGGATAACTTTTAATCGGATTTCGTTTGCATCATTTTTAGGTTGTTTTTGCCGCCTTCGTAGCCTGCGTCGCTGCTGCTGGACCATCCAGCGATGATGTCCATGCTGAAATCAAGCAATTGGATTCGGATGTCCGTGCCGATGGTTTCGACTATGTTTTGGATACCACCAATTCTATCCATCAAGTTGCTTCCGGTGATGCCTATGGCAACATTCATGGCTCCTACGAGTATGTGTCACCCGAAGGTGAACACATTAAGGTCACCTATGTTGCCGATGAAAATGGTTACCAACCCGACAGCGCCGTTTTGCCCACACCCCCACCTGTACCTGTTGCCATCTTGAAGGCTCTCGAATACATTCGTGCCCATCCTCCCCAGGAAGAAAAATACCACCATTAAATAATATGAATTGGTTTGAATATTAGTTAAATAAAGAGCATTTGGAGAAGAATAAACTAAAGTGTAGTTGTAAATTTGTTGGATCAGACATTCCTGATGAGAGGTGCCGTTTTAGCTGTGCGGTTTGCCTCTTGGTATTGAATAGGGATAGTTTTACATAGGTTTCAAAGATGTACCCCACTCAAATCTCCGATATATTATCTCAATGAAAAAAAAAACATAGAAAATATTTATAGATTTGGCTATTCGATTCTGAATACCGAGAATGATGTTAATGTATACAATTATTGGCACCATTGGATCCGTCGAAATGAAAATATGTTTCAAGTATATCTACATTGTATACGCCCATTATGATATTCTAGCTATTTTAACGAGTTCGTAGGCAAAATTAACATCTTGCGAAAATAATCCGAGCGATAGATGCAAATGGATTCACATTTTCGTGGAATTCTTAATATGCGCGCTTTTTGCTGACGATCTAGGCTAATACTCGTACAGCGAGGAATTCGACAATTCCACACGGGAATCCTTTGATGAATGTAGAAATTTGTGAAATGGAGTTGGAATATTCAAATCTTGCTGACTCTGGAACACAACACCGCTACGTACATACATATATTACAAGGCATCTGTGGGAAAAGAAAGAATAGAGTGTGATAACATGGAATATGAAAATCTTGTAGATCAGAATACTCACATACTCAGATATCTGGCCTATGGAAACAAGCTTTCAGACAGCCTATGCTAGCAAAGTGTATATTAAAGTTACCTATAAAAACATGACTATATAAAAGTATATTATACAAATAAATGCGTACCTCTAAACTGACAAAAAAGGTTTATTCATTTGATTAATGTGGACATCATTTTCCAAACTACTACACTTTTCCTTAATTTGTCTTTAATTTCGTGCATCAATTTGATGAACATTGTGCAACAATTTGGTGAAAATTGTACACCAATTATAATTGTACACAAAAATAAAACATTTCTATTTTTCAAAAATTTCAGAAAAAAGCATTTCTATTTTGCAAAAATTTGTGAAAAAATAAAACATTTCTATTTTGCAAATTTTTTTTTAAAAAAAATAAAATATTTATATTTACAAAAATTTCTGAAAAAAAAACATTTCTATTTTGAAAAAAAAAAATATAAAAAAAATTTATTTTGAAAAAAAAAATATAAAAAAATTTTATTTTGGAAAAAATTCTGAAAAAATAAAAACATTTTAATTTTGCAAAAAATCTTGTATTTTAGAGTTTCATGCTATGTATTTGCTATGATTGCAACCCCTTCTTCACCGGTACCCTTTGCAATGCTTCCTACTACAATTATTGGAATATAAGCCATAGTTCTTGTCGTTTAAACGAGAATTACTCTTTAGTAGTGCATATCCCCAAAAAATGCAAGCAGTAATGCCAAAACAAACACATGCAGAAACTTCTTCGTTGTGTGGAATGCAACCGACCAAAATGTTGTTAAAAAGTCATAAAAACTATGTACTGAAGAAGAACTTAATTATCAAGTCAATGAATTTATTCATTAATTAGTTGTAGAACTATTGAAGAATTGTTTTCATTGATTAGATGTACAGTTTTTTTCAGTGCACTGCCGCTGATATGTTCGTCTGCTGTTCAGTGTTAGATCTTCAACAGCAAACAGACAGCGATATGAAGATCACACAGTCGTTTGTATTGTGTTCCCCAGGTGCAAAAGGAAAAGGGAAGCACAAATTAACCCTGCCTGTTGCCTTTGTTGTGTGACCTTTGTCTGAGTGATAAATTATGACAATTTATGTCACATAAAAATAATTTTTTTTTGTAAAATAAAAAATAGTGCATTAAAATTGTATAGTGGTTATTCCAATAATTTGTTACCATTAATTTCGCAGAACATACAATTTATCCCATCCGGAATGTGTGAAGAGACGTGTAGGTGGGTGAGTTTTTTATGAATCCCCATTTAAATTAAATTCTAGTTTCCCATTAATATTTTAGAATATATTATGCAATTTGGTTATGAATACCAATTAAATGCAAATGAAATATTTCTAATAGAAATAAAAATCAAATCCGGTCTTTTGCACAAAAACTCCAAGATTCCGTGAACAATTTCTTTGTATAAATAGTCGGAGTAAATCTTAGATCGATACAGTTTAGAAAGTTAACTAACTGACCTCACTTCAGCTCAACATGTTCAAATTCGTAAGTCGAAATTGACTGCATCACAAAACAATGGATAATTTTTAATCGGATTTCGTTTGCAACATTTTTAGGTTGTTTTTGCCGCCTTCGTAGCCTGCGTTGCTGCTGCTGGACCATCCAGCGATGATGTCCATGCTGAGATCAGACAATTGGATTCGGATGTCCGTGCCGATGGTTTCGACTATGCTTTTGACACCACCAATTCCATCCATCAAGTAGCTTCCGGTGATGCCTATGGCAACATTCATGGTTCCTACGAGTATGTTTCACCCGAAGGTGAACACATTAAGGTCAGCTATGTTGCCGATGAAAATGGTTACCAACCCGACAGCGCTGTGTTGCCCACACCCCCACCTGTACCTGTTGCCATCTTGAAGGCTCTCGAATACATTCGTGCCCATCCTCCCCAGGAAATTACCAAATACCATCATTAAAAAGCTTGTCAATTGTTGTACCTGATTAAATACATATGATATGAAGCTAAGCTTAAATATAATCGAGTCTAATTAATGTCGGTTAGAGAGTACCATGGTTTACCATAGACCAAACATACCAAAGAGGTAACCGAGAACGACGTATTTTGAATACAATTAGAGCTAGTTTAAAAAACAGTACTGTTGTACCAGGTCCAATCATAGTTGAAGCCAGTTGGGTATGAAAAAACTATGAAAAACATACTCTGTAGACTTGTCTCCTTGATTTTTATCTTTAGAAATAGCTTTTAATTGATTTGAAGTATGAGCTTCGACAAGTTCTGTTTTATTAAAATGGTATGACTAGTTTGTGGAATCCGAGTCGATCGATCTAAAAGCTAATTTTGTTAAGAATTAAAATGTTATTTCTTGTCGAGTCAATTAGTTTTCTGTCAATCATGGTATTTGATCTCCTAACACTGGAGACAAATGAGCAATCGTCCAATCTAAGTTGTTATAGTTTATAAGTTTAATTTTATAGGAAAATATGACTACCCAGATTAGTGTCCGGATTTTGTAGGTGAATTCTGGTATTATTGTGATGTTTATTTCGGGTGGCAGCAGAATATTAAAACAATACCTACAAAGAAAGATGTGGAAAAAAGATGATGAAAGTAAGATGAAAATATGTTGACCGGAGCAATACCTGAAGGTTCTGTTCTCTCTATTTCTGTTTTTACTTATTTTCATTGACGAACTGCTGTGTCGGACTGTGAACCCAGTCTACTTTTCTGTTGATCACACCAACTTCTGTCATTAATACTCAGTTGACCTTCGGCTAAGTCCTCTGGAGGTCGGGGACAAAGGGTGCAAATCCGATATATTAGTAGGGTGGGGGCAAGACCCTGTTCTGTTTGTTATCACACAAACCTTCCGCTAATTCCATCATTGTCGTCAATCTCCATGGCTGGTGTGGGCATAGACGAATCAAACACACTCGATATTCATAGCTCTTTCCCCACCGTGATTAAATGTCGTCAGCAAGTTATCCATAAGCATATGCAACCTGAGAAAAAAAAATATGTATGATTTTAAACAAAACACATCTTTAATCATAAATCACCTGAAGTACAATATTTATTTGGTAAAGAAAAATTTATGTACAAGGGGTTTTTGTAATTTTTTAAATGTTGCTTATTATATACAAGGAGAGCGTAGACTTATGACACCTAGTGTACATCACTGTTCTATAGATATTTTATATATTTTTCTATATCCGTCACCAAATATTCAAACGGAATATTCATCCTATCCAGGGAATGACCGGCGAACGACCGCTGATCGCACGACACGTTATAGAGAAAATTCCTTCTCCATTCGTACTCTTACAGCAAGTTACTTATTTTTTTTAAATCCAACAATCTATTCAGTCTTCAGTGACAATACGTAGGTATTAACATTTCATAATGAATTACAAGGGTAACGTCTCTCCAATCACGTTATAATCACAATACGCCCTGACCGGCACCTACTGCATAAAGCCGGCCCTGTTGGCTACAGAAATACATCAAACAAATTATTCTACAAGCGGGTTTTCACAAAAACTAAACACAGGGTGTGACCCATCAAACATTTTTAATATTCTATGAGAGGTTAGCTCACCAATATAAATGTTGGCTGTTGTCAAGTCAAAACCGATTAGACCATTGACTGGTAACGAAAATCCTCCACGCCACCCATTGATTGAAATTTGTCTGTTCGAATTATTTAGCACGTGTGGCATGATCACACATTTCAAAACTTATCGTTGCATTCGATTTAGAAAACTGGTTGCATACACTACGAATGCCGTCGTTCTCGTAATGTATCACAATGAATTAGAACCAGATCAATTAAATTAATTCATCCGCAATAAACAAAGAATAATCCACCAGTAAACCGGTCCTTAGATATGCCAGTACTCGGCATACATATAAATGTGTGAAGAAAGTGGATTTCAAAAGAAAGCATTAAATTTGTATGCCTTCAGTAAATTAGCGCATTCAGATTATGAAATACTCATATTTATGGTTTTTGAAACTAGTCTGAGGATAACAAAACTTTGGTATAAAAACTCTTGCCATAGCGAGAAGAGTCACAGTTTTTGAATTCTACTGACACAACATATCACAACATGTTCAAATTTGTAAGTTGAAATTTTAAAGAGTCTTAAGAAAATAATATTACTCAAAGTTAATCTATGTTCATTCCGCAGATCGTTCTTGCCGCCCTTGTGGCCTGCGTCGCTGCTGCTGGACCATCCAGTGATGATTTCCATGCTGAAGTCAAGCACTTTGAATCGGATGTCCGTGCCGATGGTTTCGACTATGCTTTGGACACCACCAATTCCATCCATCAAGTAGCTTCCGGTGATGCCTATGGCAACATTCATGGTTCCTACGAGTATGTGTCACCCGAAGGTGAACACATTAAGGTCAGCTATGTTGCCGATGAAAATGGTTACCAACCCGACAGCTCTGTATTGCCAACACCTCCACCTGTACCAGTTGCCATCTTGAAGGCTATCGAATACATTCGCGCCCATCCTGCCCAGGAAGAAAGCAAATATCATCATTAATTCATTTAAAACATTGTTTGAATAAATAGTATTTGAAGACTACAAAGCGAAGGTGATTTCTTATTTAAGTTTAATGGTTTATGGTATAAAGGGAATTGCAGAACATATATCTATGCAATGGAAAATACAGAAGGCCATCTAAAGAAACTAAATCCGAAAAGTACTACTCAGAATGGTAGGGTTTCTTGGAGACTACGCCATTCTAATGATAGAATTTAAAATCAACTTGGTAAATAAAAAAAGAACTGTGTAGAGTATACTTTTAGGCGACACCTAGCTAATGGACAGTCAATCAATAGGGGACTCGGACAAAGCATTAATGTAGGACCAATAGGTATATATTTGGTTAATCTAATAAAGAAAAATATTAGTCTAACTAGAAAATGTTTACACCAGCCAGTTTTAGTTTGACCACGATAATTTTAGGATCAACGTTTAGAATCATGTTCTGTAAAAGGAATTCCAATCCGAAAGACTTTTTATCACTTTTGTTTTCTCGAAAAAGAAAAAACATATAAACTAGTTACCATTGCAGAGCCGGTACAGCCAACGGATACGATTAATATAAAATTTCAAGATGTTCCTAAATTGTAAAATATTTAAGACGTTTAAGGCATACCATCACTCCAGCATGTTCTGAAAGAATCCATGGAATGGTAAGGGATTTTCGTCATTGCTATATATTACACGAGTACTAGAGAATGTTTACTTACATGTAGAGTATGATCTAATCTTTTTTAGGGCTGACGTAATCATTTAGTCTTTTCACCGGACTTTTCCGTGGTGCTTCCAATCATTCAAATTTCATCGGTCAAAAGTAACTTCTGATCTAGTAAACATTTTTGAGTTCTGTAAAAAAATTGATTGTAGGCAAGAATTGAAAATTATTTTTAGGTTCTTGCATTATAAATCGGAAATGTGTTTTAGAAATATTTCCAAAGTTTACTACTTTTCGTATTTTTCGATTTTAGACGTAATTATTCATATTTTGACGTAACTATTCATATTGCAAATTAAAAAATTTACTTCTTTTCATTTTAAAAATTTAATCTTTTCAGTTTTTGGAGTTTGTAAATTTAAATTTGATTTTTCGAACTTTAAGAGCTTTTGCTATATTGCCAATAAAAAAAATTAATATTAAAAATTGTCATCTTTTTCAGTTTTTGGAGGTTGAATAAATGTAATTGGATCTGTATCCCAGTGAGTGTTTTCTTATCCTTAGTATGACGCCAACTTTTAATGGGATATTAAAATTTTTATTTATCAGCATTTTCAAAGTGGTTTTGTGCGTGACCTTTTTCAATATTTAAATGGAATCAACGTTATTTTAGTCATTAATAGGCAAAAGTTCATTCATTAGTGCAACAGGAAATAGTTTTTGAGAAGAAAAAAATCAAAAAGTCATCACCCTAATGTCGAATATTCTCCCAGCAAGTGTTTTCCCCTCAAGAAAAATGTCAACACACACTACTTCCTATTCCCTTCTTTCACTACTCCCATTTCCTATCGCTAACACAGTGCATTGCATTTACAGTGGCACAACTGATGGTTAACCATTAAAAGAAAAATTGTCTATCCCACAAGTCTGACAGGGGTATTGCATGGATTCACCAGTATGTTATAAGGGAAATCCATTTACCCCCACAATATTTGAATATCACCACAGTCCACACTGCTTCCCGACTTCACCACCTTTTTTTTATATTGGTTTTATTAAGTTAACCTTCCCCTTAACCTATCCTAACAGAAGGCCAAGCTAAAACACGATTTTGTCTGCTGTTTATCATAAACACTAATCAGTAGAAGGAAATCATAAGCAATTATCTGTAGCCTCAGCTAATTGTGTGAAGTGTAGTGTCAAAAAATTAATCATTCAATGCTATTTTATGGAGACAAAACAACTCTACAATTAAAGAAGCTTAATTTGTATGGCACTGCCTTTAATAAATATACTTATTAATTGCTAAACCTAGGAGAGGACCTGATCATGCCGTTGACAACAAACAATGTGTTCATCCTCAAACAAAATGCGAAACATTTGAAACCGGTCAATGATCTCACATCCAACATCCACTGAATTTGAAATTGTCTACAAAGAATGGAATTAGAAGAAGTCCTATTAACAATTTAAAATAATAATTTTGTATGTACTTCTACGTCAATAGAATAAAACTGGAATCCAAGTAATCTAAACTTTGGCAGATTTCAAGATTTCTAATTAGTGGAAAGCTTTAGGTTCTGTATAAATAGTCATTCGTAATCAAAGATCAGCACAGTTAGAAAAGTTAGCTGAATCAAACAATCGCAACATGTTCAAATTCGTAAGTTCGGACCATCTAAATAATCTGGATAACGACTAATTCTCGCTTTCTTTTGTACCTTTTAGGTTGTTTTCGCCGCCTGTGTAGCCTTTGTTGCTGCTGGTGCTACCATTGCCGATGATGATGTTAATGCTGAAGTCAAATCATTCTCATCGGATGTCCGCCCAGATGGTTTCGAATATGCTTTGGATACCAGCAACTCCATCCATCAAGATGCCTCCGGTGATGAACACGGTAACATCCATGGCTCTTATGAGTACGATTCCCCTGAAGGTGAACACATCAAGGTTAGCTACATTGCCAATGAGAACGGTTACCAACCCGACAGTGCTTTGTTGCCCACTCCTCCACCAGTACCAGCCGCCATCTTGAAGGCTATCGAATATATCCATGCCCATCCACCCAAGGAAGAATCTCACCATTAAGTGGCAGACAAATTTGCCAATGTTGGGTTGGGTTAGTTGAATAAAGAGCAAGCAATTGAAAAAGAAAAAAAAAGTTAATGTGTAGTAGATTATTTAATTAGGAAAATGACAATTAAGTTTAATTTACATTGTGTGATCTGTCTACAATTGCACATGAGTCGGACAATTTATGACAATAGCGGTTGTACAAAGCATCACCTCATTCTGTAGCCGACTCCTCTTGGGCTATAGAATAATTTGTACCCACTTAAATTTTGTTCTACTTTACTTTATTTGTTTTAATCCGCCGCACAGAATCACGTTCCATCGACTAAAAGTAGATAACATTTCTTTCTTTGTTTTCAGTTGTGTATAAAATAAGTTGTAGGCAAGGACAGAGGGATTATTTCAATTCGATTTAAAGAGGTTTCCTAAAGGTATTTTTTGGCCATAGCTCCGTCAAGTGAACTGCGATTGGGATAAAATTAACCATTATGAGACAGGAAATATGCGAATTTTTTCAGCTTGTACTTCATTTTGAAAAATTAATCGAAAAAACTTACGACAAAATTTGATATTTTGCACAAATCTACCCTATCTTTAAGGGAGCCAAAAGCTACATTCCATGTGGGTATGTCATTCATAATACACAGTTACTTTTGAGAAATACATAGTTACTATGTACAATCTAACTATATTTGGTACCAAAAATTTTTTGAAGTCATAATAATGATAATACACCACACTTTATACCAAGAACAAATGGGAGTGCAATAGTTCTTGAAATATGTATATTTTCTCAAATGTTAAAATCTGAATATGTAACAAATTAATTTTTAAAGGTATTGGTTTAAAATGAGTAAATAACAAAAAATATAAAAAGAGTTCTCGCCCCAAAAATTGAAAAATACGAAATACGAATTTTTATTGTTAATCCTTGTTTTTAATTAGTTCTAAATTCAAATGAGGAGTAGTAATCTTCATGGAGTAGTTTTTATTGTAATTTATTATAATTGGCCGTTTGACTTTAAATTACAAGATCTGTGCAAATAAATAAAAAATAAAAAGCATTCAGTCAACTTTGCAATTAATTCTTGACATAATCCCTGACTCTTTGACGACAAAATATTTCCTACAGATCTTTAAAATCTTTAGTGGGCTGGCGAAAATTGACAGACACATTCCTGCCAGCTGTGACAGTCCCACATTCAAGACAGATGTCAACTCCACCTTTCCTCCTTCCACATTCAAGACAAATGTCAACAGACACTACTCCCTCTTTCCTCCTTCCTCATTCAAAACAGATATCAACGAACACTACTCTATCGTTCCTCCTTCCAATATCGCAAGCCCAGTGGGTTTTCTTATATATAGGGGAAACCCATTCGAGTTAAATTTCCTGACAGTCTAACTCCATCTATTGAGCAGCACTCTGGTTCAACTGTGACAATCAAAGGCACCCTTGAAATGTCTGCAATGTCACAGGTAGTGTCCTCGGTTATCATACAAGAAGAAAAGGTTCAAAGCCTAGTATGACATTATTTGGCATCCGTTTCAGTCATCTCTATGGTAATCTAGTAATCATAGGTCTTGCTGAGTGAGTAATTACATTATATCGTGGACAACTCACTGATTTGAAATGAAATCCCCGTCTATTCCTTAGTCCAATGTTGAGTAAAATACACACACCTAAACTCTAGAAGAACATCTATGATATACTAGTAAGTTGTAATGCGCCTATGGCGCCCGTTGAAATATGGACAACAAATTTTGTGGAAAAAAAAAAATTTTAGTTTAAAAAAAAATTTTTGTTAAAAAAAAAAATTTGGTTGAAAAAAAAAATTTGGCTGAAAAAAAAAATTTTTGTGGAAAAAAAAAATTTTGTTGAAAAAAAAATGTTTGTTGAAAAAAAAATTATTGCTGAAAAAAAAAATTTTTGTTGAAAAAAAAATTTTGTGAAAAAAAAAAAATTTTCTTGAAAAAAAAATTTTGTGGAAAAAAAAAATTTTTTTGAAAAAAAAAATTGGAAAAAAAAATTTTTGTAAAAAAAAAAATTTTGGTAAAAAAAAAATTTGGGGAAAACACAATTTCTGTACAAAAAAAATATTATTTTTTTTATTATTATTATTTATAGAATTATTATAGAATGCCTATTTAAATTCCTACGTACTGCGTGACAGAGTCAGTGAATCAGGGAATCAGGGAATCAGTGTATCAGTGTATCAGTGAATCAGTGTCGAGGGTAAATATATATTAAGATATCGAGGTAGACTTCTCGCCTTATCGGGAGACTTTTATAAGGACAGTGCCCGGCATTAGTCATAATTTTCCTTTTGTGTCAACAATTTAAATAATCTAACGTAATATTTAATACTCCAACAAAATCTCAAGAACATTCGAGATAATAGCGTCTTGGAATGACCGGAGGGACTTTAAAATACGTAACACAATGTCCACTTTCGATGTTGATTTTATTTCATAGATTTATTTAAGAATTTCTTCTTCTTATGCCAATGTATGACGGTTATTCTTACAAAACTTTTCCCTGTGGCAAGGTATGAGCTTTAATGTATTCAAGAGACCTCAAGATGGCTTCAGGTACTGGTGGTGGAGTTGGCAACAAGTCACTGTGGGCTACATAACCTTGGGGTCCGGCGTTATAGATAACACCAACGGTGACACCTTCAGGTGTCTCATATTGGAAGGATCCACTAATGTTGCCGTCCTCAAAACCTTCAGCTTCTTGAATGATGCCACTGTCGGTATTGAAGTAATGTTGAAAACCGTCGGGACGCACATCAGATCTCTGCTCCAAAACCTTGACATTGTCATAATCACCTCCGGCAGCAACACAAGCCACTAAGGCAGCGGCGACAACAATCTAAAGGAAAAATAGGAGATGAAACGTCATGCCAATAAATATTTTGTCGAGGATATTTTCACAATCCTTGCTACTTACGAATTTGAACATATTGAGCTGTTAAGTTGGATAGTTCTATATGAGAAACTGTGACGGTAGCTGACAAAATGCGCGTATTAATACCATTTTTTTTTGTGGTGAGTTATGAAATGACATTTACTAAGAAGAAAAGCGTATAATCATGTTTACGGTTTTAATAATTTCATGCATTACGGTATATTTATTGTCTTGCTTATCAATTAGTTTTATTGGACTGGCTTTAAGTGTTAGAAGCAGGTATCTTTCTTATGAAATTTAATGAGTAGCCAGAACAGTAGTAGCAACAGTAACTAGTTCTACATTTCATAAGTGACTTGTTTGATTGAATTTCTCCACTTTCACAATTGTTATGAGTATTTTGTTTAAAGACTTATCAGCCTGACGTATATACCCTTGTCGTTTCAGAGATTCTGAGAAGAACCACAGGCCAAATATGTAGCATATCAACCGTGAGATTAGAAAAAATTAAACATTAAAACAACCGCAATGCGTACAATTAATAAAACCGCACAAAATATTATACAGTTTCGTGTTCGAAAGTGTCATTTCAAAATTCAACAAAGAAATTGGTAGTGTTGGCGACGGTAATTGAGGTTTTGTAAAACAAAGATCCATAGTCCGTCCTGATGGACCTACTGAGTAACACTTTAGTGGCAATATTTCCGAAGCTAACAGCTTTAAAAGTGGCCATAAGGAAGGGATCCTTTAATATCTTACTTGGGATGGTATAACCGTGATCTATTGGAACAAAAATCACTATCACTTCCCTTTAGAGGCATATGCATGCATTCATGAGAATTCAATTAAATTTGAAGTCTCGTACTTGGGCCAAACTATGTTTCCGTTAAGAAAACTCTAAATCGCCAATGGATATTTAGAGATTCTACGCCCACGACATTTCTGTTGTTTGCTTCTTAAATTGAAGTAAGCCAAACAATTGCAAACCCTAAGCTCTTTACGACATCGATTTCCGACCCCAAAGTTTAAAATGTCTTCAAAGCTGTCGGAGTTTTAGTGGTATAATCCTAATTCACGTTAACGTTGTTTTAAAAACACAGCGAATTTAGACACTGTGATCCTAAACACTGAGGTACGTAACAAAGCCAACTATCCTCGAAGCAATTCAATTTTAGATATGCTCCGTTGTTCTAAATCAAGTTGATGATATTAAACGAAATTCACAAAGATTTTACGGGAGGTTTCAGATAGGACGTCTCCATCCATCCACATCTTTAACTTGGTGGACCCAGAGGAAAGTGTCCGTTGAACTATACGTGACCTCAGTTTTTCACTGATACATTTGGGAGAATGTTGAGGTGATTCAGTGCGGCCTTCAGGTGTGGCGTCTACGAGTAGTGCTTCTTTGAAGGAGTTTTCCCTATGAGTGTTTATTATTAATTGGCTTGTTTAACTCGCGTTGTCTATGGTGTGAATGACATTATGTCCATATGAATAAGAATGTTGTGCAAATAAGAGAATGGAACTGTGTAAAAAAAAATTTTGTAATAAATAACCAAAAATTTGTTTCTATTGATAGATATTTTTTCAAAAATGCAATTCCATAAATTGTCATAGCAAATAACGGACTTTGTTGAAATCATTTTTTGTGTCTTTGCCTTTAGTGCCTTTCAATCTGAATTACAGTTCCAGAGTTATAAACAAATAGTAAAGCCACACATCTTACAATTAAAATGAGTTATAGATCATTAACATCTGAAAAGAGAATTTTTAAAAAATCTCTCCCTAGAAAAAATAGTTGACCATTTCTATACTCAGGAAACAAAGTACATCAGAATTGTATAGTGGTTGATTATTATAAGTTTTGTTGTTGGCTAGTGTAATCTGAGGCCATTCCGAAATCAACCTTACGAATGAAACCGTCAGACGAATGGACATGTTTAAATTGACTACAAAAGTAATTGGATTCAGTTAAATCTAAAATGCGTTGGTAACTCTTTCTGAGCCTGCGAATTGAACATGTGTGTCAAAAAATCAGCATTCGACCCTGGGGATTAATTTCAGGATAAACTTCGACTTGACTAATGATATTACGAGGTCACTTGTTTGTGGAACAAATACATTCATTATTCAACGAAGTGTACTCAAGCGGAATTAAATACTTTTATCGTATTTTTACCATTATTGGTGCTGCATGACAACTTTGTGTTTCTCATGGCTTATAACTTCCTGCCATGGTTCATTGACTTAGCAAGCACCTTTCTAGAAAATAAAACATCTTTTATTCGGAATGTTCAGACAGTTTTATTGGTTGTCTTTTGTAAGGATATTTCATCGGGTTTAATAACTACGTATTATCTGCTGGATTGTGACATCCATCATCGTATACCATATAGTCCACCATCTTCAAATATAAATCCTTTCAGATCTAACGTTTTCAAATCTATTGATCCTTGGATGGATGAGCCTTGATGTATTCAATAGCTCTCATTATATAGTCAGGCACTGGTGGGGGTGTGGGCAAGAAGTCGCTGACGGGTTGATAACCATTTTCATCGGCTATATAGCTCACACTAACTTTAATACCTTCAGGTGTCATGTATTCATAAGATCCAATGATAGCGCCCGTTGCGTCGCCCGAAGCTTCTTCAAAAATTCCGTTACTGGTACCTAGACGACGTGTGAAACCGTCGGGACGGACATCGGCCATTTCATCTAACACATCAGCAGCGAGGTCATCGACAGTGGCAACAGCGACGACACACGCAACCAAAGCGGCTAAAGTAATCTATAACCAAAGTGAGACGTTCAGGATTATGTCAACAGGGATCAATTTGTTAACTTACGAATTTAAACATGTTGTGGTTTGAAGTTCTATCTGGGATAGTGTGATGATCTTCGATAATGTATGCCTATAAATACTGAGTCTTGTACTCACTTCAGTTTAAATATTTTTTCCTGTTTCTTAAGTGAATTAAATTAAGCTTACAGTTTTGTTAAATATCAATTGCATTACGGTAATTTCATTGAATTCATTCAAGACGTCATTTGCTTCATCTAAATTGTTCAGAATTTTAGTTGTAGCAAAATGCCATTGGTATGATAAATATAAAAATCAAGTTTCGCTTACGGAATGTGTTCTTTGTGTCGGCAATTTTTTTTTTTTTGGTTTAGTAACCAAGGTGTGGCATAAAAGCTCGTTAGATAATGATAAATGGGGACATCACTCAGTTTTATAATAAAAAAATATTGGTTGACATTTCTATTTAATGGTCGGCTTACAGAATATGATTTACTGCTGAAATTTCTCAATGTAGAAAATAAATCGTGAGGGCTCTTAGGACAGATTCAGCCAAAATACCAACTGGACCATTCACACATTATGCCATTGACATAGCTTATGGATTTGAAGACTATACGAGTGACGTAAATATTTAATAAAAAAAATATTCCATGCAGCTGCTTTGATTTTGAAAGACGTCAACCAATCGAGATTTTAACGTATCAAACCACTCATATTGTGTTCTATTAAAATGTTAAATTAAATCAAACATTTAACCAAGCAGTCAGTACTGCATAATTTACCTTAATAATGTCTAACAATATGCTTTAGAAATATCAGCCAGTTTTTCTGACATATAAAATAATTATTATTCAGAAATTAACCACAAAAAATAGTATTAATAGTGGCCGATGTGTTAGCTACCATCACAGTTTCCCATACAGAACTATCCAACTAAACATCTCAAAATGTTCAAATTTGTAAGTGGCTGCGTGGATTCAGAATATATCCTCAACAACATCCTATTAATTCCCCATTTCGCTTTCCTTTTTCATTAGATTGTTGTCGCCGCCGCCCTTGTGGCTTGTGTTGCTGCCGGAGGTGATTATGACAATGTCGAGGTTTTGGAGCAGAGATCCGATGTCCGTGCCGATGGTTTCACACATTACTTAAGTACCGACAATGGTATCATTCAAGAAGCTCAAGGCTTTGAAAATGGCAACATCGATGGGTCCTTTGAATATATTACCCCTGAAGGTGTCACCGTCAGTGTTATCTATAATGCCGGACCCAACGGCTACGTAGTCTCCAGCAACGCATTGCCCACTCCTCCACCAGTGCCTGAAGCCATCTTGAGGTCTATTGAATACAACAAGGCTCATGCCTTGCCAGAGGGAAAAGTTTTGTAAGAATAACCGCCATACATTGGCATAAGAAAATTGGCTAAATAAATTGTTGAACTGCAAACAAAACCGCATAAGTGTTTTTTTTTGTCTTTTTGTAGTTATTTAATATTTTTGTGATACTTATAAACTACCGGCGAAGCAGGAAGGACGATATATAAAAGATTAAGCCGACTCTAAAAAGTGAAAATATCAGGGATACCGTTGTCTGTGCCACTGAACTGTTCTCCTTAGCGGTGGAGCTACAGTGGATAACGTAATCAACCAGCTTATTCACTCTGCCTAAAGATTGTTATGGGCACTTTGTCGGACAATGGTGAAGTAGTTGTCGATAGATGCTACGATAGTCGCGAAGTATTCTAAAAGTAGTAAAGTCTCAAGTGTAGGCTGACAAATTATGATAGGACTAAATGGAGTAAATTGAAATTGTCACCCAAATTCATGTTTAAAAATCTTGATGGACTTAATGGAGTGTATATATAGATGATGGGACTAAAGACATGTTAATGTCACACCAAAAAAAAAATACTCGAGTACAGACATAACTACGTGTAGCGATAAAATGGGAATCTAAAAACCGATTCGCCGAGTATCCTGAGAGTCAGCCAACAACGTTTTTCCAGATTACTGGCGGCCAAAGATCCAGCCGTAGATAGTAAACCATGTTTTCATTGACTATAAAGTTGTCTTTTTGAAACCATGTCTGCGTCTGATATCCCAGCCAAACTTTACTCATTTTTCTAATGACTCCAGATGCTCAGTAAAAACAGGAAGCGACTTCTATGAACGACTCATCGATACAAGTGGTCTTCGACAGGGTTACAGCTTATCTTCAGCATACTGGTCCTAAACACAGCATCCGTTATCGACAGTTTTCGTTTGTTAACTTCTGTTTTTGGATCACAGCAGCCGTTTTCCACAAGAACAATGTCAGCATCGAATTAAAGCGTAGGATCGTGCTAGTGAAGAAAGATCTACATGGATACTTCTAAAAGCAATTGTAGCTGTGCTGTGTGTGTTCGAGAAACGAATCATTCGCCAACTGATGTGTCCATCTGTTTTAATGAATAGTATAGGCGTCGAGCTCTAGCTGTGCTCATTTCGATTTAGTGATTTCAAACGCTCCAGCCAGAAAGGCGTTGGACGACAACTACCACGGAACGAACTGACAATACGGTGGAAGGACCAAAAAGACCTGTAAATCGTTTCGAATTTTCGAAAGTATCTCCTAACATGTATGAAACTCAAAAAGAAGATAATTTTTTTTTACAAATCGGCCCTCTATGAAGATTGATATAGGACTATCCAAATGACATTTAAATGAAATGAAATCAAGAATCCAAATAGTCACTTATTTTTAGCATTTGGCTAAAGATTGGGTAGTATTTATGGTCACATACGTTCTCCAGTCAATAATATATGTCTTTCTTATTAAAAGTTATTGGGTAAGGGGCGTATTTAAAAATATTTCAACTGTTTAGTACTTAAAATGTCTAAGCAATTGGCTAGACATGACGGTAAACAGGTCGTTACATCGTTGTATGTTTCAATGTTAAGGTTCCTAAGCAAATGGGAATTGCTTTGACGAATATATCCATGGGAATATAGGTTGATAAGCAACATGTTGTTCCCACTCTGTATGAAGCCATATTACTCATGGATCATTCTCTGGATACTTCACTAGATGTGCACAAAATATTATGCAAAACATTAGAACCGAAACAATGGCCAAGAGCAAATATTCGACGGTAGCAAATATTCGCTAGGAATTTACATTCCAAATGTTTTCACGGACATCGGTATACTGCACTACACAGAAAAGTTCACAAAATTTATGAATACGGTTTCCTGCAGTTGTAAAAAAAGCGCTTAAAACTCAAACCATTTGTCCAGATATTCTTTTAAGCACAACAAAGCCATTATTAATTTAATTTTCACAGCAAATCCTCAGAACAAGAAAATTCGAATAATGCTTCCATAACTCTCCACTTCAACACCATGAATTGCATTAAAATTCCAAACAAATTCATATAAAATTAATGGGTATGATCATCATGTGCTGCTGGCTAAACAAACCGGTCGCTTGATCGGTCTGTGGCATTGGCGCATCTCCTCTAACTACGGTGACCGATGCTATTTTTTTATGGGATGCTAATGAAACTTGAATAATCCATTTGTCGCCCTAATACAATTCACGATTTCAATTAAAAATGATAATTGCAAACGCAAAAAGAACAAAAAAAATAACATCCAAATTAAACGAAGTTTTACGATTTCTAATATAAGCTGACCAGTTTACCAGAGAAACCCCAACCATTCCGAAATTTTGTATAAAAGGCCTACATTTCTTCAAAACCGTTACAGTTTCTTGAAAGGAATCTTCAGCAAACAATCTCAATATGTTCAAATTCGTAAGTTAGATTTTGAAAAACAATCAACATCGATAATAAGTAACTATTTTCTTTGCAGGTCGTTTTGCTTGCCTTCGTTGCCTGCGTCGTGGGCGATGATGATGTCCATGCCGAAGTTAAGACATTCAGTTCCGATGTCCGTGCCGATGGTTTCAACTATGTCTTGGACACCACCAACTCCATTCATCAAGAAGCTGCCGGTGATGAACACGGCAACATCCATGGATCTTACGAATACGTTTCGCCCGAAGGTGAACACATTAAGGTCAGCTATGTTGCTGATGAAAATGGTTATCAACCCGACAGCGCTGTCTTGCCCACTCCCCCACCAGTACCAGAGGCCATCATCAAGGCCATTGAATACATCAATGCCCATCCATCCAAGGAAGAACCTCATCATTAAGTCCGTATTTAGATTTCCTATTGTTGGTATTTGAATATGATTTAAATATATAATTAATTGCAACCGAATTCATATAGAATTGAATTACATTGGAATTTTCAAAATTCGAGGGATAAGGATAACTTTTAACTTCATTGACAGCTTTGGTATGTACTGAGTGTTATTAGGGTGGCTCAAACAATAATTTCGGTCTAAGAATAATGTTGTATTTACCAAAAAAAAGTGGCTGGCCATTCCAACTGTTGATATTGAATCGTCGACAGCTCTTCCTTTTCATTATAAGTACAATTCGGTTCCTGGTAAAATTCTGCTGTTCATTTTGCTAAAGGCTTCTTGTTTTGGAATATATTCAATCTGGATTTATATTGTGCAATTCTCTAATCCGAGCTTCTTCTTATTTCCGATATTTTATTTCTTCAGATTATCTTCTCTTCACCCGTTAAATTATCGGTCCAAACTTGACAAATCAGTCCTTGACAATGACTTATTTTTAGGTTAGGGTCATTTGAAAATTGTGTCCCACTTTTTGGCAAATCCTTAAGAAAACTTGTATATCCATAAGTACTTTTTATTTTTTTGCCGGAATTCGGGCTAATTTTGTTGCTTTTGACCAGTTTTGCTTTAGAAAATTGTTTTTGTTGGCGAGCACGATTTTTTTACTTTCAATCAGAATATTGGCGCCATTGCGATAATTAGTCAGCTGTGCGTATGTCAATAAATGAGCACACACTTAGCAGCAAAAGTCACCGTACAGACGGAATGAATACAATTGTTGACAAAGTGCAAATGGTTTTCAGTTTGCCGTATTATTTTCCCCTCCGTTTACAGTTAAGTAATAATTTGTCTCCGTCCGTCTTACATTTCATTCCTTGTATTCTTTGTCTACGAAATTATTAATATCTATTATACGAAACTTAAGTCAATAGAAATGGAAAATTATCGATAAATGAACATTAATATAATAAAATAATTGGAATTGTTTTATAGAGTATTCACGTTTTGGTGCATATCGATAACAGTTTCCCCATTGACAACAATCATTGACAGTGTGAGAAACAATGGGGTCAGTGATTTCAAAAGTTCGAAATGCTAGCAAGATGCGGTATGCAAAAAGATTAAAGGGAGTTCAACTGCAGCACACACACTGCTTTTGGTCACACACGATTTTTCGACATTTAAATAATCATTCACACCCAAACAATGCATTAATTACAATAATACGTAAATATCGTAGGAATGTTGGTAAAAGCCGGTATCCGCTAGATGTATTTTTTTTTTGCTAATCCGTACATACGCTTATTGAGGGCTAATTCACAATGACTCGTTTGTTCTAAATTCATACTCACAAATCAGCTGATTTGCTAACGGATAAATTTTGTTAGCCGGCAAAAACACCTATTTAGACATATTTTGTATAGGATGTACGATCTTTTGTGGTGTTTTTAAGATCGTGCATAATAAATTGTTTCAAATATAACGGTTAATGGCCAATAACAATTTCAGCTTAACTAAACCAGTTCTGTGAATTAATTTAAAAAAAAACGCAGTGCCACAAAAACGGCAAATTTAAATACATATTTTAACACGTAAAAATAACAGACATATTTGTACATATGAATTCATTTTATAAAACAAAAACAGAATATATAATACCATGTATCAGAAGCGGCATACGACGCACTTGACTTTGTGATGGTTTATGTCTGTCTTGTTATTACTAGGCACCACCCAAATTGACAAGAGTTGCAATATACTTACAAATAAAACGAAATGTATGTATCGAATAAGCTTAAGTTTATTTCGAAATAAAGTAATATGTATACCGAAAAAGATGGAATTACGTTCTCCCTTTTTAAAACCCAAACGGATTATGGTTTTCTACACATTCTGTCGGGGAGACACGTCCATATTAACGTGTGAAACTAATGAATCAACTAAAAGTTTGTCCTCAAAATGTATTTTCATGGGAACTAACTGCAATAAATATTCATTTGGTTTATCGATATTTGCATTTGTATAGCCATCTTCGTAGTTCATCGAAATCTCAATAAGTTTCAAAGATTTTGACAACTTAAGTGTAGTAATAAAATACTGCGGAAACCGGTGTGGCAATAGAAAATGAATTGAATGATGAGGAATTGGATATTCTTTTTATTATTATTTGACCATATGTAACTTTGAACAATTCATTTATTTTGAATTAAAATTTTATAATTGAGTGATTGTGAAATTGTTCAGTAATTTTCCCGTTTTGGCCCATTATTTTTTTTTTAAAAATTTCCGCCAAAAAAATGTCAAACTTATTTTCTTCTTTTTAGTTATTCACATAATTTTTGATGCTGCCTCTCTCTCTTTGTGTGGCCATATGTTCTTGTTTTTTTATTTTTTTTGTAAATAGAAAACATGAAAAAACAACAAATTTTAAAAAAAAACATGCACCATAATGATGAAATTATGGAAAAGTTAAGCAATTTTATTGCTAGTGCAATCTGCAATCAATTACAAAATAAATTATTGTTTTAGTTGAAATCAAATAAACAGAAAGAACATCTGTGAAAAGACAAAAAACCGCTATTCCATCCGCGTCAGAACAAGTTCTCAGACGCTAAATACAAGTATTGAAAACTATTTTCTCAAACTAATTGAGTATCGGTCCTGATAGTCAGATTGTCCATTAAGGTGCAAAATTTATCGATCAAAAAATATGAATAGAGATGGTTCAATATTTGAGGTTATCGTAATCACTAATCGTCACCTCTCATCCACACATTTTTAGGGATGGAGAATATGGATTCGGATTGTAACGAATATTCACATCTGCGAATGTAAACAATTTGCTTCAAAATTCGCCAAAAAATAATTTTTAGTATTCGTAATCGCGTTCGCTAAAACCACATTCGACATTCGTCCACTGTTGTCGGTGTTAAATCAACTTTAACATACTTAGGATGGCTCTACAACCTGTTGTTGGTCTTGGACTGGTTAATTGATTTCCAAGCTCTTCGGTCATCTGCTTGGCATCATGTCTTCTTCAGCTTGGTCCATCCACCAAAGTCTCCATCTACCCTGTCTGCGCCTTCCGTGGTAGTTGTCGTTCAACGCCTTTAACAGTCAAGACAAAAAATGTCAACGGATGCGCGAGAAGTCGACTTGACTACAGAAGACCAAATAATGCACGGTGAAGGGTATCTACGATTCGTCTTGATCAATGTTTAACAATGTTTATGATTTAGCACTACAAGTCGAGCAATTTTTTGTCAAACAAGCCGGGGAAACATAGAACTAGTTACTGCTGCTGCTACTGTGCCGGCTACCTACGGCACGTCAAAGCTGTGCTGGCGCGCCAAAGAAACTGGATTTTTAAAATCATATTTTGCCCCAATAACACAAGAAATTAAGGAGAAAAATATTAATTGAAAATATACCGTAATGCATAATATTTATAAACCATAAAAGAAATTATACAGAATAATATTATTTTTAGACAATGTCATTCTAAAATTAAATGAAGAAAAGAAATGGTATTAACCTTTAACTGATGAGGTGAATTGTTTGGGCATAGTATGTGGCCTAAAAAAGTGTAAAATTTACCACCACCTCATCAGTTAAAGGTTAATAGGCGCATTTTGCCAGCTATCGTCACAGTTTCTCATACAGAACCATCCAACTAAACATCTCAATATGTTGAAATTTGTAAGTAGCTAGGATTCTGAAAATATCCTCGACAAAGTATTTATTGGCATGACTTTTCATCTCCTATTTTTCCTTTAGATTGTTGTCGCCGCTGCCTTAGTGGCTTGTGTTGCTGCCGGAGGTGATTATGACAATGTCAAGGTTTTGGAGCAGAGATCTGATGTGCGTCCCGACGGTTTTCAACATTACTTCAATACCGACAGTGGCATCATTCAAGAAGCTGAAGGATTTGAGGATGGCAACATTAGTGGATCCTTTCAATATGAGACACCTGAAGGCGTCACCGTTAGTGTTATCTATAACGCCGGACCCCAAGGTTATGTAGCCTCCAGTAACGTATTGCCCACTCCTCCACCAGTACCGGAGGCCATTTTGAGGTCTCTTGAATATATTAAAGCCCATACCGCAGAACGTCCACTACTTCACTAACCGCCTTATACAGGCTGAGAAGAAATTGTTAAATAAATCATTAAATGGAATCGTAATTAGTAAAGAGTTCCTCCAGTAATTCCAAGCAGTTATTATTTCTAATGAGCTTGTGATTAATATCATCGCACTCCACGCGGTCGAAGATGAGATTAAAAAGATAGTTTATGTGGAGATTTATATTTATATATTCATATTTACCATGAAGGACCCGATGTCATATATAATAATATTATTTTTAGACAATGTCATTCCATACTCCTCAGTCTTAGGAATTTCGAAGATCTCTAAATCTTGTTAAGGCTTACGTAGGTATATCTCTGAAATCTCTAAGCTGAGCATGATAAAATTTGCATACTGACCAGCTGTTTAATGGCGGCTCCGAACGTCTTATGCTGCATTTTACATGGCTTAAAGATTACTCACTTACTCTATGTTCTGCATTCATCGAGTTATTTGCATAAAAACTAGACCAACATTTAAAAAGTATGCATTTTGGCAGTTCTCTTAAACTGGCACTTAAGTGAGTGGCAGCTAAAACGAAACTACTGTACGATTAAACTGAAAAGTCGATCATTTTGTTATCCTAACAAGAAATGTTAAAACAAACTAGACACTACTAACAGCCGTTTTATAGTCTAAACGTTTTTTTTTATAAATCCATTAAACTTACGCCTCCTCAGCACAAATACAGTGGCAACACAGTACTACTTGGTGACCCCGTTTTCAGTTTCGATGAACTCCATAAATGTAAATTATTCAAAATATCAATGAAATTTATGAATATAATGTGGTCTTTTTCATAGTTGACAAGTTGTTTTTTCTTCTTCCGAAAACAAAAACAAAGAAGAGACAACAAATTTGTCGTAGAAACTTTAAAACTGCCTCAGCATTTTCGATGAAATAATTCATTCAAAATCCTAAGAAAAAAAAACTAAATTTAGTCTATTTCATTGTTATATTTTTGAATGTCAAACGGTGTTAAAACTTATACTTTTTATGGCCATAACGCACGCCAAAATCGAAAATGTTCAACACCACCGCCATCATCCATCCGCACAACAGCCAATACCACAAATAACGATTTGTATTTAAAACAGCCAAAAAAAAAATATACGTTAGAATACGAATAACCGGCTTTGGGTGATTTCGATTTCAGTGCCAGCGACTCGAGAAGAAAGTACAAATGTATTGAGTTGCATTGGAGAAGAACACGCGCTTAGTGATGATTTTGAAAGTGAATCTGGTTTTTTGTTGTGATCGTTTTTTTGGGCTTTTATTACTTTTGGTTATTTTTGAACAAAAAAAAAGAGAAGTACCAAAATATTTAGATGTGCATGGATGATAAACAAAGATATAAAATGTTAATAATCCGAACATGATGTTCCAATTATGTTTTTTTTTTTGGTTGATTTTGTACAAAATCTTTGATTAACAAGTTTTATTTGGTGTCTTCGTATTATAAGGTCACATTAATTGCGCCGGGTTTTAATAATCCAAAGTTTTCTGTGATGCAGCATTTAGCATGCCTTAAGAATGTGATTAGCTGATAAACACACTTTTTTCAAATCATTTAAACGATTATGTCAGATGGCCAAAGACTCACTCAACAAGTGCCGGTGCTAAAAATGAACTTATCAAAAACTCAAATTCACCTTACTACAGGGTGTGGCCCAAATGATACCTAGTGGACTAGCGTTGGTGGTTTTACGGTAGCAGTTGTTGCATAATTTAAATTTAGTATGGGCAAATCTTAAGTTGTAAACAAATTGTAGTCGAAAATAAGTAGGGAAGCGACTTTTAATAATCTAAACCTCATTTTACCGGGCGTCAGCGCCTCGAAACAACTGAAATGAAAATCGTTATGAATAAGGAGGGAAATGCCCCGGTGGTGGAGGGCGCTAGGGACCCCCCCAAAAAATGTCCCCAAGACCTAAAACATCCAGTGGGCACTCAAACTTCAAGAAATGGCATCAGGTAAAATAAAAAATAAAATTAAAAAATTGTAGGCGTGGCCATGGGCGGCCCTAGGCCACTCCTTAAATTCGATTCGCCGCCCGTTATGCAAGTGTGGGTACTTAAACTTCCTGAAATTTCTATAATGATGAATAGAATGCAAATTGATAAAAAACAATTTAATATAATTTTTTTTAGAACAAATGCACTTACACTAGAAACATGGATTTCTTTTTCTTATACTGTGTCACTTTTGAGGCCTTTTCTGGAGCATTTTCGTAATCAGTGGGTAATTCTGAAGGCTGTGACATTTTCAGTTTTTTTTTTGGTGGGGTAAGGTGCATTTCAGCCGTCATTTTAATTGTAAATTATTTGCATTTATAATAAACTATTAAAAAAGGACCCTTTATTCTCATTTTCGAATTTTTAGGATTTTTGACCAATATAATCAGAAATTGAAGGCACACGGTTATCCACTTCGTTATCAGTTCTCTTGAAACTTAGAGCAGCCAAAAATATTTCATTAAGCGCCTCGGTAGGCGAGTTGGTAGCGAGCTTGCCTATCAGCGTGGGGATTGTGGGTTCGACTCCCACCAGAGGCTTTGGTCTGTCGCTGCAAAATTCTCGACATATGGTCTTTGTCACACAGTTTACCCTTGGAGTTTCGGAGCTACGATATAATGCCCTTTGACTTTTCGTTCA
The DNA here is from genome assembly GCA_958296145.1 of Hydrotaea cyrtoneurina. Lineage (NCBI taxonomy): Eukaryota > Metazoa > Arthropoda > Insecta > Diptera > Muscidae > Hydrotaea > Hydrotaea cyrtoneurina. Next base: position 8,749,030 of record OY282516.1, on the reverse strand, counting down.
GCGGTACCGGTCGCTTCATAGTACCTGGAAACTAATCGGACATGTAGATTTACATGAAATGAAGGTAAACTTTACGTGTCACTGCAAATGTTGCTAGCGAACGTCCAATTATGAATATGTGATGAATGACTATTATCGGAAGGATGTTATAATGCACATATCTGTGGCCACAAGTCATAACAGCCCAAGTCTGTTTTCATTTCTCATGAATGTTTAATGTTTCCAAATTCTCACTGATACTCAGAAGTAGATTTTTGTGGTTTAAGATTCTTAGATCCAATAAATGAGTCAAGGTTGAGTCATATCTTTCTAAAAAAAATCTTGTGTGACCAAAATCCACCACAAAAGTTAAATATCATTTTAATTATTCACCGGAAACATATGTTTTCTCATAAAAATGTGAGTGTTGCCTCATCAACAGCAGAAAGTGTGGATTATTTTGACTGACAACTGAGTTTTACATAATCGTGGTTTTATTACGATGTCATTTATTGAGCCTTAGAGTTTCTAATGAAAGGTATTTTTAACATATTTCTAAAAAAAGAATAGGATATATAGATATGCAGAATCTGATAGTCCGGAAAACTCAATTTGGTCCTAACTCTAGTTAGGCCACTACCATAAATGAACAACTATTTGGCCTTACAGTATTTGAAAATTGTACACTTTATCACAAAGTTCCAACTACTTTACATTCCAAGCTGTTGATTTCAACTGTATACGAAAAAAAAATAAAATATCTATGAAATGAAATATCTACATCTTTTAAAAGCAGATACTTACACATGACATGACAATTGCATATCAACTCAACGAATGTACTGTTGCAGATGTTGTCGAGCAAGAAACTTTATTAAAATTACAAATTCTAGCATAGAAATGTCCTTTGAATTTCTCGGTATTATTATGCAGAAATATTTACATTAACGGTTATTAAAATATTTCCATTTTTTCATACACACACATATGTGTACATTTCAAATAGTTAAGTGCATTAGTTTACAATATTTAGGAAACGGAACCAGTTCGACAAAACAATGCAATTTAAGAAGAACAACAACCAAAAAATATGGAAATAAAAATAATTAATATTGCAAATTAAAAATGTATTTAGATTTAGTATAACGGTTGTTTCTTAAACTGGATCAAATGCGTATGTATATTTTAAAAAAAATTTCTACATTTGGAATGTGTTTTTGCTGCTGGTCACGGTTGAATTTCTGAAATTTTATTACGCCATACAGAATAACAACACAAAGTACGGAATTATTAAGAGCTATTATAATATAAACGATAATTTCATTCAGGTCTTATTCAATCACTTTGAATATGTGTGAAATTCACACAAAAACCCCGAAATGCCGGAGAATTGATTATCTCGTGATGTGATTAAACATACATTTGACAGCAATTACACAACAAAGGGGCAGAGGGTGACACCAATTCACCTACTGGGTCGGCAATCGGTTTTTAGTTTGGAAATTGCTGGATTAATCGAATGAGTGGGAGAGAAAACAAAAACTGAGCTTTTAAAATCCTGCGCGGACAACGAATAGCTGATCTTTATGAATTGAGCTGTGCCTGTTAATACTGTTAACTTTAAGTTGTTTTTTAAAAACTAAACCGGGTTGAAACAAATTTAGTTTGGAATATTATTGGTCTTTTTGAAAGATTCACACCAAATTACCACTCTCCTAGGACACATAGGCGAACCACAGATGCGGAATAGTCCGAAGATATAAAAGATATGATCTTTCGAGAAACCCTTGTCTTTTTTCTGCGAATGCCGGATTTATTTCTCAAACAATTTTTAATGCTATCCACTGAGCACTGTGATGAATGAGAGTAAAGACACCTTTTGAACGAAATGTTTTTCCCTGCCTTCATGATTTTCCTGTCTTACTCTGAGTCTTATGACGGATGCGGTCTTCGATTGGTTTGGTTTCGGTGAAAGAAAAAAAACGAAAACAATTTATATAACATGAAGTTGGTAGACCGAACAGCCTGACACAATACACATAAGCACCATGTGATATTATTTATTATCCATTATTACCGAATGGAGAATTTTCTGCATCATGTTGAGGAACGACAACCTTGAGTGTATACAATAATTGAAAGAGGGTTCTTTATTATTTGTTTAGCCAATAACAAAAATATCCCACAGAGTAGTATTTTCCCTTCCATTTCAATTCACATTCATTCAGTTTATTGAGAACAAAAAAAGATACGTTTTTTTGTCATTGTCAAGACTAAGTAGGACGGCTCACGTCTGGCATAAATTCTTTTGGAAAGTAATATCCAATGAAATTTTATTGGTAGTAATAATAATATTTGATAATGTTGTTTGAATTTAAATATTGATACAAATGAAAAAAAAAAAAAAAATGTGCTCTTCTTCTTCGGGTTACCACATTTGGCCACACATCCCAACCGATGTGAGGTTCGTTCAGACTGCAAAGGGAAAAGGAAAAAAAGTTATTTAGTTTAGTTTTTTTTTTTTGGTATTATAAAGTTGACATTTATGTGTCAGGACAAAGGGAGGATGGTAGAGTGGTGAAGAGAGTAGCCCTGACATGTGGACCCCTCAACTAGAAAAATATGATTAGATGATGTTAAGGTTGCTTTATGCAACCAAAAAAAGAAAAAAATAGAAAAGAAAACCCCTGCAGGACATGTGCTAACAAATTGTGAATGAATTTCCACTGTGAAGGTCAAATGTGTACAGATATTATTCCCCTCTTCTATTTAAACAAATATATATAAAAATCCAAATGAATGCTCATGGAGACCATTTGCATTTACACAGACTCCATTATTTGAGCAAACAGAGTAATGAAAAATAACCAAAGATACCAGAGAACTGTATTCAAACAGTGACATCAGCCAAGCCAGAGGTTACAAAAGTTAACCACCAAACAAAAAAAAAGAAAGGAAATAAGTAAGTAAAAATAAGCTGAACACAACAAAATATGGGCCAAAGTAGTATTTTCAACGATTTGTGGCGAAAAAAAAAACTGTGGAAATAAATTTGACATTTAAAGGAAATTTCACAACGATTTAGGGCCAACAAATGAGATCGATTATGTAAAACTCAGTTTCCCAGAAAACTGAGTTTAAACTTCAAATACGTTTTTGAGTGGCCAGTCAAAATAATCCACAGTTTCGGCTGTTGATGTGGCAACACTCACACTTTCATGAGAAAACATATGTTTCCGGTGAATAATTATAATAATATTAAACTTTTGTGATGGATTTTGGACACCCAAATTTTTTAGAAAAAAAAAAAAAAAATAGGAGAATTAAAAAAAAACTCTGCTAAATTAACCTTGGCAAGGGCAAAAGACACATGTATGGAACTGGTGGCACCAACAAAATAACACTGCAGCTTTATTTATCTAATTTATTTTATTTGTGGCATTTGATGAAACAAAATAATTTTGATTCTTGATTTTCTATCGTTGAGTGGTGTCTCACCGACCGAAAAAATGAATTCAATTTACACGAAAAACAAAGATCAACCTTGACTAATTTATTGGGCCCTAATTGAGGCGTTTTGTCAGCTTGCAACTGGAAGATGGACCCACTTGCGCCAATCGAAGAGTCCAAAGTTCGATACCTCCTCATCATTTCTTTGATATTCGATTGTATTCTGTTGCCTGAACTTTTAAGTGAATCAACCGAAATGAAACCAAATAATTTTGGTAAAGAATTACTTAATTATTTCCCTTAACATTCCATGAAGGAACTGATGGGGAACTTTTCGCGAATCAGTGATAATATTCGCCATATAATTTGTACCGTCGAAAACCGGTTCCGAAAGGCTAATCCTTTTCTAGAGAAGTTTTACATGACTTAGAGATTACTCTCTTACTCGTAAAGTCACCGGCATTTACGAGGTGGACTAATTTCTTCATAGTTAAGGTTAAACTTGAACTTTCCGACTGTCTTCGGTTTTCATTGATTGGCTATGGCCATACACTGAATTACCCTCATCATTAGCCCTTTCCCCATCCAGTTACTGCGCTGCGATAGAAAAAGCAAAAAAGGTTAAGAACTTTATGCAATAATATGAATAAAACTAAGGAAAACAAATTAAGAGTCTTTTAAAAAAGTACACTTCATTGAGCCAACTTTCAGTTTCACTTCAGCGTAATGCCGTTAATGGGTTTAATGGAAAGGCCACAACAAACATCCAGCCAGTCCATCATCCATCATCAACAGCCATCAGCAATCATGTCCCCCCTCCCCGTCCCCGTCCATCTGCGCCAGATTCTTGCCGATGGAGCAAACGCTATTCCTGGCACTTGATGGAAACTGTGGTTGATGCAATGTCGGTCTGCAACGAAGGCAAAAATTGGGGCTAACTTGCAAGTGCAGGCGAAATTCTTGATTGTTGGCGGTGTTTTTGTTTTCTTTCGCTTGTTTGTTTTTTTTTTCTGGTGCTTTCCCGGGAAAAGCACGGCATATCTTCCTCTTTGCTTTGGCCTCACCACGTCAAAGACAACAACAACGTGGCTGGCCGCAATTGAATTTGCGTGTAGCGCAATAAATGTAACAAAAAAAAGATGAAGAAAACTAGGAAAGTTTGTCGGCACAACTTACCCGCAGATCGTGATGGTTTAACTTTGGAACTTTTCTTGCGTGCCGCCTCCTGACTGGTGGAGGACGTAGTTTCACGTGAATCGATTTGCATGGCTTCATCGTTGTCGTTAATTTGAGTTTTGAAAACTTTCTTCAAATTAATTATCTGCAAAGAAAAGAAAAAAAACCATAATTGAAATAAGAAAAATCATTGCAAATGTTTAGCGCGACCGGCAATTGGACCACCAACTTGGATACGTGGCAACACTACAAGTAAAAGGGGAAACTTTTAATTAAATTAATAAGTGTATTTGTCTAGAAAATAATAGACTGCAAACCGGAGCAGGCGTATAAGAGATGATGAAGGTTGTAATGCAGATTTATGAAAAAGTGGGGAAATATTTTGGAAAGAGTTAAGTGAACTTGAGATCGTACCGATATCAATGAAACTAGTTACAAAAAAAAACGTATCCCTTGTTCCCCAGCGGAAACATTCTGAGCGCCCTAAGCAGTCTCACACCTGAGTTGGTCAATACCAATGTCGTTTAGTTTCCTTAATGCTAGGTTCACATTTTGTCAAATATTTGACAAAAATAAGGTAAAATATTAGCTCGTCACAATCTGAAGACCAAATATTTTTTACGGACAAAGAAAAAAAATCAGCTGATTTGGTGACAAATAAAAGTATTTGCCCGCAAACAAAAATTATTTGCCCGCAAACAAAAATTATTTGCTCGCAAACAAAAAATATTTGCCAGCAAACAAAAAATATTTGCCAACAAACAAAAATTATTTACCAACAAACAAAAATTATTTACCAGCAAGTGTGAACACTCAAATATTGGCTTCTCTTTCAGGCAAATATTTATTTTGTCTCACAAAAGTTTTCTAAGAAACAAGTGAATGAAACAACCGATTAAACTGGAATATATTGAAAACAGATCTGTGGTTTTCAAGTACATTTTGGGGGATTTGGATTCATTGATGTCAAAGTGCAGTATTTTCAAAGGGCCTTCCATTGAAGTAAACCTTTTTTGAATACAAACGATTCGTTGCTCTGTTTTCTTTGTCAGTAACAAGTTACGTCAATATTTTTACAGAAGCCTCAATTTTAAACATTATTTGTTTAAAATCCACCACAAAAGTTGAATATCATTTTAATTATTCACCGGAAACATATGTTTTGTGATAAAAGTGCTAGTGTTGCCACATCAAATGTGGATTATGTTGACTGACCACTGAAAAGTTTTATCGCAAACTGAGTTTTAACATAATCGTGGTTTGACAACGATCTCATTTATTGGGCCTAAGTCCACGCCTTCCTAAACCCGGCAAATTTAGACAAATATTCAATTCATATATGAAATTCGAATGTTTCTCCTTGATTCACCCTTTACTTGTCAGTCGTCATTTATATAATTACGTTTTTTTTTTGCCGGCATGCCGACATTTTACTCCGTCATTACCTTTTGTTCAATTTGCTTTTTGTTATCCAATTTCTTTGATTTCTCAGCGTTTGCATGTTTTATCTGCTCGACAATGCAATTGGAGATGGCATCACATGAATCCACCCAATCCTGCAGGGTTTTCGCTATCTTTGTCGTGTAGCCGGGTGGTATATCACGACCCTGAGCATAATCGATTTCCAGAAAACGATTATTCTGAAACAGTTTACCATGAATAATATCTGCAAGAAGAAGAGAGAAAAAAAGCACACACACACACACAATGAGACATTGAAACAAAGGATTATTCAAACAATAGGTTATTTTCTGCAAAATACAAAAAAAAATTAATCGAGGAATAGAGAGTGTGAATAAAAAGGTCACAACAGAAATTAGCAGACACACGTACCTACGTATGTCAGCTAAAGTGTAGAGAAAGAAATTTTGTTTTGAATTGAAACAAAAAACCAAGTGCAAACATGTTGCTGTGGATCAGGCTCGCGGGCAAATGGGAGGTTAAAGATATTTGGCATCCACTTATGATTCACAATTGTCAAAGCTGTAAATTTGCTTAAGCGAGCTGAATTTAGAGTTTTCTTTAATTTAATAAAATTATCAGTTTCCTCCTTTGATTTTACTTTAATTTAAGAAACTTGTCAGCTTTCTCCTAGCCCACACAATGTGAGAAACAACATGTCCGGTCGAATTGATAGGCCGAGGGCTAAATTGCAATAAAATAAAAGTCCATCGGAAATTTTTATCTCACGCTGAAAGAGGACGATCTTAAGGACTTCTAAAAAAAAAGATTTTTTTTGGGCAGATTTCTAAAAAAAGTACCACTTTGAGGCATAGAGTTCTCGTATTTGCTGAGAGGATCTCCTGTTTCCACACAAATGAGGTGCCAGAATGTCATTTAGAGGTTATTTTTTTTTAGATTTCTGGAAAACAACATAGAGTTGCCAGATTTGTGGAGAGAGAGGATCTCCTCTTTCCGCCTAAAGAGTTGCCATATTTGTGGAGAACATCTACTTCTTCAGCCTTATGAGTAGCCGGATCTGTTTAGAGATGCGATCTCCTCTTCCCTCCTAAAGAGTGGCCAGATTTCTGTAGAACATCTCCTATTTCCAGAAGGTTTCTGTTTTGCAGATTTCCGGATAGAGTTGCCATACTTGTGAAGAGGCTCTCCTCTTGCCGTCTTATGAGTTGCCAGATTTTTGGAGAGGCGATGTCCTCTTTTCCCCTAATGAGTTGCCATATTTGTGTACAACATCTTCTATTTCCAGTAGGTTATTTACAGGTTATTTTTTTGCTGGAGAGCATCTCCTTCTTCAGTCTTATGAGCTGTCAGATATGTAGAGAGAGAGTATGTCCTGTTTCCACCTAATGATTTGCCAGATTTCTGTACAACATCTCCTATCCTCAGAAGGTTTTTTTTTTGCAGATTTATGGAGAAGATCTGCTCCTTCTGATTTGTGGAGAAAATCTCCACATTCCAGATTGGTAGAGAGGATCTCTTCTGTTCACCTAATGTGATGCCAGATTTGTGTAGATCATGTAATCTCACTGCAAACTGAGTATTGAGACTTTAGTTAGAAAAATGTTAAGTCACTCGTATGATAGAAAGCTGTGGATCTGAACTGTACTTTTTTCAGTGTGCCCTCTTCGAAACACGTCTCTGCACTCTTTAGATCTTCTAGTATTCGCCATAAGGTGGCTGTCATTAAAAAGAACCCTTTTCAGATGCGTTACCCCAACACACGTACATCTGTTAAAGAAAAACTCCAGTTTAATAACCATCATCACCATTATAGCCACCACGACGACAACTCTACCCACTACAAGTGCTCTGTGGCCATGTTGTCTGCCAGCGTTTTGCTCTCAAAGCCACGCACACACACACGCACACACTTTATTATTGCCATCAATTCATGCGTGCCTAGATTGGCTCTAAGCCATCCACTTATGCACAGACAACTACAACATTTCTATTTGGTAACATTTTGTGGACTAATCAGTGAATATAGGGAATCGAACCGAACCAAAGGACTATGATGAAGATGAATATACACCGACATATCTACGTGTGACAGGGAATGGGTTGTTCCCCTACCACTTGCTATGAATTTGTGGAGGGCGGGAGACACCTACGACAACATCTGCTTTGAAACTCGTACGCATACATATATGCGAATGCCCGGACAATTACCAAGACCAGCACGACATCGGTCACTTAATATGCTACAAAAACAGTTAATGGCTCTCGACCACTCAGACTCTGAAGGATGCCACACATATTGCAGATACAGGATGGGGCAGGTAAATAAAATATTCTGTTTTTGTTCAAACATGGCCGATTCGTGAATTGTGTGTAACGATGAAATTTGATGTCTGAGTTTGAACAGTGAAACATTTCAGACGTGCTTTTACTTAACTGTCAATAAAAAAAAAAAATAATATTTTTTCTGGGAAAAAATAATTCTTCAAATATTTCTAATATTTTTTGAATATTTGATAAACTTTGGGTTGTTCATTCGATTTTCGTAAATTATATCAGTGCTGGAGGAAATGGCTAGTACCATTTCTTCTGACCGGTCGAAGCAAAAGAAACCGCCTGATAAAGATTCGGGAAGTTTGCTTAAGGAGGTCGTGTTTCAACATTGTGCAGATTTGGCCCAAGTTGCCGCTAGACATACAAATATCTTAGCTGATGACGATTTTGACCTGAACATGAGCGACTCATTAGAATCCCTTTCTGTTCCTGAAGGTCACGTACCTTCTGAAAATGCAAGCTCCTTTGCGCGGGGACATAATATAGATGCAAATTCAAGTTCTGTGAATGCCAGTCTTGTGCATAGCAATACCACTAGTGAAAGATCCAGCAAATTGTCACAAGGACGCGATAAAAATGTGAGTGGAAACATTGATTCATCTGTGCCATCTGGTTTTGAGGTTCCTAATAAGAAGAAACGTTCCTTCGTTGGTGCATTCAAAGAACCGTCAACTAGTAGTAGACATAAGGTTCATAATAATATTGTTAAGGAACAGAATAGGTATGCAATTTTAGGAGACATTAATATTGAATCTGATAATGTTAATTCCAATAAGTCTATCCGTAACATGTTAAATTCACCACCTGTAAAGACTGCTGAAAGAGAGGCTGCATCTAAGGCGCGCTTATTTTGTCCACCTATATTTTTATTTAATGTGAAAGACTTGAGGGCGTTGATCGATCAGTTGAAGGCGAAGAATATTGTCTTCAGAATTGTGAATAAGTCGAGGTATAAAAGCAAGTTATACCTTCAGGATCCGGTAGCACATGCGGAGATGATGAGTCTTCTGAGAAATAAAGAGATAGAGTCATATTCATTTACTCCTAGAGAGATGAGGAAGAAAACCCTTGTGATACGTGGTCTACATCACAACATGGATGTTGAAATGATTAAAAATGAAGTTAATAGTATAGTTCCTGATTCAGTGGAATCAGTTTCAATGTTCCAGACTGCATTTTCAAGGAAGCATAATGTTGATACCGGTCTCTATATGGTTACCCTCCGCGCGGGTCAGAATTCGAATGAGGTAAGAAGTATTCGAGTTATCGACTACCAGAGAATTACCTGGGAGAGCCCAAATAAAAAGCAAAGGGAGGTTCAGTGCTGGCGCTGCCAGAAATGGGGGCACATGTCCAAGAATTGCAATCGAATACAGGTGTGTGTTAAATGTGGCAAAAATCATTCGTCAAAAGTATGTTTAATTGCGGAAGGAAGTGCTCCTTTTTGTGGGAATTGCAAGGAAGTGGGGCATACGTCAAACTGGAAAGGTTGTTCGGCTTTCAAGGAGTATGTAGAAGTTAGAGAACTGAAAAGGGACTCGGAAAGGAAAGTTAGGGAATTAGCTTCTGCAAATGTTGCTGTAGCAACTCGTTCAGGTTTTGTCTGTTCTGACAATCTGTATTCGGATGTTTTGAGATCTCAGCCTACAATACCCAAGTGTTCTGAGAAACCGGCTTTCATTCAGGAGTTTTTGAATATTGCAAGAGAGTTATGTGGACAAGAGACTATTGAAAATAAAGTCGAGCGTTTCGTTCGAAATTTTAAAACTTTGTCAAAAGAACAAGCTAAGCGTGAGTGCTTGAGCTTGTTAAAAGATGTTATTCAGACTTATGGTCCGTAGATTCTTTAACCTTCTTACTTTTAATGTTAGGTCATTAGTTGACGTTAGTCGTCGAGTTGATCTTTTGAATACTATAAAATATGGTAACATCGATATTGCGTTTGTTCAAGAGACTAGGCTCAGGGCTGGTCAAAGAGTGGCTCTGGAGGACTATTGTATGGTCAGGGATGTTAGCGAGCTAGGTGTTGCTATTGTGTTGAGATCATCCTACAATTTTTCGAAATTGAATATTTCGGGCATATCATTTCCTAACGTTTTTATACAAATTAATGTTTTGTTGGACAATTCCGTGAAGAAGTTTTTATTTGGTTCAGTATATATTCCGACTAACTGCAATGCGAATCAGTTATGTTCCAGCCTTTCTAAAATTGAACAAATATCACGAAATTTTGATGGAGCATTTATTGGCGGAGATTTTAACTCCAAACACTGTGCATGGGGAGATATCTCATGTAATGTCAATGGCAATAATCTTTATAATTGGTTACAGATGAATTCTCTATCATTTGTTCGTATTTGCAATTCATTCCCTTCTTTTCCCAATGGATCCTCTTTTCTGGACCACTTTCTAATTTCCTCAAACTTGATACATTCTTCTCATCCTAATTATGATATATCTAGTCTCTCTACTTTTTCGGATCACTTTCCTCTTAAATTGTCAATGACCATTCCAAATTTTGATATTATATTGAATCAACGAAACTCTTTTGTATCATATAAAAACACAGATTGGGACAGGTTTCGAAATGACATCAGCAGCGACCTGCTTAATTTTTATCCACCAGATAACCGGAATTTAAGTAATGAAGAAATTGATTACTATGTTGATGAATTCACTACATCCGTAAACTTTATGGCTAATATACATTCTGAAAAACAAGGTTATTCGGTTGGAAGATACGATTTGTCCGATGACGTTAAGAGATTGTACAGAATTAAGTATGCTTGGCAGAAGCAGCTCAAAAGATTGTACAGGGCGCACTTGAATAGAGTGAATCCAGATTACGTCCTTCTGTCAAAGCAGATTCAGTTGATTAAGATTTTAATTAAGGAGCGAGTAGGTTTGGAGCAAGCGCAGTTGTTCAATAATAAGTTACAGAGTATAAGACCAGGGCCGCGGGCTTATAAACAGATATACAACGTTATCGGCAAGAGGAGAAATTCCACCTGTAAGGATATATCGGTGAATGGTCTTCTCATTAGCGATAAATTGCAAAAACTTGATGTTTTGAAACAGCATTTTGCTAATATTTATAGCGGATCCTCCCCTTTAGCTTGTTTATCAGAAATTGAACATTATACGCAGTCATACATTCAGCATATTTCCCCAACGATTTCAATATTTTCAAATGAGGTCACTTCGTTGAATGTGAACGGCTTTTCAGACTTTATATCTGCCAATTGTCTTGCAGATGTCGTAAAATCTCTCAACGGTAAAAAATCATTTGGTGCGGATAATATTTCAAACTATTTGATTAAAAGGCTTCCTATAAAGGCGATTGAATTTTTGGTTATAATTTATAATAACTGCTTCAATAATAGCTATTTCCCCGATAGTTGGAAGGTTGCGAAAGTTATTCCTATACGTAAGAAAGCAAATATGACTGAACTCAACAATTTGCGACCGATTTCACTGTTGTCGAACTTGGGAAAGTTGTTTGAGAAGGTAATAAGACTTAAATTCGACATTGGTGTTGCCCCTGATTATATTCCACACTTTCAGTTTGGTTTTAAGGCCGGTCATTCCACGGAGCACGCATTGCTGAAATTTCAGGATGATGTTATTTGCAATTTGAGGCAGAGAAAATGTACAGTTGCAGTTTCACTAGATGTGGAAAAGGCTTTTGACAGAGCTAACCACACTGGTATAATATACAAAATGACAAATATCGGAATTAAACCCCACATGGTTAAGCTTTGTCAAAGTTTTTTCCATAATAGGAAATTTTTTATTCAATGTGATGGTTCGGAGTCATCCGTGGCTGACGTGAGGTGCGGTGTTCCTCAGGGTTCCATTTTGGCGCCGCACTTTTACAATATATATATGCACGATTTTCCGCATCGATTTCGTGAATGTCACAGTATTTTGTATGCGGATGATGCTTTGCTTTATTCCCATGCAGAACCTCCTAATACTGCTTTACTACATCTTTCTCAATATCTGGTGAGAGTTAATGACTTTTTCCGTGTTTGGGGTATCAATATAAACCCTTCAAAGTGCCAAGCAATCTGCTTGAGGAATGCGTCTGGAAAGTGTAAAAACTTTGTGGTACCGCAAAGTAAAAATCTTAAGTTATATCTGAATGGTCAAGAAATTCCTTTTACAGATACTTTCAAGTATTTGGGGATTCACTTTACCAAATTGATGAAGTTTAATAAACATGCTCGATATGCGCTTGAGAGAGCCAATGGAATAAAAGGCGCATTTTCACAGTTGTTTGCAAATAAGTTTCTACCGGTGGAAACTAAACTTTTGATTTATAAAGTCAGCATACGACCGCTGTTGCTCTATGCGTTTCCGATTTGGTTCTGTGTATCCCCAACGGTTTTAAAGGAGTTTTCTATTCTTGAGAGGAAAATATTACGATTATGCGTCGGCAAGAATTTTCAATCCCTCAACAAAAGATATTCTAATGAATATATTTATGAAAAGGCTGATGTGGTGCCTCTGCCTCTCTATGCACTTATTAGACTATCATCGTTTATTAACCGCCTACCGTCATGTACCAATCCCCTCATTAGTGTTATTGTAGACAATCAGATTCCCTTCAGCTGGTCTAACACCTACTACCTCTCACCTTTAGGATTTAGTGAGTCGGACCTGGATGTGAATTCTCTTTCAGCAATCCCAAATTTTTTCACAAAGGCCCTACCTGGGTCTCATAGAGGTTAACATCTGTTATAGATTTTTTTTTTTTTTTTTTTTAATTCTTATTTTTTTTCTTTGTAAAATAGTTGTAAGATCTAATTTTAAGGTTTAGTTTTTAAGATTATTTTGTTAAGAGATTCTCTCTCTTCGTTCTGTCAACACCGGGAGCAAGTGTGTGGTCTCTTACTTAAATGTTCTAACAGTTTCCGATTTCTTTTTAAAACATGAGTTGTAACCCTTGTAACTGTTACTAAAATAATACGAAATAGTTTTAAGTATCCTGTATAATGTTTTCTATACCTAATTATTATTTTAAAAAAAAGTCTCAATAAACTTCAACTTCAACTTGATGTCTGGCTGTGTTTAGGTATCATTAACAGTACACTGAAAGAAATAGACTTTGTATTTCTCCATTTTCCATTAGGGCAATCAAGTTAAAGCCAGCTGACATCCGAGTCACTTCAGGCTGACTTTTGAGTTAAAACTCACTTCACGTTGAATTCAAACAACAAAGGCCAAGTAAGATGATAATTACTAAATTTTCTGGCATCGCCATCTATATGTGATATGTTGCATAGTCTATCAACTCAATTTATATCCCCCCCTATGCAATAACTTTAGGCTTGTCAACACATATTTTTAACACATATATTTACCCTCGACACTGATTCACTGACTCTGTCAAGCAGTACGTAGGATTTTAAATAGGCATTCTATAATTTTCTATTTTCTATAAATAATAATAATAAAAAAAATAATATTTTTTTTTGTACAGAAATTGTGTTTTCCCCAATTTTTTTTTTCCAAAAATTTTTTTTTAGAAAATTTTTTTTTTTTTACAAAATTTTTTTTCCAAATTTTTTTTTTCAACAAAATTTTTTTTTTCAAGAAAAATTTTTTTTTTTCAAGAAAATTTTTTTTTTAACAAAAATTTATTTTTCAACAAAAATTTTTTTTTAACAAAAATTTATTTTTTCCACAAAATTTTTTTTTCCATATTTCAACGGGCGCCATAGGCGCATTACAACTTACTAGTATTTAAATATTTACTATTGAATAAAGAATTCAATGGGATTCCAATCATCCAGATTGCCAGAGGATCTCCACCAAAAAGTGGTCAGATTTCTACAGAGGCTCTTTCATCCGATTAAGAACTTCCCGGTTCTAGGCTGTGCACATTAGCATTACTCTCAGCTTGAATCCTGATTAACAAACCAAACAAAACGACCTAACTTGTGTTAGGACAAAACGGAATTTGAAATGTCGTATTATCTAAATTTCTTTTCGATTCGAATCGAAACTCCATATATTCTTTCCTTCCTAATTGTTAAGCTTATATGATTATTGGTTTGGATAAAGGAGAACAAATGAAATTAGTGGTCACCAACCATAAATACCTAACTCGAGTTGGGACAAAACTGAATTTGAAAATTCGTATTATCTAAATTTCTTTTCGATTCGAATCGAAAATCCATATATTCTTTCCTTACTGATTGTTTAGCTTATATGATTACGGGTTTAGATAAAGGATAACAAATCAAATTAGTGGTCACCAACCAGAACGACCTAACTGGAGTTCGGACTTGACAATCATTAGCTCTGCTTGGACAATCTGATTAATTTGACAGTAGATGGATGGATATTGGTATTTTTCAGAGTTTTTCTAGCTGCGCCATCTACATCTGATATTTTACAGCAGCCATTGGTTTGATGTAACTCACCAGTTTATGAACTGGGCAGACGGTCATTTGTATTTTAAACACTTCCAGCAAAAACTTGGTAAGAAGTTCCTAACATTTCCATTACTAGGTAATGACATGTCATTACACTGCACATGAATTCTAGGCAAACAATAAGTGAGGCAATAAAGACAAATACCTAAACTTTTATGGCCATGCTTTTACAGATACATATTGAAATTTCTCTGATTTTCCTAAAGGCGCCATCTATATATGAGCTCCAGCTTTAATGTAATTGATACTGAATATCAGTGGGATTAACTAAAATTCGTTAACAGATTTATTGGTTGACATAAGAGACAGAGACAGGGAAAGAGAGAGAGAGAGTACAGGTGACCATCAACATTTGCTTGCGACAATCTAACTGTCCTCTGTGTGTGTAAGTTCTCTTGCCATCCTATCCTTGAAACAACCTTAACAGTGGCCGAATACAATACGAATGCAGCAACTTAGTTGGTGTGTGTGCTCGTTGCATTTCATGAATGTGTCATAACTTTTATAAGCTCTATTAGAACTAAAATGAGATGAAGATGAAGAAACAGACAAATGTATGTTTGTTGTTGTTGTTGTTGTGGCTGTCAACTGTGGGAAAATATGATATGAAATGTCAAGTTGTGTAGAAGTAGGATGGATATTCCTGAAAGTGTTTCAAAAGTAAATTCGATTAGACACAACGACTGCTGCTGCCACTGCAACTATTACCGAGAAGACAACCCGGCAACAGCATCTTCCTCATCGCCATCATCATCTCTTTCCCCGTTCGAACTTTTGTGTATTTGCATTTTGTTGTCTTGCTCTTCTGGTGTATATGGCATGTCTGATGATGTGAACATCAGAAAATTGTATGATGCAGTCAGAGGGGAATTGCATTACCATTAAAGGATTTAATTTTGTTTTTCCCAGTATGGTTGGCAACCGTTGTATGTGTTAGCAGAAAAATGTGTTAGCAGCAAAAAGGATTTACGATTCTTATAATACAACTAGTTGAGCCGCATTCTCGAGAATGTAGGTGAACAAAATTATAACAAAAAAAAACTGAAATCGATCTGCATTTAAAAATTTGAAAAAATCAAATAGAAAAATGATTTCGTTTGGGATTAATAAAACAACAAAATATTTAATATATTCTATTCATTCAAAAATTCAGAAAAAACTCTGCTGGAGTCAAAAAAGGCTGGAACGACCCCAAACTCAGTTCAAAACAATTCTTCAGCTTCCATTTTGTGCTGTTTAAGTCATCGGTTTACAAAAGTTTTCGCCCGCTAGTGGACAACACTTAAGGTACCCGGTACGTCTTGCCCTGGTGTGATGCATAGTTTGCACAACGTCCTCGCTTTATTCGTTTAGAAAATTCAATTGGCTCAGCAATTACAGAACAGCGACCATCCGATTTGTTATCACCCATTTATTCTTCCTTCCACATGTATATTCGAACACATGTCTGTATTTTCTGTATCTAAAAATATAAGTATTTAGTTGAAGTATCTGCCTCAAGTTCGAAAGGATTACAGCTTGTGGCTACCGGGAAAGTAGCCTCCTTTGAAACGCCAACACAAAACTCTGGAGAGATGCTACACCCACCCAAGTACACCATCCATACATTTGCACTCAGGACACCATGAATGCCACAAGTGGCATCAGTTTATGCTCCCAAGGACTTTCTGAAGAGTTACATTTGCCCAGGCACGACAACGACGAGTATGTCAGGCCAACTCTCAACAGACATTTGAATTTTGAATGTAAGATATGCTACACTTAGCCGAATGCGGATAAGGGGCAGGTAAATGCAACGGAATATGCCCGGGCCGGCAGAAGGCTATTGTGTGTGGAACGGAGGGGGGGGAAGGGATATTTGTATATTCACAATGAATAGTTTCAAGAAGTATTAAAACTTCTCAAATAGATTAAATTGAATTTAAGTATTACAATAAAGCTTCTGTGAATTGTTAACTGAACTGAATGTCTGATTGTCTGTATGTATGCAGATATATGTGTGCTTTTGTTAA
Source organism: Hydrotaea cyrtoneurina (assembly GCA_958296145.1). Lineage (NCBI taxonomy): Eukaryota > Metazoa > Arthropoda > Insecta > Diptera > Muscidae > Hydrotaea > Hydrotaea cyrtoneurina. The sequence goes on along the minus strand of OY282516.1, from coordinate 8,732,217 downwards.
TATGTACCTGCAGTTGTGTGAAAAGCAAATAAATAGTAAATTTGAATTACTTTTGTGCTTATTCAGTGTGTCAATATGTGCTGAAACTTCACTACTCATTGTGGCCATTTGAAGTGACTCTTCAGCAGTTTTGGGAAATGGTAGATATTTTCCTTTTTGTGTGTGTGTGTGTGGATTTACATGTTGTAATATTTAAGACAGGTTTTTTTCTCTTCAAAATAATCACTTTAATTAGGATTTACTTTTTTTTTTTAGTCATCTAAAGATTTGTTCAGACTTATGTCTGTCTTTCTTAATATTCCCTGAATGGCAACCAGCAGTCAGACGGGGGAAGTGATTCAATGAAGAGTTTATACAGATAAAAGTCTACAATGACGGCGGAAGTGTGGTCACCTGGATTGTAAGGCTGCACGTCATTCATCATCATCAGCCCGATGTCCCAAGAAGACAAACATCTTGATCTTATTCTATAGTAAGTATCTGCACTTTAATAATGGCTCAGGCGTAAAGGTTTTGCCGGAGCGTAAAAGAATATTTCAAGACAGAAATAGGGCAATTATGATGAACATAAATTGACAGCGCCAAGTTTGTTGACTTCTATAAATTTTTTTAAAATCACATTTTGCATCCACTTTTCCCACCGTCAACAATTTAAACAGAAACTTTTAACAAACAGCACAATTTTTGCGAATGTCACCGTCACAGTCGTGCCATAACTAATCCGTGCTCTTTTTCTTCTCGTTACAAAATTATTCCAACTAATGATGCATTACTTAACTAACATCGCTCTCTCTCTCTCTCTCTCTCTCTATTTCTTGTGGCTGTCGTAAAATGTTGAAAAAGTCTGTCATTTTTTCCTTTCGACTAAAAGACATTTGCAGTTAAATGTAGTGTCGGTGGGAGGAAGCACATGCAGAACATTTAGTTATAGCACTTCCGAGAAGCGTAAATTTACTTTGTATTGTCACCTCATTAGAAAGTGAGAAGTGAGAATAAGTGGGGAGCAGTGAAAGGAGCAAAGAAAGCTTCACAATTTCCCAAAACTATCCGAGAGACAGACAGCTAGAGAACTGGTGCCAGAAATTAATTTATATTTCATGTGTGTTTTAGTGGTAGGGTTGCCCAAAGTTGTTTAGGGGGGGGGAAATGCCGGATATGAGAAAATGATAGAGAGAGGAAGTGATAGAGATAAATAGAAAGAGGATATATCTTCTATATATATAAAAGAAAGTGTCCGAAGCGATGTAATCCCATAACTCGAGATTGGCCAAACCGATTTTGATGATTTGAAAGTGAGAGGGAGAGAAATGAGGGTGACAGGGAGCGGGATGAGGAAGATGAGAGAGGGATGGAGGAAGATGAGAGAGAGAAAGGGAGAATAATGGGAGAGAGAGAAAGGGAGAATAATGGGAGAGAGAGAAAGGGAGAATAATGGGAGAGAGAGAAAGGGAGAATAATGGGAGAGAGAGAAAGGGAGAATAATGGGAGAGAGAGAAAGGGAGAATAATGGGAGAGAGAGTGGGCAATGGAAGGGAGAGAGAGAGTGAAGCTAATGAAAGGGAGGATAATGGTAGAGAGAGATCGAGAGAGAATAGTGGGAGGGATAGAGAGAGAGAGAATAATGAGAGGGAGAGAGAGAAAGAGATAACATAATGGGAGGGAGAGAGCGAGAGAAGAATGGGAGGGAGAGAGCGAGATATTAATGGGAGGGAGAGATCGAGAGAATAATGGGAGGGAGAGAGAGAGGATCAATAATGGAACGGAGAGAGAGGGATGATAATGGGAGGGATAGAGAGAAAGAGAATAATGGGAGGGATAGAGAGAAAGAGAATAATGAGAGGGAGATAGAGAAAGAGAAAGAGAGAATATAATGGGAGGGAGAGAGCGAGAGAATAATGGGATGGAGAGAGCGAGAGAATAATGTGAGGGAGAGAGAGAGGATCAATAATGGAACGGAGAGAGAGGGATGATAATGGGAGGGATAGAGAGAACGAGAATAATGGAACGGAGAGAGATGGAGGATAATGGGAAAGGGAGATCGAGTGAGAATAATGGGAGGGATAGAGAGAGAATAATGAGACGGAGACAGGGAATAATGGGAGGGAGAGAGGAGGAAAAATGGAACGGAGGGAGAGGGATGATAATGGGAGAGGGAGAACGAGAGAGAGTAATGGTAGGGATAGAGAGAGAGAGAATAATGAGAGGGAGACAGAGAATAATGGGAGGGATAGAGAGAGAATAATAGAGGAGAATAATGGTAGAGGGAGATCGAGAGAGAATAATGGGGGAGGGAGATCGAGAGAGAATAATGAGAGGGATAGAGAGAGAGAATAATGAGAGGGATAGAGAGAAAGAGAGAGCATAATGGGAGGGAGAGAGCGAGAGAATAATGGGAGATAGAGAGCGAGAAAATAATGGGAGGGAGAGGGCGAGAGAATAATGGGAGGGAGAGAGAGAGGATCAATAATGGAACGGAGAGAGAGGGATGATAATGGGAGGGATAGAGAGAACGAGAATAATGGGAGGGATAGAGAGAAAGAGAATAATGAGAGGGAGATAGAGAAAGAGAGAGCATAATGGGAGGGAGAGAGCGAGAGAATAATGGGAGGGAGAGAGCGAGAAAATAATGGGAGGGATAGATAGAGGAGGAATAATGGAACGGAGAGAGAGGGAGGATAATGGAAGAGGGAGATCGAGAGAGAATAATGGGAGGGATAGAGAATAATGAGAGAGAGAGAGAGCGAGAGAATAATGGGAGAGAGAGAGAATAATGGGAGGAGAGAAAGGAGAATAATAGGAGGGAGGGAGAGAGATGGGGGAGGATACTAGGATTGAGGGAGAGAGAGGGGATAGGGAAGATACCAATAATGATAGAAACAAAGATTACGCCATCCCGGCAGAAAAAAAAAATATTCTGCACGTGATGATCAAATGACGTCACGCGTAGGGCATTCCTATTGGCTGATAGTCAAAGTGATTTCAATTGCAGGGTTGCCAACAATAGTTCTTACGCTGTGTATCAATCTGAAACTTGTCACTCGTTGTACATACAAATAGAGTTGACAAGGGACAAACTACGTCATCTAACGGGAAATCATGCGCATGGCATAATCTTTCTTTCTATTATTCTTGGAGGATACTATGATTGAGGGAGAGAGAGAGTGAGATGAAAATAGGAGAGAGAAGGAGGAGGATGATGTGGAGAGAAATTAAAACGATAGCGGCTAACAGAGAGGAGTATGATATCGATAGATAGAGATATTTTCGGATGGAGATAGAAAGGGAAATATGAAGAGAGATAGATATAGCAGACGACGTTCCGCTTCTGTTCTGGCACGCGAAAACGAAGAAGTTCCACTCTCTATGCAAATGAGACTATTCGAATTATCAAGCAGTGACTGCATTTGGGGAATCTGGAGATGGCGGAACACAAAAAGAAAGCCGTTGCCATACGCGAAAAGAGAAAGAGTGAAAGTTTCACGTTGTCAATCGGAAGATCCGAAATAATAGCCAAGAGTTATACTACATATTGGGGCATAATGATAGACGACTAACCGGCATATGGGGAACACATGCAAAAAGGCAAGTGGTGTATACAGCGGCCTATCAAATGACCGGAAAGACAGTTTTCACAATGTCCGCGATGCAGTTTGGTTCCTTTATCCCTGATATAGGTTTCCTGTGGCCTATTGGCTATGTTATAATCTTGTCAAGTTCGACACATAATTCTATTTTCATTTTAACTTCATTGAGGTAGTTTTATTTTCTTATTTTCCCAGCATCCCGTGATTGCTGTTGGCAACTCTGTTCAGCCAACACTCGCAAATTAAAGCAAAGAATAAATTCACATTTCACTCACAATTCAGAGACGACATGAAATTAAGTGACGGGAAAATGGTTTGTGCAAGTATTCATGTACAAACGTTACGTTGCGTTACGCTATGAGCGAATGAATTTGAGACGGAACTTCAAGACACATGTACGGTAGCGTTTCTCTACTCCCCCCCCCCGCACACAGGAAAACTATGAAACTATGAAATGTAGCCATTGTACAACATGAATGTTCTCTGACATTTGAAATGCCATTGTTTTTCGACTGCTCTCATTTTGTCTTGCTGTTCCTCTTCGGGGGGCCTGTCGGACACAACAATAACAACGAACAACAGCAAACGGATATGGAGTTAGCAAAGCTTTGCTAATTGTTAAAAGGCACACACACACACACAAACACACAGAAGACAGAACAACAGAACAAATGATGTACCCAGGAAATAATTGCAATGTACATACATGGAACATAACCATGCATGTACGAGTATATAGAGAAATGTTCAAATGGATATGTCAACATGTGTATTACTCATATCATATCTACAACATGTTCACATACACATGAATGTAGGTTCATATCCGTGTATGAATTACTTCCTGGTAATGTTGAATGGCCAAAAGAGTGATGGAGCGCATAAAATACGTAAAACGGAAACGGAAGTGGAAGTGAAAACAAACACAACAACAACAACCAGCAATAAATGACAACTACTACAACAGGCAATGGCAATAACTTTCGAGCATGTCATTTAATTAAAGTTGACGGAAGATGTATGACAAAGCCGGCCAATGTCTTAGCTTTGCATGTCATTTGTTACTTCCAGGACTGACGGCTGACCAAAACTCATTGTCATTGTCCATTTCTGGAATGACAATTTCCACAATTTAGCGAAAAGCAATGAAGGAATTTGTCAACATGTCAACAAATTGTCTGGGAAACATAAGTGACGAGTGAATATCTGGCGAATTTAACGGTAAGAGGCAAAAAAGGTTTGTTTATTGTGTCGAAAAGGAACAACGTTGGTCTGTTTTGAATACTGTTGGCTTTAAATCGGACACATTATGTACATATTTCTCTTAACATTGCATGAAGGAAGAAATAGAGAACTTTTGTCATATTAGTCAAAGACCATACAGAGGGCACATGTCCCAAGTCGTTTTCTGAACATTTCCAATAGTATTTGTTTTAAAGAAAACACTAGTCCTTAGTTGATTTGTCCGACCTGCCGACATACCGATAGAAATGAATCTGTTCGTTGAGTTTGCATTTGAAATCTTTAGCCGACTATTTTTGATAGAAAATTATAAGTCAGAAAGCTAACACCGTGTTACAAAAAATATATTTTTTTCTATCCTATGAACCAAATGCACATATTCGGAAAGAGGGGAAAAAATAAAAATACACGTGTATCGGCGATTTTCATGTACACGTCAGATTTTTTTTTTTTTTTAAGTTTGAAGTATGAAGCTCATAGTGGCCGGTGTGAAAGCCTTTCGACCGATTTTTAACCCTTTTTTAGTGATCCAATTGAGCTGATTTTTGGCAGGCAGACTCGTGGAAATGTCTGTATCACGTCAAATTTTTTAAAAACAATTTTTATCAATTCTTAAATTTTCCCCAATTTTTATTATTTTTGAAAAAAAAAATATTTTGTTCACTTTTCTTAGCATAACTTGAAGAGACTCCAAATTTTTAAACTACTTAAGCGTTACGAAAAAAAAAATGTTTTTTGAACTGAAACCTTAAAAAAAAACGATAACCATTTAAAAAAAAAAATTTAGGAAAATCTGAGAATTGATAAAAATCTATTTTTTTTAAAAAATTTGACGTGATACAGACATTTCCACGAGTCTGCCTGCAAAAAATCAGCTCGATTGGATCACAGAAAAAGGGTTAAAATTCGGTCCAAAGGCTTTCACACAGGCCACTACGAGCTTCATACTTCAAACTTTAAAAAAAATAAAATTCTGACGTGTACATGAAAATCGCCGATACACGTGTATTTTTATTTTTCATCCCCTTTCCGAAAAAGTAAATTTGGTTCATAGGACAGAATGTGTGTAACACGGTGTTATGACGCGGTAGTCCTTTTTTCTGTAACTCGGACATAATACGCTGATTTTTCCCATTTATCAACTCTTCTCCTACGGTATTAAACAGCTCTGTGGTCAGTTTAACGATTTCTCTTAATCCACAATCCATTGTGCTACGTCGCCCGAACAGTGTTATCGATTACCTTAAGTTACTTCGATGTTATCGACTATATCAGAGTGCCTGAATGCTGTACCTGTTTACTGAAAGAATTGTTCTTTGGAATTTTGCCAACGAAAAATGTAAACTCCTGCCAAATCCCTAATACTTCTTTATGTGTATAAATATTTAATATTTAAATACACTTGTGATCGCTTAATAAATTACACAAATATCGTTAATAATGTGATATGGCATCCAAACAACCCACAGCAGATTACAAATACAAACGCTTGTCTTATTCTTTGGCAGCTTTGAACTGGAATTGGGTTTTGTTTTCTTGTTAACTAAAGGACCGCCGTAGGCTCTAGGCGCTGGAATTACATATTAATGTGGAACGGAAGGAAAAAAAACAGAAATTCTTTACTAGAATTCACATACACATACACAAGGCTGACAACATGATAAAACGTCGAAGGTAATAAAACCAAAAAACAAACAAAAAAAAAAAATATATCGTCATAAGGAACTGCCTCCAGCCTCATGTGACATCTTCGGCACTGTCGATGATACATACAAATAAAAAAAAAATTGAATTGAAAAAGAAATATATTGCAAATAAAACAAGGGTGACGAGCAGAAAACGCGAAAGAACAAAAACATAAACGACCGAAATCAATCAAATCAAAACCTTTGGCGCATTTTTATTGTAACGCAGGTGTGGTGCGGGGGCATGAGGTGCTTACACACGATGACGCATTAACGTAAGCACCTTAACGTATCGTTAAACGTTACGTCAAGTGACAGGCTCACACATGTACACGTGTAGGTTCATATCAACTAAATAATACAAGGGGTTCGACTGATTCACACATACACGTGTTGGCCCTGGCCAACAACATAAATCGAGGGCTGCGCTGAAAGAGAATGTAAGCTAATCACTAGAGTACGTGCCATAGGCAAAGTAGAAAGAGGAGGAAGATAACTAACCTAAATCAATCCCTTATTGAGAAAATTCCATAAATCCTAGAGACCTCTCTGACGAGTGAACCTGCTCTCACGAGATGGCAACTCATTCAGCCTAACCTAAAGGTGATGCAGAGTTTAGGAGCTAAGTGTATCTTTATGGACTGTAGATGACCACAAGGCATCAACGGAGAGAGTAAGCAACGCCTAAAAGCAGGCACCAAAAATAATAATCTTAATATATATTTACCCTCGACACTGATTCACTGACTCTGTCACGCAGTACGTAGGAATTTAAATAGGCATTCTATTATTCTATCTTAATATATATTTACCCTCGACACTGATTCACTGATACACTGATTCACTGATTCCCTGATTCACTGATTCCCTGATTCACTGATTCACTGACTCTGTCACGCAGTACGTAGGAATTTAAATAGGCATCTATAATTCTATAATAAATAATAAAAAAAATAATTTTTTTTTTTTGTACAGAAATTCTGTTTTCCCCAAATTTTTTTTTACCAAAATTTTTTTTTCCCAAATTTTTTTTTTACAAAATTTTTTTTTCCAATTTTTTTTTTTTTCAACAAAATTTTTTTTTTCCACAATATTTTTTTTTCAACAAAAATTTTTTTTTTCCACAATATTTTTTTTTCAACAAAAATTTTTTTTTTCAAGAAAAAATTTTTTTTTCAACAAAATTTTTTTTTTAAGAAAAATTTTTTTTTCAACAATTTTTTTTTTTCAAAAAATTTTTTCTTTCAACAAAATTTTTTTTCCTCAAAATTTTTTTTTTCAACAAAATTTTTTTTCCACAAAATTTTTTTTTTTCACAAAATTTTTTTTTTCAGCAAAATTTGTTTTTTTCAACAAAATTGTTTTTTCAACAAAAATTTTTTTTTCAACAAAATTTTTTTTTCAACAAAAATTTTTTTTTCCAATTTTATTTTTGTTCGAAATTTTTTTTTACAAAATAGTTTTCTCAAAATATTTTTTACAAAATTTTTAAAATTAAGTAACAAATACTTTCTCAAGCAAATTTATTACAAACAGTGTGTAATATTTCTTATTTCCATTCGTATAGTTCACGCGGAATGTAAAAAATTTCTTCAGGATTCTTCAAAATGCTACAATTACCAGCCTCGGTCTATATTTCCGCTGATTTCGTCCGTATATATGACTATTTCGCAAAATTCTCCAAAGGGATACCGATGTTCTTTTAACTAGTTTCGAAGGTATTACAAAGCCCAAACCAAATCCATGGATGGACAACATTACGTTCCTGTTCAGCTTATGGCAAGAGCTGATTGTCATAATATCCATGCATCCTCAATGTAGTACATTCTCTGAAGATGCCTCACCCCAGCTACCTTCAAAGATTCAAATTTCTGTCGCGTCAGCCGCACCCCAATATTTTTGTTTGTGTTTTTGTTGGCACATTAAAAAAAAAAAAAAAACCAAAAGAAAAACATGTCTGCATTTGTCAAATAATCAATCAAACTTAACGTCATTGTTAGCAATTGACAAAGTGCTTTACATATCGCCAGAGAGTCACCACCTTTTGGGAAGGCAACTGGCGGTGAAACGTGTTGCTCCGGCCATATTGTTCAACAGTCGCTGCTGTTTGCAAGGTGGACTAGGAAAACACACACAAAAACATCTGTGGTCGCCGAAAGGAGGTGTACGCGGACCTTCCGGTATTCGTAATTTTTTTTTTATTTGGTTTACACAGTGCAACACAGGTGACAGCCAATCCCTGCAATCTTTGACAGTCAAACATTGCGCCAGTCAACCTGCTATTTCCTCATTCAACAGACCAACGAGCGAACAACTTTTCAAGTCATCATATAAATATGAGGATACTTGGCCCGTATCCTTTTATACACAGTGTTTAATTGTACGCCACCCCTTTTTTGGTTTGTTGTTGTCCTTCGCCCAGCCCGCCTTTGATGGTGTTTACAGTTCGGTTATGATGATACATATTTTATTTGGGGTCATATATGTATGTATATGGATTGGTAGCTCCATCGTAATTGTCCCATATCCATCATACAGACATTGACTCTACACTCCACATGTATTGAGTTATAAAAATGTTGATTAATATTTTATGAATTTATTGGTAGTTTGTTGTCGTGCCATTGTTGCATGGTGGCAATGATGTCATCCGCCAAGAAATTGCAAGTCATGATATGTCAGTGTGTGGAGATTCTTTCATTTAAAGGACATATGTCATGGTGTGGTAAAGACATCCTCGTCATCATCATCATCAACGGCATTGTCGTTGGCATGTGTAATGTCAATTTATTTTTTGTTCTCCAATGCAGAATAATGTTGGCAGTATTTCTTCTTCTTCTTTTTTGCAACAATACTCTTATATTATGGGAGAAGTGGTCTTTAGTTGGACAACTGCAAATCGTTATTCTGGACAAGGCAATCCATGAAATTATAAGTATATGGTCAGTTTACACGATGCGATTTGTCATAGCTATTGAAATATCCTTACTTAAAACTCCATGCTTCATAAAATGTAATGGCCAGAAGATTTTGGGCAATGCCCTAAAAAGAAATTAAACCGAACAAGACAATCCTTGAAATTATCCATTAATTATCGTATTTAAACTAGCAAGCGGCATTCACACTATAAGATTTATTTACCACTTTGTTATCGATAACTCCTGAAGTAATCTTAATCTTAATCTTCACCACTTTTGTTCACAAACCAACTAATAATATGATAAAATGGTCTGAACAAGACCAGATTTCAATGGATGAGTGAGGTTCACACAGTACGATATTATCGTTATCGATAATTATTAAAAAAAAAATCCTTACTTAATCTACACCACCACGGTTTACAAATTGCCATCGCCCTACGATCTTGGGTGAACTACTAAAAAATAATTTTGGAATCTGCAATCTTTTGTAGTTTTTGGAAGTTGGGATTATCTGACTGGCTCTTGCTCTGAATGTTTTTAGTCTAAAAATGATTTGATCACTTTGACCACTGCTCATAGAATCAGATGCCTTCAATGATAGCAATCGATGGCCACAGGGATGATGTCATCGTCGCCTGCTTTGCCAACCTTTGCCACCCTTTGGCAAACTAACTTACACTCTGAAAAGGAAAACTATGTAGGCAAAGCACAATTGGAAATTTAAAATGTAAATATTTAAAAGCAATTCCTCATTTTGCATTTCGCTTCCTCATTATAATGTGGCCATTAAGAGTAAGAGGCTTACAATAGACATGATAGTTCCATGAAATTAAATTAAATTAAGTAAAGTGGAACTTATAAATAGCAAACAGATTTCAATTGAAATGTGAATGAAATTGTGCAATTGTTTCTGGTGCCAGACTATGGAAAATGTCGTCCAGATTTCACACATTGAAAGTGTGCACGAGGAGTGGATCAACATTACGGATTCAATTACATTTGGACAAATGTCCAACAAATCCCCAGAAATATGTGTATGTGGCGAGGTGTAATTAATACCACTTTACAAAATCCCAGTTTAACATCAAAAGCTTCTTGCTGTCAAACAGTCTCTGCAATCGCCTGCAGGTTTTTCATCTTCTGCGAGGGAGATTCCACCACAAACAAAAAACTAATTTCCCCATTTGGGGGGAAATAAAATATATCAACTATATAGAAATCGTAAATTGTATTTATTTTGTTGTTGTCTGGTATGGCATAAAACCATTATGTACAACCGACAAGTGAGTACTGTGTACTGCGGAACTTCCCTCCCCAGAGCACCCCAACTGCAAGTGAATTTTACTGGGAAGTAATGTCAACATCCGACTTTGGTAACATAAATCACTATAAATGTTCCATGTCATATGTAACGACAATTCGTGCTTTCATTGCCATTTAGTTTTCACATGCGTGTGTGTGTAGACATATTCATACGCATACGTATCCCAGTTACAGGATATTCCATATACATGTACGCCGTGTTTGTGGTCCGTGTGACTCAATTGTAGGAACGCTTGTTTGGAATATGTACGACTTTTGGTGAAAGTTTTGATGTGCTGGAAATGTACGAGTATTTGGCTAAACATGCATGCTAAACAGCTGTGTAGCATGCAAGAGCACACCCTAAACATGCGTTACACAAAATCTTCCTTATTGTTAGAAAAAAAAAATAAATAAAAAAAATTAAGAAGAAAAAGAAATAACTAATAAAATAAAAATAATTTATAAATAAATAAAAAAAAATAATAAAAAAATTAAAATAAATAAAAAAAAAATAATAAAAAAAAAATTAAAATAAAAAAATAATAAAAAAAATTAAAATAACTAAAAATATAGTTAATATAAATAAACTAATACCACTTCATTTATATCATTTGTTTATATAAAATAAAAAAAATAATAATTAAAATAATAAATTAATACGAAAGAAATAATAAATAAATAAGAAAAAGAAATAAACAAAAATAAAATAAAAAAATTAAAATAAATAAAAAAATAGTTAAAATACCTCTGAATTTATATCACTTATTTATATAAAAAATAAATAAATAAAAAAAAATGAAAATAATTAAAATAAATAAATAAAATATAAAAAAATAAAATAAGTAAAAAAAAAAAATAATAAAAAAAATGAAAATACATAAAAAAAATAGTTAAAATAAAATAATTAATATAAATAAAATAAAAAAAATATATAAAATAATACAAAAAAAAAATTAAAATAAATAAAATAGTACCTCTGAATTTGTATCAATTATATATTTAAAAAAAAAAGTAATTAAAATAAAAAAATAAAAATAAATAAAAAAAAAATAATAAAAAAATTTAAAAAAAAAATAAAATAACTAAAAAAAAATAGTTAATATAAATAAAATAATACCACTTTATTTATATCATTTGTTTATATAAAAAAATAATTAAAAGAAAAAATAAATAAATAAGAAAAAGAAAAAAATAAAAAAAAATAAAAAAATAGTTAAAATAAAACCTCTGAATTTATATCACTTATTTATATAAAAAAAAAAATAAATAAAAAAAAAACAAAAATTGAAAATAATTAAAATAAATAAAATATAAAAAAAAAATTGAAAAAATTAAAAAAAATAATTAATATAAATAGAATAATAAAAAAAAAATATAAATTAATAAAAAAAATAGTTTAAATAAATAAAACAATACCTTTTGAATTTATATCATTTATTTATATAAAAAAATAAATAAATAAAATATAAAAAAATAAAATAAAGAAATAAGAAAAATAAATAAATAAAAATACAATAAATAAATAAAAATAAAATAATAAAAAAATTTAAATAAATAAAAAAATAGTTAAAATAAAACCTCTGAATTTATATCACTTATTTATATAAAAAATAAATAAATAAAAAAAAAAAAAAAATAAAAAATAAATAAAATATAAAAAAAAAATAAAAAAAATTGAAATAAATAAAAAAATAGTAAAAATAAATAAAATAATTAATATAAACAGAATAAGTTGTGGGTTCGATTCCCACCAGAGGCTTTGGTCTGTCGCTGCAAAAATCTAAACATATGGTCTTTGCCACCCGGTTTACCCTTGGACCCAAAATTAGAATATAAATTTACTTTGTATTGTAATTAATAATAAATAAATAAAATAAATAAACAGAATAATAAAAAAAAATATAAATTAATAAAAAAAATAGTTAAAATAAATAGAACAATACCTTTTGAATTTTTATCATTTATTTATATAAAAAAATAAATAAATTAAATTAAAAAAAATAAAATAAAATAAATGATAAAAAAATTAAAATAAATAAAAAAATAGTTAAAATAATTAATATAAATGAAATAATACCTCTGAATTTATATCATTTTTTTATATAAAATAAATACCAAAAAATAAACACAAAAAATAATAAATAAATACATTACAAAAATCAATAAAAAAATAAATAAGAAAAAGAAATAAATAAAAATAAATGAAAAAAAAAAAATAAGAAATATAAAAAATAAAATAAGTTAATTAATATAAATGAAATAATATCGCTGAATTTATATAAAATAAATAAAAAAAAAAACAGCTGTGTAGCATGCGATAGCACACCCTAAAAATGCGTCACAAAAAATCTTCGTAACTGTCAAAAAAAATATATATATATATTAATAAATAAAAAAAAAATAAAAATAAAAAAAAAATTAAAAAAAAATAACAAAAAAATTTAATAAAAAAAAAATGGAAAAATTAATATAAATAAAATAAACCCAATGAATCTATATCATTTACAAAAAAACATAATATTCTCCACTACTAAACATTACCTAATTCTAGATGAAAAGTCATTAGAACACAAACTCTGTAAATTGTGTGATAATCTAGGTAAAGTAAATCAAATTTATTATAAATAAATACTGTACACATGCAAGAGAAACTGATCAACTAGCTTGCTCTTCATGCTACTACTATTTCGCGCAAGACTGTTTATATATTTATATATGTATACGTACATACATATATGATTTACTATGAATTCACATGTGAAAGCATTCATATGTCGTAGTGGTTAACCAAAATGCTATTTTCATGAGTGACATATAAGTGGACCTATTAGGGTTTTATAAAATATAGACATGCACTCCAAAACACACATACACAGCCAGAGAGAGAGAGAGAGAGAGACAACGACCGACCGACCGACTGACAGACAGATGGAGAGGCTAACAAACAAACACTTTTACAAAGTGTCTTTAGCGTGTTGGCATAACGTAATAATCGCAGCAGATTCATTACACACACATACTACAATACTACAATATTGATGGTAATAAGGTAAACGATATTGGGGAAGGATAATTTGTAAGGCCTTTAAAGGAAAGGCTAGGTAGATGGGCTTATTTTAAACTACAAAGCACTTTGGTGAAGAGCCTTTTCTTTATGATTCAAAATAAGGCATTGTCTTCTAGATTTCTAGAAAAAGACGAAAAACTCAGAAGGTCCTGCAAAGAAGTATTTTTTATTAAGGCCTTTCGAGATATAATGTTTAGTTTATTAAAATGGCCTCCTCCTGGAAGTCTTTTCCTAAGGCCTTTGCTTTCCCCGCTCAGATAATTGACGTAACTCCAGTTACAAAATTACTTGTATGTAATGATAGCACCGCCACCAGCAACACCCTACATTAACCACATATGTAAATCTCCTCGAAAGACTAACCGACACTCGTCGTACCCACGATTTCGCATGGACTACAACTCGGCTGTAAATGATTGTCGACAGTCTGTGGGAATGCTGGTCATATCCTGCAGACTGTGGGTGTATTTGTCCACATAACCACTTACAGTTGTGTCGTCATGAACGAGGGAACGTAGCTAGACGTAGGAGAGACTGAGTTGATAGGCAATGAAATGATTGCGTAACAGTTTTGCCTTAACATTGACAACAATTGTTTATTGGTCCACTGGACCATCGCCGAAAAGGCTTTGTGGTGTAATTCGCACAGAAACAATTAGTGTATGTGTATGGTGGGGATTTGCTAAGTCACCTCATTATCAGCAGCATCACTTGTGTCATATTGAGAGCACAGAAATAGCCGGGGAAGATTTGTAATTTCAATTAAATGAAATTGGCTAAAGCATTTGATGGGAAAATGGTTTCTATACATTTTTGCGAATTCGCCCAAAAGCAAAATTTAAATATTTCTAACTAGTAAGTTGTAATGCGCCTATGGCGCCCGTTGAAATATGGAAAACAAATTTTGTTGAAAAAAAAAATTGTTGTGGAAAAAAAAATGTTGTTGAAAAAAAAATGTTTTCTTGAAAAAAAAAAAATTTGGTCAAAAAAAAAATTTGTTAAAAAACAATTCAGTTGAAAAAAAAAATTTTCTTGAAAAAAAAAAATTTTTTTGAGAAACAAAATTTTTGTGGAAAAAAAAAATTTTGTTGAAAAAAAAATTTTGTTGAAAAAAAAACATTTTGTAAAAAAAAAATTTTGTAAAAAAAAGAATTTGGTAAAAAAAAAATTTGGGGAAAACACAATTTCTGTACAAAAAAAAAAATATTATTTTTTTTATTATTAATATTTATAGAAAATTATAGAATGCCTATTTAAATTCCTACGTAGAATGCCTTCCTACGTACTGCGTACTGCGTGACAGAGTCAGTGAATCAGTGTCGAGGGTAAATATATATTAAGATTCTTACCCTCGTATTCGTAAAAATGTCAAAAACCTTTTTTTTTTTTTTTTGAAAAATGTGTGAAAATTGTTTCTGTATTTTCATAAATTGTCATTAACAAAGGTTTTTTAAATTTTTATGAATATGAGGGTCAGTATTTAAAATAAATGCGTTGATAAGACTTTTGAGAGGAAATGTTCTTTGAGAGGAGTTCTCTCCCAGGTATTTTAAGTGAGCCAGGACAAAAATTTCCTTATCTAGTAAGTTAGCCATGACAACGGAAATTAAAAGTGCACTAAAGGAAAAAAGAAAAGACTAAAGGAAACAGAACAATTGTAATGTGTTGTGTTCTCAAATTATCTGAGAATGCTCGTTATCAAAATAAGGCAAATCCTAAAATAGATTTTTATCAATTTTTAGATTTTCCTAAAATTCTGACGTGTACATTAAAATCGCCGATACACGTGTATTTTTATTTTTTCCCCTCTTTCCGAATATGTGCATTTGGTTCATAGGACAGAAAAAAAATCTATTTTTTGTAACACGGTGTTAGTTCAGTATTCTATGAGTATGCCGATATTAAAAATTCTAATGGCAGAGGTATTAGTACGTTTCCATATGTCTTATACAGAACATGAACTAGCGCTTTCCTCTTTGGTTAAACTAATCAAGTTCCTGCTGCCGCGTTGCCATGCCAACTAAAATTTTCTCTAAACTTTACCTTAAATCGTTTAATTTTTTTTTTTTGTACATTAAGCAAAGCCAGTAATGGTCATTTTACTTTTAAATTGCCATAACAAACTTAAAACTCATTAATTGCTTTAATTATTCGCTATGCCAGAAGAAGGTCCTAAGATTTCACATTAAATTAGACCAAGAAACAAATTACACCAAAACCAACAAAAAAAAAAACTAAAACGAAATCTGTTTGTAAAATCAAACAAACTTTGTTTCAGTAAAATATCTTTATATACAATTCCTACGAGAGCAGGTCTGTGTCTCCTTGAGCCAAATGAGACAGTATGGGGCAATAGACATTATGACCGATGTAAACAACAAGTTGAGGTTGAGGTATTTTGAATCACCCGGTATTTCGGTAGCTGTCACTTTTGAAGCTTTTATTCTTTGACATTTGACAAGTAGTAACTACGCCAATGGAACAATGATATTGATCTGGACAACGTTTACTTTCAACAAGACACAAGCAACAAAACCAGTGCTCTTTTACGGGAAAAGTTTCCGGACCGAGATATCTCCCGAAGAGCTGATCACAATTGGCCACCGAGATCTTGTGATTTAACACCTTGCGACTTCTTCGTTTGGGGCCACGTGAGAGATAAGGTCTACGCCAACAGCCCAGCGTCGATTCAAGACCTCAAAGATAGAATTCGTGAGGATATTGAGGACATAGGGCAGCCACTTTGCGATTTGGTCATATGACAATTTCATGAAAAGGATATGGTCCCGTAGTCGATGTTGTTTTTCATTATTAAAGGCATACCTTCCTCTATATTATGAATAATTATTTGTCCAATGCATCTATCGCCTTTTACATGATAAACTAAAAGTGTCACAACTCCTAAATCAAACATGAACAAATAGGAAAACTATACCCTGCTGTAATAAGTTATTAGCGGCCTACTGTAAATCTGCTCAACTTGGCAACACATTCATTACTTGTCATGTACCGGCGTCCTGGTTGGGTAGCACAACAATTAAAAGGACTCTCTCACACACAAATTAAAGTATTTTTGAAAAAGTAACTGCAGTAACCCCCTCCCTGTTCAGAGAATGAAGAACTACGAAATTCAGTCAGTTGTGGAAACTTTTAATTACTTTTGACATTCATAAGACCAAACACTCACATACGCACAATTTTCTTTCTTTTTTTTTTCTCAGTGTGCCTTTTTCCTTGTGTGACTGTGCGGCAGCAACCACAACGGAGACACTGACATGGCTGTCGAAATTTCGATGTCGTTGACAACTTTGTTGCTGACAGGAGTTGGTTAGTTGGGAACGTTGAAGGATGCATAGTGTTGGGGATGACAGAAGATAAACCAACCAACCAACCAAACCAGTCAACAACAAATTGAATGATTTCAAAGTAGAATTTCTGTGTATGTACATTTTTTTTTTTTAATTGAACAAATTGTCTGTGACCAGGAGAAAATGGAAGATTTTGGGTAAGCACAGTTGCAAGAGTTCAGCCCTTGAAGAGTTTAGGTTTGAGGTTATGTGAGGTAATTGGCAATGAGGACAAACGATCTTCTGCGCACCAAGTTCGGTTATCGTGTTATGTCTTTTTCGATATGTTCGATAACACCCCATATGGCTGACAGCTGGTGGTGTTGTGACCGTGGCAAGTATTGCGTTGATCATTTGATGCCATCGAAAATGTGACTATAACTGAATTGGAGTCACAACATTTTGTTTTCTTTTTTGACAATTAACAGGATTTGTAGTGGGTTCAGAGCGTGAAGTGGTTCGTTTGTGAAATGATTGCTTTTTCTCGTGAAAGGGAGGTGTTTGTTTGGAAAAAAAATACAAAAGTGTGTGAGGGGATTTCAATTTATTTCCTATGCGAATCATTTTCATTGGCGATTTCTTTTGCTATGCTTGTATGAAATTGAAACAGTTTGATTGTGTGGCACAGTGGAGCAAAGATGAAGTTCAGCTTTTATTTTGATAGAATATGTCATAAAAATTTACCCCCCATATCACCGTGTTACACACATTCTGTCCTATGAACCAAATTTACTTTTTCGGAAAGGGGATACAAAATAAAAATACACGTGTATCGGCGATTTTCATGTACACGTCAGATTTTTTTTTTTAAGTTTGAAGTATAAAGCTCGTAGTGGCCTGTGTGAAAGCCTTTGGACCGATTTTTAACCCTTTTTCAGTGATCCAATCGAGCTGATTTTTTGCAGGCAGACTCGTGGAAATGTCCGTATCACGTCAAATTTTTTAAAAAAATAGATTTTTATCAATTCTCAGATTTTCCCCAATTTTTATTATGTATTTTTGAAAAAAAAAAATATTTTTTTCACTTTTCTTAGCATAACTTGAAGAGACTCCAAATTTTTAAACTACTTAAGCGTTACGAAAAAAATTTTTTTTTGAACTGAAACCTTAAAAAAAACGATAACCAATTTAAAAAAAAAAATTTAGGAAAATCTGAGAATTAAGAAAAATTTATAAAAATACAAAAAAAAATGTTCACACATTTTTCTCAACAAAGGTTTTTTTTAAATTTTTATGCCCCCGCAGTCATAAAAATTTAAAAAAACCTTTGTTGAGAAAAATTTGTGAAATTTTTTTTTTGTATTTTTATACATTAGTATCTTTGAAAAATATTCTTAAAAGTAGTTTTTGTTTTTTTTTTTTATTTTTCTTCTCCCATATAAATCGACCAAATCGAGTTGCGGGCTAGGGATTTATTTAAGAACCATGGTTTCTTGTTGAAATATTCTTAGAATTTCCTGTAGTTGACGTTTTTGCTTTGTTGATTTTTCTGTAAAAGCTTAGCTACTGCTCAACAAAGCCCCATATTCATTATCATATTTTTTTCTTTTAACAGTTAATAATCTGTGTTGTTTGTTGGCCTGTCGGCCCCGTCCATCTGCTTATCATTTCATTTCATTTGACTTCATTGAAATTTATTTGCCAACACTTGTTTAAATTCATTAACATGATTGTTAAATACTATTTGAAATAAAATAATTGTAATTATTTCCCAACCCAAGGCGGCTCACGATGACAAAATAATCACATTTTAATTACAAAATATATCGCTTATCCTTTATTAATTAGTTTGGGTAGGTTATAGTATTATTGAACATATTAATTTTAAAAATCATCAATATTACATTTACAAAGGACGTTTTTTTTCTTGTTAATAGGAATACAACCACAAAAAAAAGGAAACTTTAATATGTGAAATACACTTGAAATGTGTGGATGACATCGTTTTCATGTTGGATTTCCGCTTTAAACCTTTGATAGTGATATTATATTGGATATGACAAGGACCAGGAAGGATTTCAAATGAAGTGATATACAGTCAAATTTCCATAACTCAAGCCACCACCATAGAAACCGTAGAAGAGTTCGACTTACGGAGACTTTGAGTTAGGGAATTACTGATACATTTGTTTAAGAGAATTTTAAAGACAATTTTTTTAAGTTTTTTAAAAGAAAAGTTCGACGAACGCAGACTTTGAGTTAGGGAATTACTGATACAATTGTTTAAGAGAATTCTGAAGACAATTTTTTAAAAGAAAAGTTCGACTTACGGAGACTTTGAGTTAGGGAATTGCTTATAAAATTGTTTAAGACAATTTTTTTAAATTTTTTAAAAGAAAAGTTCGACTTACGTAGACTTTGAGTTAGGGAACTACTGATACAATTGTTTAAGAGAAATTTAATGAAATTTTAAGGGCAATGGTCAGGTTGGCTGACCAATACAAGACTTACTTGTTTACAAGTAATATTTCTTGTAAAAATTTATTAAACAAAAAAAAACACAATTGATTTTGTCATTTCAAACCCCACTGGAACACTGAGGTTATTGATTGGCTGTAGCGAAAAACAGTCTCAGCTTGGTAACTTTTAAAACAGAATTGGTTTAATTTTTTCCCAGGGTTGTTTTTTTTCGATTTTGTTCCCGGATTTTTGATTTGAATATCAAAGAATAACATTGCGTCACACTAGGCAATTTTAATGGCCGCAATTCTCAGTTTGTGGGAGAGAGATAGAGGTGAGGGAAATATACAGGGGGAAAAAACTAGCTCAAACTGACAATTCCTTTTGTGTTTCTCATAGTGTGAAGTTGGCTGCAGTTTGTTTTGATATTTTCGAACGAAAAAAAATCAAGGTTAATTCATAATACACTTTCTTTTATGTAGATTTATGGATATGAAGCGCTTTACCATTTTTTTTGGTTTTTATTGAAAAAAATCCTTTTTTTTAAAGACCGAGGGAAAATACTTTCTTTAACCCTCTAAGCGACATCAATAATTGTGTTTGATTTCATAAAAAATATTATCCCTCTAACCGGCCAAACAAAAATACTGGAAAATTCTGGCAACCTGGTTTTTTTTTTTTTACCAATTATGCACAAACAAATATTTTTTTACGAAATTAAACACAAATAATAAAGACATCCTCCGAGTGGTATTGTCGGTTAGAGCGTTAAGATCAGCACCATCTTAAATTGTAAAACCTTTCGGTGGTTATTTGTTTAAACTATTGCTGATGGTTAATTTTTTTCAGTTTAGACTTTAAGTCAAAGCAAAAGATGTGTAATATGTTTCTATTAGCCTAAATAGCTGCTTTGTTCTTTTATGCCGGCTCAGCCCGTAAATCTCACCTACAGGTGTATTCCGACAAGTCAGTGTGTGGGTGTATTTAGAACATTTGTTGTTTGACTTTCTTTTGTTACTCTGTGTTTTGACCCATTTCGCACAATTCCCCCCCCCCCCCCCCCTCTTTCTTTGTTTTTGTTTAATAAAATCGTTGCTTTATGTGCGTGAGTGTGTGAACGTTTGTTCTTTAACAGCTTTTCTTCCCTATTCCCACTCTCTGGCTCTTTCTCCCGCTCTTTGTGTGTTTCCTGTAAAATGTACTCCCATTGCAGTGCTATGTGTTACTCGTTGTCCTGTGTGTGCATGTTGTTTTGTTCTGTTGAAATATCCAATAGTGTGTCCCTATGTGTGCTCCTCAACCGTCCAGGTTTCTGTGTAAGTGAGTGGGGGGGGGTCATCCTACTCCATCGCTCTCAACTACTACTTTTTGTGCGCTCATTCATTTCATCATCGCGTTCATTTACATTTTTCATCTGTTTTGTTTGTAGACACGTTTAGGTAATTGCTTTCTACTTGCATTTGTTGTTGCTTTTTTTGTCATCTTCTTTCTCTCACTGGCACTCTGAATCTCTCCCTCTTCAATGTTTTTGTGTTGTTTGCATTGACTTTGTTGGCGGGGTCTGTTAAGTTCTTGTTCTTGATACCGTGTAAGGTTGGTTGAGTAGCTGAGCGTGTGCTTGGGTATGGGAGTGTGTGTGGGGAGAGATTTTCGTGTGGGGAAAGATTTTCGTTTGCAAAGGGGTTTGACAAACTGTTGCCATTACCACAGAGCACTTTCTTGTCTATACAAATGTGTGTGTGTGTGTGTGTGTATATATATTCATATGGAATTTTGCATATGGGTAATTCCATAAAATTTGTATACATTTTTTTTTATTGCATTATTGATATTCCAATAACATTCAAAAGAAGGTAATTGTCAAACACTGGACAAAGGTAACCGTCTTTCGAACGTGCATTTTTAACAAAAATGGCAGAGACAACTAAAAAACCGCTATATTTTACTACATGCATAATAAGTACAGTGTACTCTCTCCATGCGGACACCTCTCTTAAGCGGACACCTCTCATAAACGGGAACTTTTTTCAAACAACGTTTGCCGGGTCAGCTGGTATCTATATAAAATGTAAAGTATATAATGGTAGATGCAACTATTTATACCTAAAAAAGCAAAATATTATTTTTTCAAAAATAATAAAAATTTAGGAAAATCTGAGAATTGATAAAAATTGTTTGACGTGATACAGACATTTCCACGAGTCTGCCTGCCAAAAATCAGCTCGATTGGATCACTGAAAAAGGGTTAAAAATCGGCTTTCACACAGGCCACTACGAGCTTCATACTTCAAACTTAAAAAAAAAAAATTCTGACGTGTACATGAAAATCGCCGATACACGTGTATTTTTATTTTTTATCCCCTTTCCGAAAAAGTAAATTTGGTTCATAGGACAGAATGTGTGTAACACGGTGTATGTGTTGTGCCTATTTGTCAATTGTTGTGTTGTTTTCTTTAGTGAGCTTTGCTTACTTCGTGTTATGTTTTCACATTCGCTTGTTGTGTGTGGAATACAAAATTTCATTTTTTTTCCGTCTTTTTATTTTAAATCGTGAATTTATGTTGAGAATTTTCCAAAAAAAAAAAATATATATAAATAAAGGATTTCATTTGGGTTTTAAGGATTTTTTACGTGTGTGTGATTTTATTTTGGTCCTTGTGACTTTTTCATTTTTTTCTTCTCACAGATCCCCCTCACGTATGCGACGCGGAACTTTATGCTCTCACGGATTAGGCCTTGTCATTTACAAGGTCGTGCTGTTGTGTTGAGTGGAGAGAAATGCCTAAAAAAATCTTTAAACAAAATTAAGAAGGAAAAGGATTTTTTACTAAGTGAAGCTGATAAATGTGGCATATTTTTAGGCTATTGTTTGAAAAATCAAAATGTATTGCATATTTTTAAGCTCAGTATGAGAGATTTGACAGTGTTTTGGAAATATAGTCTTATTTCTAAAACAGTTGTCGGCCAAAAGAGAATGATCAGAAGAGTAAATGTATTGGGAGTGGACGACTGGGGCAACGCAAACTGCCATGTGAAGTATCACAATTTATTTTTTATAAAGTAAAATCATCTATATTGAAGACCTTAAGCTTGGTAAATTTTTAAAAAAAAATATTTGAATGGTTTCATTAAAATAAGTAGAAGCCCTAAATGTAGGCAATGAAATTATATATAACTTATATGATTTCATTACAATAAAACTTTACAAAATTTCATTAGTGGAAGCCCTAAATGTAAAATGAAATTTTTTATAAAGTAAAATCGTCTATATTGAAGACCTTAAGCTGGGTAAATCTTAAAAATATTTAAAAATGTTAGGCACAAGCATTTGCATGATTTCATTAAAATAAAACTATACAAAATTTCATTAGTGGAAGCCCAAAATGTAGGCAATAAAATTATTTATAATGTAAAATCGTCTATATTGAAGACCTCAAGCATTTGCATGATTTCATTAAAATAAAACTATACAAAATTTCATTAGTAGAAGCCCTAAATGTAGGCTATGAAATTATTTATAAAGTAAATTCGTCTATATTGAGAACCTTAAGATGGTTAAATCTTAAAAATATTTAACAATGCATGTTTTCATTAAAATAAAACTATACAACATTTCATTAGTACAATCCCTAAGTGTAGGCAATGAAAAGGCTAGGCAATTATTTGAACCCCCAAAAAGTAGGCAATACAAAGTGCATAAAATATACAATTATTTGAACACCTAACAGTAGGCAATGCCAAATGCACAACAACAGAAACTTCCATTCAATGACTAAATTCAAGTTTCCACTCAGCATGTGTGTTATGAGAATTTATGTAAAGTCAGAGTGATTTGTTTATAACAATAATGCATGTTAGAGGTAGCCTACTGAGGAGTTCCTCACCCTTTCCCCCCCCCCCCCCCCACCCATCGGTCACCACATTGTATATGTTCATTTATAATTAATTTCTCTTAATGGCAATGGCTCGGTTTTAGTTAAGCATTTTAATTAACTTATATAAGTAAATAATACTCTAAAGAAGTATTTTGTTGTGTATTTTCGTGTGTAGGTGCACATTTTAATTATAGAAATTGACATGCTGTCTTTATGTAAATGTTCCGGTTACCACAGACGTATGCTGTGAATCGTTCACTCTTCAATTATATGAAAATCCCCCCCCCCAAAAGTATGCAATGGATTTTGGTTAAATTATAATATTTTTATTTGTTTGAGTAAATGTAAATGTAAGAATTAAAATATCATCCAGCAGTCTGTGTGGTGTGGTGGCCTAAGTCAGTCAATAAGTCAGCAACTTCCCGTAGTTTTCCCCAAAAGTATGCCGGGGATTTGTGTTTAATTATTGTTTTCCGAGGAAATATAGAATAATAATATTGTGCTTTGTATTACAATGGTAAAGAGTATCAAACATATTATGGTGTAATAAACGAGGGCCGTTGTTGTATGGGGTTAAAGAAAGCGGTGAAGAATGTGTAATGCGAAGGTCTTCGTAAACTCCTTAAGTGCAGAGAGAAAGCTGTTTCTAAGTGAGTGCGCCTGAAGCAACCTAATCTAGGTGATTACCTTAGGGGAATCATTTCCATTCGGTACTAAGAGAAATCATGCATGTTGCCTTGTCAACACATGAACCCAAATGGAATGAGTAGTGTTCCCCGCAAATGACCAACTTTATGATAACGTCTTGTGGCGTCGTCTTCGATGTATTCTCCGAAGAAGAAGGATCACAAAACGATCAGACTTTAGTGTTTGCCTTCATAAATACAAAACAAAAAGTATAGAATATTTGGCTAATTAAACTTTAAAGACGGCTCTGCATTAGAGCGTACCAGGTTACAAGTAAAAAAAAAAGTTCGCCGTACACCTTCGAATATGAAGTATTATTGAAAGGTAGTTTCAAAAATTTTTTTTTTATTTTTTTATGCCGAACGTAGGGGTCGCGCTTTTACATTTTTCTATATAACTTCTGCATTTATAAACGGATTTTAAAGTGTGATACATCGATGTTTTTGTCTCAACGACACTTTTTCTGCTGGGAAAATCGACATACTTCCTTAGGAAGAGTTTCATGATTTTATGCGAGCTTTAATTTTCTGATATTAGAGTGGTACATTAGGGTAGTAGCAACTGAGATATGATGGGTAAGTACCAGAAGGGGGTGCTTGAGCTCAATGACTTCAAAGACAAAAACATCGATGTATCACACTTTAAAATCCGTTTATAAATGCAGAAGTTATAAAGAAAAATGTAAAAGCGCGACCCCTACGTTCGGCATAAAAAAATAAAAAAAAAATTTTTGAAACTACCTTTCACTAATACTTCATATTCGAAGGTGTACGGCGAACTTTTTTTTTGAGGTACGCCCTACTCTGCATGTCTAATATATTTTCTGTAGAGAAGTTTTTCAAAAGTTTAGAGTTTAGTCTTTCTTGGATGTGCAAGGTTAATAGACCGCTGAAAAAACCTGGCACACTAGCACACCGGCAACTGACCACTTTACTTCAACTGTCCTCATTAACTGCAACCTTCTGCCTTTCAACAGTCTCCAATGGGGTTTCTTGCAACTGCCCTTGTTAAATTCAGCCTTACCGCCTTTCAACAGTCTCCAATGGGGTTTCTTTCAACGGCCCTCGTTAATGAGAATTGAGAATTGATAAAAATCTAAATCTAAAAAAACTGCCCTCGTTAAATTCAGACTTGTTTCAGTGTTTGTTTCGCATTCTTTCAAGCCAATCAACTTTGCAAACTTTGCGCATTGTCCTCTTTCTGCTTCTGCATACCAAACAAAACAAAACAACAACAAAAAAAAAACAATCCCCAGCCTTATACAACTAATCATAATCTTACCTATGTAACGTAAACTGTCTTTAGGTCTCTCCTATACTTTTATCCCTCTAGATGTCTC
The DNA here is from genome assembly GCA_958296145.1 of Hydrotaea cyrtoneurina. NCBI lineage: Eukaryota > Metazoa > Arthropoda > Insecta > Diptera > Muscidae > Hydrotaea > Hydrotaea cyrtoneurina. The sequence goes on along the minus strand of OY282516.1, from coordinate 8,706,765 downwards.
TCTCTCTCTCTCTCTCTCTCGGTGGATGTGTGTTTCCCACATATA